>JAOQMS010000007.1:17967908-17980237 GCA_027563885.1 Erythroxylum longipes
CTTCTCTATTCTAAATTGTTGATGACATCTATCTCTATGGCCATTAAGCATCTCCATTACAAACATCCATCCAGTGTAAGGGGATGTTCTACTTGGTTTTTAAATATAATATTTAATATAATGGCCTATGGTTAGTGCTACTCCAGTTTGAACCATATGCAAAATTTCTTCTTCAATCTCTTTATTATATTCATGTTCATTGTCAGAATCATTAAGAAGATAACATCTATATCAAAATATATATAAAAAATAAACAATAAGCTTATTATATGACAAGGTAATATAGCAATAATTATAACACAATAATAACAAAGTACAATTTAATGCATTACAACAAAATTAACCAAATAGAAATCTAATACAACACATTACAATTAGTGAATTCCAACACAACACATTACAAGTAGTCCAATATTAGTAAACAAATACATGTCTAATTTATTACAAAAATCACAATCATTTCATTTTCTTAAACCATTAGATTTGAAGATCAACATCTTTAAGCGCAACAAACATCTCTCTATTTTCCTTCTTCAAAAATAATTTGGAACCTAACATAAACAGCTCACCTCCCCTTTCTATTTCATTTATACTTCGTAAGATGTACATCACCTCAGAAATGCTACAACTAGGTTCATCTCTTTTAATAGAGGTTACTGAAGTTCTACCCTTTACTACATCACATATATAGTCCAAATGTTTACATAACTTTTCTGTTGCCTCTGTTCTAGTATCATGTTTCTTTCTTTTTTTTCCCTTTTCATTTTTAGAAGTTCTTAGAGTTGGAGTTGATGAACCAATCTCATTATTAATATTTTCAATTTCTTGATTGACAGTAAAGCCTTCAAAAAAGTTATCATCAAGATCGGTATCAACTAGGCTTTCTTTAGACGGCCCATAAGCACCATTTGGTATAAAACCTGAAGAAGGTGCCCAAGCTCCTTCTCCTGTAGCTGCAACATCTTTAAATAAAATATTCAGCTGCTCAATATGTTTCAAACCTTTAGTTTGGAATTTGGCAACCTCGGGGTTTTCCTACAATAATATTGTTTAAGTTATTAAACTATTAAGTAACATTAGAACATTATAAATCTAAAGCTTAAATTCTTACCTTCAATTTCTTTTCGCACCATTCGTCACTTACATCAATAGTTTGATTAGTAGGATCCCATCCTAGTCCAGTTTCCTTACCTACTAAATTTGTCCAAAGCTGCCAATCCTTTTTTATTCCATCCCATTTATTCTTAAATTATTTGTATTCATAATTCTTCTTAGTTTCATGAGCAAACTTTGAAACTATATTTTTCCATCCAATCTTGTTAAAGTGACCATTTGGTCGATTTCTAGCTAATGTCTCTTCCACAAAAATTTTGATTATAGTTTCAAAAGTTCTATCATTCCACTCAGCTTTAACCCTTTTTTTTCAATTTATCCCCACCTTGAATATCTTGACTTGGATTTGACATTTTCTATCAACAACAAATGATCCAGAAAACAAAATCCCGCTACATACAACAATTAATTTAGCAAGTATAAGAATGACATAGACAAAAGCATAATAAGCATTAAATGTTTTGTGAACTCAGTATTAAAAGCATAACAAGAATGACATAGACAAAAGCATAATAAGCATAACAGTTTGATTATTTAATGTTTCTAATATATAGTAGTGATCATTCTCCTCCAGCAAACCTTTTTGAAGGTCGAGGCATACAGAGTGGTGCCTACATTGACATAATGGGAAATTTTGCTTTAGATGAGGACATTATGAGGGTGACATGTGAAATTGAAAAAGAAGAGAACGAAAGTATCATATGTGAATAGCATTTTTATTGGTTTACTAGAAGAGTCACAACTGAAGTTGGCAAGTCCTACCCTCCCCTCGTTAGACAGTAGAAAAAAAATCAATTATCAATGACCATTTCTTTTTCTTTTTGTTCAGAATTGAGATATAGAAGTGCAAGAGGAAGACGTCAGGGATAGGATGCCTTCACTCGAATGAATCTAAGAAAGGGAAAGAAGGATCGGTGATGATCAGCATGAGAAGGTGTACGACATGATGTTTCTAGCATGCCCTTATTCTCTACCCAGAGTAGAAGGATTAATACTGCAGTTGTCCTCGTCGAAATGGATGTAATGTACACTGACAGTGAGCAAAAGACACAACCTAAAACACCCATACAATAATCCCTAATATTCAAGTTCAGCCGACACAAACCAGAAACCCACACAATAATCCCTAATATTTAAGTTCAACCAACTCAAACCAGAAACTACAAATCATACCCGAAACCACAAATCAAAAATTAATCGAAAGGCAAGTTTTGTTCACTTGTGATGGGTTTGTAAGAAAATTGTGCAGAAGATTCCCTTGAGAAGATGGGTGTGTCCCTTAAGAAGTCGGTGGTCACTTCTTCCCTTGTGAAGATGGGTTTGCAAAAACAACGTGAAGAATCAGATCTTAATATTAAGGTAACTCGGAAAAGAAAAAGACAAAAGTTAAAGAAGGAAGAGACAACTGAAAACAAAAGACGAAGGTGTCTGTTTGCGTTATAAATGTAAATGACGAAAAAAATCTACCCGAAAAAGCTAAAATGAAGGGTTTTTTTGAAAAACTCCAAATTTAAGCTTCTTAAAAAGCCACTTCTATTAAAAAAGTGATTTTAGATTTTACGACTAGCTTTTGTGATGAAAAAAAGTGCTTTGTCACCCTCCAAAAGCTGAACCAAACAGGCACTAATTCTACTTGGCTTCTAGGTAGAAACTTTTTCCCTATTAATTATCAAATCTTACTCTAAGAGCTTTAATTTGGTTTCCAGTTAGGAATGTCGCCCAACCCAGCCTGGCTCAGGGCCATGATGACCCATGGCCTGGCGGGCTGGGATGCATTTGCCTGCAGCTCGGTCAGGCCACGGGCTAACTAGCCCATGGCCTGGACTATGGCCCGATAGGCCACAGGTGCCATTTATTTTTAAGTAAAAACTTCCAAAACGACGTCGTTTTTACAAAATAATCAACCTAGCCCACTTTTGGCCCGGGTTGATCTGACATTACTTCCAAAACCACTTCGTTTTTGACAAAACAACTTCGTTTTGGATGTAATGCCAGATCAACCCGAGCTAAAAGTAGGTCGGGTCGATTTTGCTATCCCTACTTCCAGGGATATAAAAGTGATATTTCATAAATTATCAAACCTTATCTTCATCTAGTGCTTAGATTCATTTCGGTAAATTTATTTCATTCTCTATCTCAATATAGATTTTAGCATAACCTACTCTCCTTAACTTAGCGGTGTGCTTATCAAAGCAAATTGGTTTGTCAGTGGAACTTGATAGGTCACTAAGACCTATAATTAAATATTATGAAAATAAACCCAAATAGGTTTATGTTTCAAACCTTTTTTTGGTATTATTCCAAGTTTCACTTCAAGAGGAAGAGAGGTTTCTCATACCAATACTAATGTCCTCGCTCTAAGACATTCATCATTCCTGAGTTATCAAAGAATTTGAAGAAGAAATAGACTTTCTCTATAATGAGAGTCCGATCAAGATCCCATTTTCTCCATTTAGTCTCTTCCTAGTTCTTTGTATGAGAAAATGAGGGTCGCTTATTTATTAACTAACTAAATTCATTTTCCATCTAGTTGCTCCTATCTTGAGTATTTGTAGAGGGCGGGGGCTGAGTCCCTAGCATATGCAATAAACTTGAGTTTTTCGTTAGGTGCCTAGTAACTTACAACCTATATCCAAGTCTTGGTCACTGAGTATTGGTCAATAGAAAGAGTCAAAGGAGTGATATTCAAGTTTTAATCATTTTTTTTGGAAGTTAAAAGAAATTATATTAACAAAATAGAACCATGTACACAATCCTTACTGAGGATACTGCTGTCAACAATTACACTACACTACATAAAAGTACAGCTCTTAAAAGAAAAAATATTAAATAAACCACCGCAATCTGACCTTATGGCTGAGAGCATCCTGCTTCTTGTGAGCTAAGAGAGTCTCTCTAATCAAGTTAACAATTACCTCAGCAAGTTCGGATTGATGCTTCTCCTCAGTCTTATAAATTCACCTATTTCTTTCGCTCCAAAGATAGTAGATAGGCAACTAGAAAGAAGTCTTGATAAGTATACCATCCTTGTGCCCTGGTGTATATCGAATGATAGATTCCAATACCTCTTCCTAAATAAAAGAGAACCTAGGGGGCTGAATCAAAGATAGAATTATACTCCACACTGATTTGCTATAACTACATTCAAAGAACAAATGATTATGTGTCTCATTCATAAGCTTACATAAAACACATAAAGGATCATAAGAACCAAACCACCAATCTTTAGTTCGTCATCTATTTTTAATCACCAACCATAAAACTATGGAAGCCTTAGGACAAAGAACCTGTTTCCACACTATATCTCTCCATAGCACTGCTTCTCGAGGTTCAACTAGTAGTTTATGTGCAAACCTATTATTGAATACCTCACTTGAATGTAAAGTCCACATCAACCTATCCTTCCTACCATTACTCAGCATTTTAGGTAAATACCTCTCCATGAGATGAAATTAACAATGGGATTGAAGTCTATCCCATTCCTGCATTGGCCAAACAACCGAAGCTTCCATAAGAATTCTGCTCCTCAACACCTGTAAATCCTCACGCAACCACAAAGGACTGAAATATGACCAATTATCAAACCACAACCAAATATCTTCATCATCCCCTACCCTAAATTTCAAGCAAGGATAAACCAATTCTTTGAGGTTCAACATTCCCTTAAAAATCCACGAATAACAATGACTACCTTGTAGCTGCCAAAAACTTTGATTTTGGAGATAGAATGTCTGCACCTACTTCACCCACAATGCTTCCTTATCCACAAATAGTCTCCAAATCCTCTTAAGAAGCAAAACCTGATGCATTTGGTTAATAGAAATGACACTCAAACCTCCTTGCTTCTTAGAAAGGGTGACTTCACTCCATTTCACTTTCACCCCTTTACAAGTATCTACTTTTTCATACCATAGGAATGATTTTAGTACCCTTTCCATAGCCTTTATCACTTTCTTTGAAAGGACCAAATGGGCTTACCAATGAATATGCATACTATTCAACACAGAATTGATTAAAGGGACTCTAGTAGCTAAAGATAAAAATCTATTCTACCATGCAAGGATTCGAGCTTTCAGTTTTTCTATCAAAGGAACAAAATCTGAATACTTAGGCTTACCATCTATAATAGGAACACCCAAGTAGCTAAAAGGGATGTCCTGCCTTGCAAAACCCACGATATTACTTATCCATTTAGGATTTTGGTTATTCGTAGACACATAGACACCACTTTTCTACACATTGATCTTCATCCCCGACCACCCTGAAAAAATACTCACCATGTTCATCATCATTCAAATAACCTGAGGATCAGCCTTGCAAAATAAAATTACATCATTAGCATAAAGCAAATGGGATAGCTTCAACTCTCGGCATAGATGATGCTATTAGAATAACCCATTACATTGCACCAATTTTGAAATCAGTCTAGAAAAACCCTCCATCATCAATGTGAAAAGGTAACGAGAAAGAGGATCCCCTTGCCTAATTCCTCTCTTATTGAAAAAAGGCCTCGTAGGAATCCCATTCACTAACACAGTCATGTACATAGTTTGGATGCATTGTATAATCCAAAGTCAAAACCTTTGCGGTAAATTGATAGCTTCCAAACATAACTTCAAATAGTCCCATCTAACGGTATCATATGCTTTAAATAAGTCTAGCTTCAGAGCGCAACTTTTAATAGGTTTCCTAGAATGATACTCCCCTAACAGCTCTTGCAAATTCATTGTATTATCTCCTATATTTCTTACTGGTAAAAACGCCCTTTATGACTTATTAACCACCTCAACCAACACTACTTTAAGCCTCTCCGCCAGTAAGGTAGCAATAACTTTATAAACTGTTGAGCAACACAAAATAGGGCAATAATCTGTAATTTTCGATGGCCTCTCCAATTTTGGTACTAGACAAATAAAAGTGTAATTAACCTCCTTAAGCAACGAACCAGAAGAAAAAAACTCCAATACAACTTCCGTTAAGAGAGGCTCCATGATGTCCCAAGTTTTTTAGAAAAAACCAGCTGAAAACCCATCAGGACCTGGGCCTTAAAACTATGTAACCGAAACACCACCTCTTTTACCTGAAGTGTTGTAAACAGCGCAAGTAGCATATCTTGCATCGACTGGTCCAGACAATATTCTAAGACATGTCCTACCTGAGACCTACTTTGTTGCCTTATAGAACCTTGCATTAAGTTAACAAACTAGCTACGAGTATGATCAGCCAGCTCCTTCTTTTCTGAAACCAAATTACCTTACCCATCCTTTAATACTGTGATGGTGTTAATATTCCTACATGCCAGAAAAGAAGCATGAAAGAATTTCGAATTAACATCTCCTTCTTTAAGCCATATCTGACGAGCTTTCTGCCTCATAATAGAATTTTGTAATTTTGGGGTGTCCTGATACTTCCTTAATCTATCCACTTCTTAATTTCTTAGTATGACAATGAGAGGATCCAAATAACATAGCCGCTGGGCCTCTGAAGTAGCTGAACTCAACTCTTTCAGATCCTAAACCCTCGCTTTGCTAAACTTCTTAATAGCTGTCTTAGCAAGCTTGAGTTTCTGCATTAATTGAAAAGCTTTGAATCCCACCACCTCACACTCTCAAACCCTACTAATTACTACCATAAAAACTTCCACCTATGTTAATCCATTGAAAAACCGAAAAGGAGCTCCAACTGTTATCCCAACATTCAACTGACATACCAAAATGGAGGCATGATCCAAACATAATGGGTCCTCAAAAACAGCCAGTGCTTTAGGAAAAGATCGATGCCAGTATTGATTCACCAATGCACGGTCAAGTTTTTTCCTTAAGAAAAAATTCCCCCATTGTTTGTTGTCCTAAGTAAACCATCTGCTTAATCCTCTAAGTCCACTAAATCAACATCATGGAGTAACTAAGACAGTTCCCTCCCTAAACTAAGATAGAACCCCGCACCACCCTCAACTTCATCTACATCCAAACAATAATTGAAATCACCCAGAACTACCTATGGAATTTGCATACTCGTATGAAGTGTTTTTAATTCCTCCCACAACCGAGTCCTCTGGAAAGTAAAATTAAATGCTTACATAACAGTAACTTCAAAGTGAATCCTTCCTATAAACTAACAATGTAAGTGGATATATTGGTCACTCATTTGAACCACCTAAACATCAACCATATCCTTATGAAACCAACACAAAATTCTTCCGTTATAATGATAATCATGGTTCGAAACATATTGCCATTTATCCCCTAAAAAAGCCTCCTCTTTTTACCCCAAACCTTTTTTTATTTTAGTTTCTAACAACCCCACCAAAATTATTTTATGCTCAGCTACCACTTCAACCACCAACTTCTTATTAGGGTTATTAAGCCCCCTTGTATTCCAGACTAACAACGACATCAAATGGAAATCATTAAAACAAACACTCAGGGGAAATAACCCCTTTATGCTTCTTCTTCTTTCATTTTTTCCTACCCTTACCCTTTCCCGCAATTACAATAATTAGCGAAGAGTGGTCAATATCTTCAAATTCAGACTCTATATCCTTACCTTTGATCCTATATGAAATGTTGGAACCTCTTCTATAGAATCTAAAAGTCCCAAAATGTCTGCTGACATAGACCCCTTCGATCGACCATCATTGTCCTCTATACTAGGAGGAATACTTTGAGGAGGCCCATTTTTAACACCTCTATCACCAACACACATATCACTACTAACTAGATTATCCTCAGGATTGACTACCAACAAAGGACCCGATTCACTACCCTTCACTTGTGTACATACCTCAACCTCCACTGACCTCATTTCTTGTATCCTCCTCTCCCCTCTAATAGGAGATTTTGCTTTCAAGGCCCCCTGTTTCCCCTATCATCAGAATTACTTCCCTCTACTACCTCATTATTCAACTCAATGTTAGACGAACCTGCTTGTTCAAGTTTGAATCATTGGTAGTCTTTTGGATGATCACAGAGAGAGAGAAGTTAATAAAGTAAAGGTGTTAGCTCTCTCATGTCGTAAAAATGAAGTAACGAGGAGGTACGAAGTAACAGAAGAACTCAATAAGGAAAGGGGCTAAAGAACCCGAATTTATATAAATGTTAAAAAAATATAAATTAAAGTTTTTTAGAATTATTTTTAGAAAAATATTTTGTTAGGTTGAAATTTTATTGGAATATTATATATGCAAAAATACATTTAACCCCTTTTATTTTATCTTTTATACATTATGTCACTCTCTATTTTAAAAACAAACGTATTGCCTCCTTTAAATTTAAAAAGACTTTTTTATTCATTACTTTTTATTGTTATCTCCACTTTACCTTTCTGGCTAAAAAAAATGCTATGACCTACCCAAACTATCCTAGGTTTTTTACTCTCTTAGTTCGATCCTACCCTTTTCTCCTGTTGTTCTTCAATATTCTCTTTCTCTCTGGCTCTATTTTTCTGTCCACTTAATTCCCCTGTTTCGCTCAACTCCGTTTTTTATGAAAAGGATTGAAGTATTTTGAGGTACCTTTATTTTCCACAATTTGTTTTTCATTTTTAAAATTTTTTTTAGTTCTTTTGCTTTTGTTAGGAGTTTAAAAATTCTGAGTAATGCATTGTTCTTGATTTTTTTTCCTTTATGGTGCATGATTGCTCTGTTTTTGCTTTATCTTTCAACGGTTTGTTTTTTATTATGTTTTGGGTTTGTAGTATGTGGTTTAGTGGGTATATAAGCTATTAAAATATCGAAGCTTTATTGCATTCTTAGTTAATTGCAACGATACAAAATTTTAGTTCTTTTTCATGTTCAATGAATTGTAAAGTCTTAAGGTTTTTTGTATAAAAGAGTAGTGAGTTGGTGTTTATAAGTCTATACCTAGAAATCATGTCTTTTTTGTCTTTACTGTTACTTTTTCCCTTTTGTCTTTTTTTATTTTACAGTTTGTTTTTATCCTTATATGGTTCTTATGCTTTTGGGTGTATATTCTACAATGGCATTGACTTGTATGATTGGAGCTCCTGGTACTAGGTCAAAGCTCATCTTTCATGGAGTTTGCATGAAGTTCTACATTTCCAAATGATTTAGGGAGTGTTTAGGTTGATTTTTCCTTTTTCTGTTTTTATCTTTTTGGCAGTAGATGTTGGGGCCTTAATTGTCTACAAAATATTTTCTCTTAATTAGATTTGATTACTCAGAACTTTTGAATGTGAAAAACATAGCTTGAAAATTTGAAAACCTTGTATTTTCCCTTGACTAATCTTTTTTATGTCCTTTTTAACGAGACTCATCTATATTGAACATAGCATAGCTTTATTTATACTTCACCTATATTTTACCTTAATAAGCAAAATTTATCAGGTTGACGATTACCTCCTCAAAGTCTCACTCAATTCATAAAAACAACATAATAAAATATTTTACATTCTACATTGTGCTTCCAGAAATATATAAAATTAAAGATGGGTATCTTAATTAGTAACATTAGCTTAATTACTTAAATTTTTTCCACATTTATTTGAGTATTTTGAAACCCTATTTTTGTGTTCTATGTATTTTTACTAACTTTTTTTCTCGTCTTTATTAGTTTATCAGTTAGTAGAAGATTGGTTTAAGAATGTTCACTTTAGAATTACATTATGGTGGTATGTTTAAGAAAAATCCAGATTGGCATTATATGGGAGGTGAAGTTTCATATTTACCTAGAATTGATCCTGATTATATGTCAATCATTGAACTACAGCATGTTCTAAAGGAAATGAATCTCCCTATTAATATGCCAATGCATTTTAGGATGCCAGATTCAGGACTTAGGAATCTAGATAATGATGACATTATGCTTGAGATGTTTGGTATTTATAGGGATGAACCTCATATTAAGATTTATATTGGAGACTTGATTGATAAGCTAGACAAACAATGGTGCAGTATTAATGATGAGACTCCAAGAGAAAATATATCTAACAACTAGAGTACTGTAGATGATTAAGTGAATTTGCACCAGAGATTAAAACATGTGCATGATGGGGAAGACATAGCTGGAACTAACAGTTTAGAAAGTGAGAAGACAGAAAATGAGGGTTTGGTCGATTCTCTATCTGATGAATCAGACAACACCTATGTTGTACAATCTAATGAGTCCACTAATGATGGATTTGATCTTGAATATTTTCTATATGGGGATAGTTTAAGTGACAGTTGTGATCCCATAGATTATGACAAAAGTAAGGGGGAACCACCTAACATTGAGTTAGGAGATTATGTTGAATATGCAAGTCTTATAGGTGATGATTATGCTAATTTTACAATTAAAAAGAGAGATGGTCACTTCATGGAGTTTGATCGTATAAGTGATAATGAAAGGATAGAAGAAACAATTGAGTCTTCAAATGAGGAAAATGTTATTTCTTTTCATGAGTTTAATGAGAAGGACATTGATAATCCTGAGATTTTTACATCGTTAATTTTCTCAAATGCAATTATTTACAAGAAGGCACTCGTAATGTACTCAATCAAGAAGGGTTTTGAGTTGAAATTCAAAAAGAAAGAAAAAGATAAGATTAGCGCAATCTGTAAAAAGATGTGTGGATGGAGGCTATATGCAAGCTACTATCAGAAAACTACAGCCATGCAAGTTAAATCTATAAAAGGTAATCCTTATAGGTGTAAATGGTCTTATAGAAACAAAACTGCAAAGTCTAAATGGCTGGCGACCCAGTTCATCATAGATTTAGCTGATGAACCAAAGTGGAATGTGACTGGATTTCAAAAGGCTGTGAAACAAAAATTTCGGATTTATATTTTTCCATGGCAAGCTCATCGAGCAAAGAGACAAACATTTAAATTGATCCAAGATGAGCACAAAGATCAATATGTTAGGTTGAGAGATTATTGTGCTACAATAGTATAGAGGAATCCTAGATCACTTGTTGTACAATCTGAAGTCCTTTTAATAAATAGAAATTGTTAGCCCCGGGTCTCCACCTGGATTTTACGGCGACTACGTGTCACCATTGGGATTTATTGAAATAATTTTTTTATGCTTGATAATTTAATAAAATAAAAAATATAAAAATCCTAAAAACGGGATCCAACAGAAATCTAATTTTTAAAAGACTATTTGTTATGTTTTCTGCACAAAAACATCGATTTCTATTGGGTTGTAGACCTGTGATAGGTTTAGATGGGTGCCATATGATAGGAGTTTTTGGGGTTCATTTATTACATGCAGTTACAAGAGATTCAAACAACCAAATGTACCCTTTATCTATAGCTTGTGTGGAATCAAAATGCAAAGATAGTTGGTCTTGGTTTTTAGACCTATTAACTCAGCAAATTGGCTCTCTAATGGAAAAAATAGTTGTCTTCATTTCAGATAGACAAAAGGTATGCATTTGCACTATTCATTCCATTTACATTGTTCATTTCAATTATTCTGCATAATAATGTGTGTACTTGTCTTTTCTAGGGACTTGTTGAAACATTTGAGAACATGTTTCGAGGAGTTGAACAAAGATTTTGTGTAAGACATCTCTATGGTAATTTTAAGCTCAGATTTAAAGACAAGATCCTTTGGGCTGCTACTAGGGCTTACACTAAAGATGGATTCAATATGAAAATGCTAGAAATGCAAGCTGTTGATGGTGAGGCTTATAAATGGCTTTCTGAGATTCCATCTTATCTGTGGATAAGGTGTATCTTTGGCTCTCACAATAAGTGTGATCTCCTAAGTAATAACATTAGTGAGTATTTCAACAAATATATAAATGCTGCAAGAGATCAGCCAATTTTAACTATGATGGAGAGCATTAGAAGGATGATTATGTTTAGATACAAAGAAAAAAAAAGAATCTATTAGTAAGGTGAAGGAAAAGATTTGTCCTAGAATTAGTTAAAAGTTACAGGAAAATTGTAAAAAAAAAGTGGATTATGATGCCTTGTATGCTAGGCAAGGGATTTTGGATGTTACAATTTATAATCACAACTATGTGGTTAACTTAAGTAGCAAGACATGCACCTGTAGTGTAACATCCCATCACCTATTTATACAGCTAGAACACATAACTATGTGAGACATTTATATGACTTAAGTTAAATAAACGTTAGACATAAGTTATGATATACTGTTTGGCATATCCATACAATTATATATGTGTTTTCATTTGGCATTTAGTACACGTGAGGAGCATGGGGATAATATTGTTTAAGTTAGGAAGGTTCTATTACAGATTGT
>JAOQMS010000007.1:17980337-17998435 GCA_027563885.1 Erythroxylum longipes
ACTGAACGCTCAAAGATCACTGATTTCTGAATCGTAAGATTTGTAAGAATTTTCTCTAAGATTCTCTAACCTTCTCTAACCTTATAACATCTTCGACTACGACTAGTATTTATAGTCTTTGTCTCTAACTGCTTCTTGATCTTTGATAACTGCTTCTTGATTCTTGATAACCGTCATTTAGTTAAGTTCTGTAACTAACTCTAACTAAATAACTGTCTCACGTGCTAATGTATCTTCATGGTATCGTCTATGTCCTCTTTGCATCTATATTGACTTTGGGTCTGTGTTGTCTTTGCGTCTATATTGTGTTTACATCTGTGTCTGTGTTTATATTTGCGTCTATGTTTCGATTTTGCGTCTGCATCTGCGCCTGTGTTGTATTTGCATCTGTGTTGCCTTTGCGTCTATGTTGACTTTACGTCTACGTCTGTGTTGTATTTGCGTCTGTGTTACCTTGCATTTATGTTAACTTTGCGTCTGCGTCTGTGTTGTATTTTGTCTGCACACTTAACACACTTGTCAAAAACGTTCATTTGTTTCTAACATTATTATTGTTTGATTGTCATCAAAATGAATCATCGTAAAGTCCTTTTGACTTAACAGGAAATATTATCACCAATTCTTCTTCCGTGTAAGAAAGCACTCTGGTTGTTAGAGATTAACAAATCCAAGACCAACTTCAGCCTATTTACTAAGAATTTAGTGATAATCTTATATAGAAAATTGGTGTATTCAATGGGCCTAAAGTCATCCAAAGTAGAGGAACAAGAGGATTTAGGAATCAAACATATATGAGTTTTGTTGATCTCCTTCAGTAGAATCCCCATAGCGAAGGATTCCAGTACTGCTTTTTTAACCATAGTTCTAATATCTTGCCATGTCTTTTGAAAAAAATAACCATTAAACCCATCAGGGCCAGGGGATTTATTCAGGTGCATCTGAAACAACACCTCTTCTATTTCTTTTTCTTCCACTGGTTTAATGAGAGCTACAACTTGAACCTGGGAAATTTTTTATGAATAAAGGATTCAAGAGTGATTGAATTTGCTAGGTTCTGAGAAGATCCATAGAAATTCTTGAAGTATCTCTCTACTTCCTTAAGAAGGTCTTTTTGAGTCATATCTAGTGTTTGTGATTTGCATATTATGCTAAAGCTGTGATCCGTAACAAGAGTCTTAGTTATATGTCCCAGATCGAACTTGAAAGGGAAACAACAAAGAAATACAAAAAATACCTAATTTCGGTTCCATAACTTCAAACGAAATTTTTGAGGCCAAAATGAGCATGAATCTACCGGTACATTCATGGGATCTACTGACTGGGATGTGGTTAACGTCTTTCTACATTTTTCTCAAATTATGAATCTTTGAATGAGTTAGAGTAATTTACATTCACGAATGACATAAGTAACTGCAGGAGACCTTAACCTCTTTAGATAGCTTCCATATTGGGCTTCTCCATCACTAGCCCAATATTGGTTCAATCCATAGTGATTGAGTCTATTTTCGTCCTAAACTTTGACCCATTAATCTAGACCATTTATTTGGCCATTTTATTATCTTTATCTGGATTAAATTTATGTAACTTAACCAATAAGTTATTAAAAAATGTTAAAATACAATTAATTATTTTCCACTAAATGCGAAAATTTTTAACATTCTCCCCCTTGGAAAATAATCAATTACAATATTGACTCAAGTTTAAAAATAGTTCAAAAATATGGTTAAGTCAGGTTATTGTATTAGTTGATCAAGTTCAAAAATAAAAAACATTTGATCCAAAGACAACAAAAGTCTATCATTTCATCCCGCAAGGCTTTTGATACCAAAAAATATCAAACACATTTGTCATGTGTGACACAGGTCCAATATAATCACGCATATCTAATACCTTACTAACATGAATGAGAAAATAGAGTGTGACAAATAAGGATGATACTTTTATGATCTGATATGTATCATCTTTTTGTTTGTAGATCTCTATTTCTCTAAACTTTATGCTAAATTGCATATGAGAGATCTTGTTTTCTCTCACCAAATGTTAAACTGCATTAGAGAAAACTTTTATGTTCTCTCACTGAATGCTAAACTACATTAGAGAACCTTTATAGGACAAAACACTTATGTCCTCCTATGTGATGTCAAATCCATGAATATACTAATTAAACTATATATGTCCTATTGACATAGGTCCAAGGTCAACCTGTATATATGCCCAATGACCTTTAAAATGCTTTAGATTGACATAAATCTTAAGACTTTCACCTATATTATGACTACGTATAATAACATATATTACTAGAAATAAACAATGATCATCTTTATTGATTAACCACTATACTGTCATCATACATTAAAATGTACAAACATACAAGGAGCAAACATAATGATTCCTAACTAATAACTTCTAAAGTCTTCAATATACCTATACTACATACGTGTCTTTCAAACACATGTGGGCGAAGTTCTTTAGTTAAAGGATCAGCTAACATTTCCTTAGTCTTTAAATGCTCCATCCCAATGTCATCTTTATGTATCAACTCTTTATGGTCAAGTATTTGACCCCCAAATGCTTATACCTTGTGATATTCTTATTTCTTTTACTAAACAACACATCAACAAGATTATCACAATACAACCAAATGGGTCTAACCACTATCTCAGCCACAGACAAATCAGAAATCAAGTTTTTGAGCCAAACTGCCTGTGAAGCAACCCCATAGCATGCTTCAAACATTGCTTGCATAGTCAAGGAAGTTACTAGTGCTTGCTTGACACTCATCCACGATACTACACCATCCACTAACATGAAAATGTAACATGAAGTGGACTTTTTATTATCCAAACACATAGCAAAATCTGAATCTGTATACCCTACTAGGTTTAGATTGTTGACCCTTTTATATGTCAACATATAATCCTTGGTTCCTTTTAAGTATGTCAACACTCTCTTAATTGCATTCTAATGGTCTATCCCTGGGTTAGCCAAATATCGACCCAGCAGTCCAATAGCAAATACAATGTCCAACCTAGTGCACACTTGGGCATACATCAAGCTACTAACTGCACTAAAATATGAAATATGAAACATTCCTCATTGCCTCTCTCTCTACTTTATTCTCTGGACAATGTGCCAAAGATAATCTCTCACCATGAGAGATAGGTGCTACAATAGGTTTATAATCAACTATATTAAACTTTTGTAACACTCGCTCAATGTATGCACTTTGCAAGAGGCCTAATAAGTGTTGAGATCTGTCCCAGTGAATTTGTAATCCTAGGACAAAAGATACTTCACTAAGATCCTTCAAATCAAAATGCTTGGCCAAAAGTTGCTTAACCTTATGCAACAAGGTCAAGTGACGTAGTGCGTCGTAATGCTACCAAAATAACTAGACTACAACTATAGTAGTGGCGAGTCTAGGTCAATCCTCCAGAGATTAAATCTAATTACTTTCCTAAATTATACCTATATATAAAAAAGGGGGTGTTTGATTCGATACTAATTGGAAAACAATGTGAAATTTAATATGTAAAAGTAACTCAAATTAAATAGCTGCAAAGTGATAAAATTGATGAATGAATTGAATTTCGGTTCTTTAGTTTACTCTTGGCCTAGGCACAATTTCACAGATGTCATTGAATTATCGTCTTTACACCTCTCTTAAGACTATTGGTCATGAATTAACAAAAAGCTCTGTTAATCCTCGTTTTTCCTTAGTTAATTAAGAAAAGCTCGTTAATTAACCCTAACTATCGGAAAACCTAGAACAAGCTCCTTAATTTTATCCAAAAAACCACATTACAAGTGAGAAAAACGAACCAATCTAAGTAATAATCATACAAGCTCGGACTATTTAACTTATGCTACGTTATCTCTAACGATTTAATACTGTTAGTTGACACTTACAACCTTCAACACTACTATTACGTATCACATTCAAGTTCTAGCTATGGGTTTCTATGAAAAACGATTCAATAGAGCATTAAAACCATTATCATACAATACCCAATCAATCCATACAAGATAACGTAAACAACATGAAAAGGGGAAAAGTAAATGATACACAACAACGACATGCTTAATGTGCTCCTTAGCCGCGACAACACGCCTGAACTGGTGTCGGGAAAGTTAGCCTTCTATCTACATCTTTATCCTCTCACCATTGGCCATCCTCTCCATCGCCACTATTGGTGTTGAAGAACGAAGAAAAACTGAAGAGAAAGAAGAGAAATATGTTTTAGGCTAGGTCCGTATTGAATGAGTTGTTTCTGCCGTCACAACCCTTTCCTTATGTAGTAAAAATTAGGTTTAAACTAAGGGACACCTGGCTATTAATAGGGACACTTGGCTTTCTCACACCCGTGAGTTAATTCTCACGGGTGTGAGAACACCTCACTGGTGTGACTAAACATGTCACACCCATGAGTAACTTCTCATGGCCATGACACGGGTGTGAGAACACCTCACTGGTGTGACTAAACATGTCACACCCATGAGTAACTTCTCATGGCCATGAGAAGCTTTCCAGCCAACCAACATTTGTTATGTTCTTCATTGTTGTCCAATTGCAGCGGTGAATATGCTTCATTCTTCATTTCTTTTCATTTTCTTGCTCTAATTTTCATCTTCTTAGTATTTTTAGCATACGTCTCATATTTCTTGGCATTTAATTGTCTTCTTTTGCTTTTAATCTTCTTCTTCTTGCTCCAAGAAGACAAAAGATTGTGAATCTTTAGAAAATGACTCAAATGTAGTGATTTTGACTCACTTTAGCTCTTTCGCTTCCGAATTATGCCTAAAACCACATATGAGTCAAAGTAAGTATCTTAAGCAATTTAATGTTATTAATTGCTAAATGTTATAGAATAATTATATAATCAATTAAGCACATGTCATCATGTCATTCGACATGAGCAATATATCATCCACATACAGTAATAAGAAGATAAATTTGCTCCCCCTGACCTTGTAGTACAAGCATCCTTCAACTTTGTTTTCCACAAAGCTGAAAGAGGTTAGAACCTTATTAAACTTAAGGTATCACTATTTGGAAGCTTGTTTCAAACCGTATATTGATTTTGTCAATTTGTAAACCTTGTCAGTTGCTCTTTGATCCTGAAATCCTTCAAGTTGCTCCATATGGACCTCTTCATAAAGGTCACCATTCAGGAAAGCAGTTTTAACATCCATCTGATGTAGCTCCATATCATAATGGATTACTTTTTCAGAAGCTGTTTCTGAACCCAATGCAGACATGTGATGGGATAAAGGATGAGATGCAATCCATAAAGCATAACAAGGTATGGAACTAGTTGATTTGCCTTAACATTGCAAACCCGTTAGTCGTAAATGGTTGTTTAAGACCATGAAGGACACTTAGAGCAAAGTTGAGTGGTTTAAGGAAAGGTTCGTTACCAGAGGGTTCACTAAGAGAAGGGGTTGACTTTAATATCACCTTCTCTCCTGCATCCTCGAAGGATGCATTTAAATTGATCATGGCATCTATCCCATCACATGTCTGCATTGGGTTCAGAAACAGCTTATGAAAAAGTAACTAGATCTGTAATATATCCAATATCATAGTCTTGTTCACCTAAATATAATATGTAATTAGATGAGATAGCAGGTCATCTTAGTCTAGTGGATCTCTGCAATTGCATCGGTTCTTGTATCTCAGGAACCTCTATTTGTATAAGTATGGGTTCCTATTCCTGCACAGGCATAGTACTAAGACCTTGATCCATGGGACCTGACTGTTTGAGTGGTGAATACTAAATAACTGTAGTATCCATCCTGCTATCATTTGAAGGGTGAGGAGGCCCACCCTCATCATAGATATCGTATTATAGAAACTTAGCTGTTTATGATTCCAGTATTCTGACCCCTCTTGCTCTGCAGTAGAATCTGTAGACTTTAGAGTGGTAAGGATATCTAACTAAATAGCAACAAGTAGAATGAGCGTGCAATTTGATTTCATACGGATTATTCAACCAGACCTCAATAAGGCAGCCCCATACATGAATGTATGCAAGGTTGGGTGGTTTTTCACCCATTCCAGATAATCAGGTAGGTTAGTCCTACTTTGCATTGGCTTCATAATGTCTTTTAGGGTGCGGTTACATATTGTGGCCACACCATTTTGCTCAGGACTACCTAACATGATGAACTCAGTCACTATTCCAAATGATTCTACATATCTAGCAAACGAACCTTTTTATTGTCCTGAAACACCATGTTTGCTATAATACTCTCCTACACCGTCAAATATAACAATTTTGATGGATTCTCCCAATTTTAGTCAACCTACTCCTGCAGTAGTTAACACATGTTTCCAGATCATCAAAATCTAGAGTTTGATGATCTGGAAATATGGTCTAAGCATTTATGCCACAACATGTATGATTTTTCCTTTATCAGGGCTCTATTTTTCATGACTTGTTCGACAAGATATGAAGAAGCATATATCTCATTTGGGGTAAGACACATTCTACATAAACCATATGACAAGAAAGTTGTACCAATATGTTTTGTATTAAATGACAATAATACAAAAGAAGCATTACTTACAAAAATTTAACCTTTTTTGTCTAAAATTGATCCAAAGATCAAATATAAAATATATCATGTAAAACCATAATGAACTTTACGGCAAGGTTCATACAAACATTCCCTACAAATATTACATTCACTTCTTCATTGTTGCCAACCATCAATTTCTCCTCCTCTTTAGTTGGCTTTCTCCTGGATTATGAATTCCTACATCGTGCAGGCAACATGATTAGATGATCCATTATCTAAACACTAAGAGCCAAATGTGGCTATAGTAAAAATAGATTCATAAATTGATAAGCCAAGGAGTTATCTGATGGTTTCTGTCTTTCCTTCCAAGACTTATACCTCTGGCAATCCCACTTTTATGTCCCTTCTGTTATAAAAGAAACAACTCATATTGTTTATATGCACTAGGCCTTTATCAATACTAGATTGACTAGTATTAATATGTAGAGAAGATTTAGACTTTTTACCTTTATACCTTAGGCCTTGACCTTCTCTTCTCCCTTAGTTGCTAATAGGACTTTATAAGAAGTGTTCTTTAGCTTCTTCTCCTCTGCAATACAATAGGCAATCAAAGCATTGAAGTCTCATTCCTCATCCTGCGAGTAATATTTCGTCACCAGAATACTAAACTCTGGAGGAAGTGTGCTTAGAGTTTGGTGAACTATGCTGATATCGGGAAGAGGAATATTCAGTGCCTTCAGTTTATTATGGAGATAGACAATTCTTGATGTGTACTCCCTCACTCCCCTTTCTCCAGTGTACCTCATAGAGAACAATTCTTTCATCGAGGCACTTATCTCAACATTAGTCGAGACCGTGTACCTCTAAGAGACATTATTAAGAAAATATCGAGCTATGTTTGTCTTTAGAAGTCCACTAAGCAACTGGTCTGTTATGGATCTCTTAATAGTCATCAAACACATACTATTTGACCTATCCCAAGCTGCATAGGCTACTTTATTAGCCTCCACACTGCTAGATATAGGTGGAGATGACCTATCTGTACGAATGACATTTTCAATATCTGCCATCTTCATTGCAATCACATCCTCTATCCATCTCTTCAAATTGAAACCAGTCAAGGTTTCAATGGT
This sequence comes from Erythroxylum longipes, assembly GCA_027563885.1. NCBI lineage: Eukaryota > Viridiplantae > Streptophyta > Magnoliopsida > Malpighiales > Erythroxylaceae > Erythroxylum > Erythroxylum longipes. Next base: position 17,987,993 of record JAOQMS010000007.1, read on the forward strand.
GACATTGATATCGTTGACAAAAAAGGTGACTACAAAATAACAATGTAACAATCAACACAAATGCAGGATAACAATGATACTTAAAGCCATAAAATAGTATATATCCTGAGAATCCAATTACACATATCACGAAACACCTTTAGGTTTAATATATATTACTTACAACCAGGCCAACACATAAAAGCGATCAGAGTATAAATTATCAACTGTCATGACACTACCACCTTTGGGTGAATAGATCATTTAAGCAATGGTTTTCCTCTATCTAATGCCTTTATGTATATCTCAAAATCCTATGTAAGGCCAACACCTTTGAGTAGAATAAGTAAATATAAGATTAGAGAAATCCCCCAACATGCAAGCAGAACAATTCAAAATATTGACATAAAAGGCCACTTTGGTGACTACATTCTCATTAGTACCTAAAAGGTCCACAACCATAAAGGATGCATTTTTAGAATATACTCACATTATGTATGGGCATATATATGTGATAATGTATCATCAATAAATGCAAAACCTAGATTCACATTCTCTTTATCACATACTAGTATTGAAAACATTATCTTTAAACTTTATTTGAGATGTTTATCAAGAACAATCTCAGTCAGAGCAACTACTGTGCATTACTAAAAACTGAACCTACCACACAAGATATGAAAACCTTAAGTATCTCCTTTATGTTAAGTCCGTAGCACAAAAATTTACTCAAATTCAACTTTAGAATGCCTTATTCCCTTTTTCTAGAGTGAAATTGCCAATGTAATAAATCTAGAAAAATTAAAAACTCACTTTATAAATTTCTCGAACCTGAAAACTGACCCAAAATAACCTGGGGTATCTTTACTGGAATTCTGAAATTTTTGAGGTTTTTTTCCTTTCTGTGTTTGACGTCAGCATGACGTTAGCTGTTACTATACTGCTAACGTCACTATGATGTTGGGAGTGCATGTAGCTGCACATGCCACACGTTCACCTATGCGCTTGGACTGTTGCTGGGGCTTGTGGGGTACGTGTATATGCATAAACACGTCTATCACATGCGCCAAACACGCGTTGTCACCAAAATAACCTAGGGTGTCTTTATCGGAATTCTGAAATTTTAAAGGTTTTTTTCTTTCTGTGTTTGACGTCAGTATTCTGTTATTGTAGTGCTAACGTCACTATGATGTTGGGAGTGTATGTGGCTGCATATGCCACACGTTCACCTATGCACTCGGACTATTGCTGGGGCTTGTGGGGCACGTGTCATATGTACAAACACGTCTATTAGTTTGACATGTGTATTATATGTGTCAGACACGCGTTGTCACCAATGCACACCACGTGTCGGACAATGACTGGTGAGTGCAATGCACATTCTTGTCTCGTCGTCGCTGGTTAGTAACCGAGTCTAATGTATATGCTCCACGCGGTCCTTCATCCTGCGCTGTCACTTGTTGCTCATCTATTAGGTGTGTGTCATGCACGCGCCAGACCAATCGCGTCCTTGCGTGCACTATGCACGCGCCTAACAGTCTCCGTCACTTGCGACGGTTTGATCAATTTTTGATGAGTTTTGGGCCGATTTTTTGCACTTTTAGGCTCATTTTTAACTCATTTTTCAAGGCTAAACATATTTAGCATACATTCAAGCATCAATATGCCAAAAAAAACCCAAAAAATAGAACTTTATTCTTCGACCTTATGGAGAAAAACCAAAAATCTTTTGTTTTTAACCACCCGATCACGTAACCACTCTGATGCCACTTGTGATATGCAATAGGAGCCTTAGTTACATGTCCTGGATCAAATGTGAAAAGGAAATAATAAAGAAATGCAGAAAATACCTAATTTTGGTTTTATAACTTCAAAAGGAATTTTCAAGGCTAAAATAAACGTGAATCTACAGACACCTTCACGAGATTTACTCACCGGGATGTAGTCAATGTCTTTTTACAGTTTTCTCAAAATATGAACCTCTGAATGGGTCAAAGTAACCTTACGTTCATGAATGACTTGAGCAACTGTAGGAGACCTTAATCGGTCTCCTCTTTATATAGCTTCTATATTGGCTTCCTCACACAGACCCAATTAGGTCCGGCCTATACTGATCGGTGCCCATTTTCTTCCTAAACTTCAGCCCATTAACTTAGATCCTTTATTGTTCCACTTTATTATCTACATCTAGATCAAATTTATGTAACTTAACTGATAAGTTATAAAAAGGTTAAAATATAATTAATTGTTGTCCTCTAAATGGGAAAAAGTTTCTAACAAATGGAACTTAGGAAGAGTTGTCTTACCTGCTTGTATACTGAATTAAACCAAGTAAAATAGAAGTCGTAAGACATAAAGGAGCAAACATATGATATTTGTTGGTTTGTTACATGCATGAGCTATATACCAACATGAAAAGCTGAAACTTGTGTCTGTTTCAAGAGCTAGTGCACCAAGAAAACTATATTTTGTTTTTCCAAGGAGCTCAAGTAATAAAAGACAAAAGAAGAAATTGGGACATGAGCAAACAGATTGGCAATTATGAGCTTGTTGTATCCTATGTCACTGTAGGCTCCTCAATTAAACAAAAAAAGATCACATCTTGCTGGCGATTTGACCTACATTTAACTTTTATCATCCATCAGTATCCTTTATTCAGTAGACCAATAGTTTCATTATGCCATGGAATAAAAGTAATCTCCTTAGTGGGAGATAAAATAGAAGTAAATTGGCTCAACCAACTTGACTAATTTGATTTGGGTGTCAATTAATAATTCGTTACTAAGTGGAACTAAATGGGATGGATCTATCAAAACCGTAACATCCAATAGACACTTGGCGAGTGAGGAATGACAAAGATAATGTAGTGCATAAATGCTTATTGTCATATGGAAGGAGATTTTCACTTTCATCTTATGTGAACTAAATCTCACCACAGCTACATTGTTGAGATAAATTTTCTGATTGAATGAGATTCTGTACATCTTTTCTTTTGCAATTATTTAATTAGTCACGGGATGGAATGGATCAGGCATCATCATTGTGTTGGTAGTTTTGTTTTTATTGTTTTATGTTTCTTCTCTCTCTACATTCTCTCTTTCTTTTGTCATTTCTTTAATGCCTTTTCTTATTAACGTACGTCCCCATCTACATCATTCCACCATTCAAATTCCTTTTTGATGTAGTAATATAAATTCATTGTGAACGCAGATCAAGCAATTTAATGTTAAAAATTCAAATTTCATTAATGATTTCAATTTTGTACTTCTGTCTCGTTCCTTTTAATTTATAAGTGTATTTTGAGTTCAACCAAACCAAAATTTTCATCCTAAAGATTTAGTGTTTAATTTATTTTATAGGTGATAATTGATTTAAAATATCTTTTCAATAGAGAATATTAAATTCTTACAAAAGAGATATAACATCACTAGACAAAGTAGCATTAGCATCAACATTATGAGAAAGAAATTTTTTTATAAACAAATAAAAATTATTTGGAAATGAACCAAGAATGCATCTCACATACCCCACTCTCATTATCAAACTCACCCCTTTCTCCTTATATTATCTCTTATTTTTGCCTTACCCAAAGTGTTTCAATTATCTCTAAGTATTTAGTCTTATTTATTGCCTCTCAGTCTCGTTTGCTTACTTTATATCTTGAGTTGATATTCATAGACTTGCTTTAGTGATAATGGAGCTAGGATGATTGATTTTCTATTCACGGTAAAGGAATATACGTTTATATATATATTCTATAAAATTATTAAGGGCACCTCAAAAGCATATGACCTACTTATATAGGCACCACATCCCATTGCACCACATCACATGACATTACCTGTTTGTATCTCCTAATTGAGAAAGGAACCATCACTTGCATCATTACCTTAACCTTCTCACTCTCATTTAACCATTATAAATTGTATGGCTTATGAAGCTTTGTAGTTGGTAGTCCCAACTTCTTTACTAAGTCCATACTAGCTACATTCATATAATTTCCTACATTTATGATCATGCTATAAACCCATTTATTAATGGAACACTTTGTATGGAAGAGATTATCCCTCTGTTCATTCACATCATCATCTGCTCGTACAAACTCAATGCCTCCTAGTGACCAACATCCTTCCAACTCTTTCTCCTCTACCTCCCTTTAGATTAAAGTCCTCTAGGTAGTTGGTAGCACTTATAACCTTATCATAAGTTTAAAAATCATCTATTTTAATAGGTAAAAGTGAGTTTTATAAACTAGTTATAACAGCTTCATATTTCTTCAACTTACCCTCATTTCATTGATATCGATTTCATGGTAAACTCTTAGTCTATACTCACTATATCCTCTTCACTTTCTTCCTTTTCTTTGGAAGAATTTCTTTTTCTTATTCATAATGAACTTGTAGAAAATGTTGGTAGCAAAAGCATTCTTTAAATTTATCTTACTAATAACCTAAATCTTGATTAAAAGTTCTTTACAAACTCATTAACCACACTTGTCTCTTTTCTAATGGACCAATATTCAAAGATTCATAAATAGAGAAAGGTATGAAATTAATTAAAGCACCCAAATCACATATAGCTTTCTTAATTCCGACATTGAGAATAGTATATAAGATAGTGAATACACCTATGTCTTTGTACTTAAGGGGTGGTTTCCTCTAGAGAATAGCTGACATATTCTCTCCCATACTTACCTTTTCATTACCTTTCAGTTTACCTTTATTAATGCATAATTATTTGAGAAAATTTGCATATGTTTTATTGCATAAAGTAAAGGAATGTTACCTTTATCTTGTGAAAATTCTTAATAATTTCCTTCTCCTTCTCCTCTTTCTTATATTTGACAAATATTTCAGGGAAGGGGTGTTTAGTCACCAATGCTCTTGGTTATTCATTATTAATCACCTTGGAATTATCAGATCATTATTAAGGAATTATCACTTCTTTTTTATCTCCTCCTCTAAGGCGTGGCTGCAGCTTATTCCTAGACTTCTTCTAGTTTCCTTTAACTCTTTCTTACTTTGTAGGGTGATTACACTTACATTTTGTTTTATATTGATAATGCTTTGTGAAGGTAACTTGCTTTGATTCTCCAATATACTAATCGGTGATGCTAGTTGACTAATTTTATTTTTCAAATTTTTTATTCTTAAATTTTTCTCTTTTTAATATTATTATAAGTTAGAAATGAGTTCTTTAAACATACCTTTAAGAGACACATTTGGATTTAATGTGGGTTGTTATGGTGGACTCACTAGTTAACTCTGAAAATTTTGGACATTTGATGATCTTGCTTTATAATTAAAATTAGGGTGATCCCTCTATTCTAGGTTATCATTTTTGGATTAAGGATTATATTTCCTTTGTGGTGGACTTGGAAATCCTCCAACCATATTAGCTTGCTATTGAGTATCATCCTAAAGCATCAGGCACATTTCAATAGCGTGGTTAGGAGTGGCAAAAAACCCATAAGTGTTGACTTCTTGCATCTTTCCTATGCACATTTGTTGAATAAGAGAGATTAAATTAGAGTTTTTTTTGTTTGAGATTAGAAATATTTACCTCATTTACTGTTCTTAAAGATGAGTGTTGTTTAAGGCCAAATTGTGGAGAACTGGTAGCTATAGTGGAGATTAAATCTCTAGCAGTTTGAGGAGTTTTATTTACTATTGCACCCCTACACATCTAAAACCCTTCTTTTCATTGGTAAAAATTATTGATAAAATTATTGAATGAGGAGTTGTTTAGAAATCCCATGTTGATGGCATCTTACATATAATTGCTTAAATCTTTTCCATTATTCATAAAAGGTCTCAACATGATTTTGTTTTATTCCATATATTTTCTTTCTTATACTAGAAGCTCTTGGGCTAGGAAAGAATCTATCAAGGAATTATTTCACAATATCTTTCCATATAGTAATGGACTTAGGAGGAAAATAAAACAACCATTCTTTAACTCTATTACCTAATAAGAATGGGAAAGCACTTAGCTTAATTCGCTCCTCAAACGCACTTTGCAGCTTTAAACTTAAGCATACTATATGAAATTCCTCCTAGTGCTTATGTGAATCTTCATACTTAAGGCTATGAAAGGTAGGTGATAAGAACTGATTTAGTCATATTTTTAGTGTCATATTTAATAAAATTTAATTTTTTATTTGAGTATTTTTATTGATTTTAGTACTTAATTTATTCATATTTTGTTTCTAGGTCTAATTCAGTCACTTGGAGAAAAAAGGAACAAATTCAAATAAGTTTAGAGTAATTAGGAGTTATTTCAATTGAGTGATAGAGTGCATGACTGTGTACATAATTCTGTTAGAGAGTTTGGAGGTGTGTTGCATATTTTCTATAGAACATACCCATGTTGGCTGGGAACGTGTTTGTGTTGTGTAATAAGAAGGCCATGTTGATGATATACGCTCATGATTATGCACGTGTTAACTTTAAAAAGTACTGTTTATTTGTTTGTTCAACACAACCATTAAAAAGCCTATGTTGATGCCCAGGTATCTCCTAGAATCTAAATTTCAAAATTTAAAAGATAAGATTGAGTGACAAAAGATGGAGGAGGCTCAATAAACATAAGGAGAAACCTAGAATGAGATAAAACACAAGAAACAACTAAGGCAAGCCCTTTGGAGTGGATATTCATCAATCTAGGTTAAAGTTTTTAGATATTTTAGGGAATTCAATCATATCATCTTTGATTTTCAGTTTCTTCTATAGTCTTAATGTTATGTTCTCTATAAGTATGGGTTAAATTCTCTTTTGTATCTGTATTAGATAAACCTTAGGACAGACCTTGTAGTGACTTTAATTTAATTTAATTTATTATTTAGTTTCATTGAGATTCAATTATATGTTCTTATTTATTCTTGAATTAATATTATTGGTATATTCATTCATATATGATTTCATGCAATTGAGATCGAGAAATCCTTTGTATTAATAGATCTAGCATAACTGACAAGAGTTACATGCAAACCTACAGATAAGTTGATATATATCTTTGGGTTTGGTTTAAACATAATAGTAAAATTCATAAATTAATTAATGCGATTCTATAGGTTTTTATTAATAAGAGATTTCAATTAATCAAACTAGAATTATGTGTTCTTTTTTTGGAAATTACCAAGAATTATAAGTTAATAGTATTGAAAAAGATAATAACATAATTGAGAAATTTTCATTGTCTAATTAATGTTAGATTAAATTAATTAGTAAAATCACAATTGCATGAGAAGTCCTATGGAGGATTTGAACTCCTGGTATTATTGATTTATTGGTTGATTTTTCATTCTTTTTCCATTCTAGTTTATTCGATTATGTTAACTTGACCTTAATTTACTTTCATTGATTATAATTCTGAATTAGCTATATCACCCTGATTGGTGAATAGATAATTAGAAAAAAGTTACTAATAGTACTTACAGTCCTTGTAGGATTGACCAATATTTTTAGTACTAGCTACAACTACACTATGCACTTATAAATAAAACAATAAATTCACTATCAATTTTTTGCACTATTATTGAGAACTTAGATATTAGGAAACCTTAATTCTATCAATCTAACCATTATTTTATCTTTCATATGTTCACATTTTATTTATTTATTTATTCTTAGAGCTCTTTGTCTTGATCTTGTGTTTATGGCTTGTTTATAGGCTTTGGGTATTCGTTGTATAGACACTAGCATAATGAAAGGATGGAGAGGACAATATTTTCAAGGGGATTATAATATGCCATCACTTATGACAATATTGGAAACTTGGCACGAGATGCATGGTGACATATATTTAGGAGCTCAACTAATATCCATAATGTGTTATGACATTTGTGGGGGTAACTACCCCACTCATGAATGTCAGGCACCATACTATATATGGGGCATCTAATCTGTATAGAGAACTAGCCTCAAGCTACCCCATATAGGAATGTTTATAATTTAGTGTGGAGTAGTTATTATGACTTTGTATGGAATGATCACACTTCATCTACATTTTTGCAGCAATAGTAGTAACAGGAGGATGCCTTTAAAAATTTTGTTGCTTCAATCGAAGCTGACTTCCATAAAACTAAATAGCTAGGTGTTTTATCTGGATACACCGAGCCACATTTAAGGAAACATGTGAATATGATAACATTGTGGAGTAAAGAGGAGCTAGAGGTTGATGAAATAAAGGAAGCTTCTAATCAAGAAAGAAGAGATAAAGGAAGAAGAAGAGAAGAGGCCAAATAAAGAGGCTATCAAGGAATTATCAGTAGTTGTTTTAAGTATAGAGGGCTCTTGTTTCCCATATAACAAAATGTTAGGGTCAACTACTTTCTTAAAGACCCATTTATAACAAATGATCTTCTTCTTTAATGGTACTTTAACTATCTTTTAAGTATCCTTTTTAGGGGGACTCAATCTTCTTTTGCATAGCTACCAAACATTTAGCATAACCATTATAAGAAATAACTTTAAAGTATATATAAGGCTCATCAGTATTATTTGTTTCTTGTGTCATTACTAAGGTATATGCCACCAAATTGGTCTTAACAAATCATTGCTTTCTCCTATTTTCCTTCATTTTTTTTACTTAGCTATGATTTATGAATCATCTTCTGATGAATTTTATCTTCCTCTACCTCTTCATCTTCAAATATAGAAAACTAGATTGGATAAAGTTCAAGATGAGGTTACGATGAAAAATATGATTGACTGGTCTCTAGCACTACTTTCTTCGATTCATCCCTTTTGTTATGTATTAAACGAAGAAATGAACAATTTTGGCTGCAACATAGAAATTTCATTAAAAATAACCTTCTCGATGATTATGATCCTTTAGAAATTTGGATAAGAACAGCGTAACTTACATTCCTTTACACCAATTTATACCTAATAAAAGTACACTTTGTTTGGATTTTGAGTCCAATTTACTATTTTTTACATGGATAACAAAATATACGTAAATTAGAATAATTAATAGGTCTACTGAACCATATTTCTTCAAAAGTTTTTGAATTAAAAGATGTGTCATGAGAATGATTTACCAAATAACAAGTACTAGATAATACCTTAGCTTATAAATCTTTGGTAAAATTAGAGTTTGATAACATATAATGCCATCTCGTCAAAAGTGTTCTATTCATATTCTCAACAATATCATTATACCGAGGAGTTGACTTTTACATAATTTAGTAAATTATCAAACATAAAATTTCAAACCATTATCAATCCTATAAAATTTCAAACCGTTATCAATCCTAAGATGTTTAATTCTTTTCTTAATTTTTACTTCAATTAGAGCCTTTTATTGCTTAAACTTAACAAACATGTCACTTTTATATTTGAAAAAGTAGACTCTTTACCTTCCTAGAGTAGTCATCAATTAAAGTAAGGATTTATTGAGCTCCACATCTCGGAAGGACTTGAGTGGATTTTCAAAGTTTTGATTGGATGTAATCATAGGTACCTTTAGTTTGAGTGACTAAATTAAAGCTAATTTATTTTTTGCTTCCCAAAAATGCAATAATCACAAAAGTCTAACTTTGATGTACATCCTCCATTTCTTATCCATATATCCAGTCTCATATGCCATAACATAGTGATATCACAATCTATCAAAGAAGATGTAGTTGTTGAAATAGTAACTACTGTTATACCATTCAAAATGTACAAAATACCTATCTTTTTGACTTTTCATCATAACTAGGATACCCTTTGTAATTTTTAGAACTCCACCACCACCCCTATAATTGTAGTTGTTGGCATCAAGGGCATTCTCATTACACCATCATGTATTTGGATTGATCATGATTACTACATCAAACTAAAAAATCCTTACGAACTCAGTTGCAAATGTTCATCAAAATAGATTGTGAAATATTTTTCAACTGTGCTCTTAATCTGCAGTGACTTAAAAGAATGCCATGACCATGGCATATAAACTGATGCAGGCATTAAGAGCTCTCATAAACAACTTTGTCTTTCTATTCAAACCAGAAATGTCGAGGCCTATCTAAACTTCATTTACTGTAGTTCAATATTGAAAGCAAAGATTAGACACCCTCTACGAAGTTGAAAGCCTCTTTCAAGTCTCAGGGGTTTAGGGGAATCACTATGAACAGCATATACTTTTTTTTTCTGGAAAAGAATAAAGTATTTGTATTATCTCAAGCTAAGCTTGACAAACATCACAAGGCATAAATTCTTTGTTACATAGTCAAAACAAAGAGAGCAAAGATTCGTAGTAAACTGATTTTTATCAGAGCATCACAAATTCCAGCGTTTCCTCGTGCATAGGCTGAGCTTAATATGGCTGCATACTTGTGTAACATTTGCTGCAGAAACTAGAAAACTTCCCCTATTAGCTGAAAACTCAATTTCAAATCCCTGCTCTCATTGTTCAAGATTCTAGTGAAAGCTTTTCGACTGATACATCACATTGGTAACCACAAATTGATATAGAAAT
>JAOQMS010000007.1:18000337-18016708 GCA_027563885.1 Erythroxylum longipes
CTCTACTTCATGTCTAAATTGTTTAAACATTTCAAACGCTTCAGACTTGTATCTCATTAGATACACATACCCATATCGTGAATAATCATTGATAAAAGTAATGAAGTACACAAGACTACCTCTGGCATGAATGGACATCAGACTATATACATTAGAATGTATTAGGTCTAATAACCCATTCATTTGTTCATCTTTTCCTTTAAAAGGTAATTTAGTCATCTTACCTAACAAGTAAGATTCACATATGTCATATGATTCGTAATCAAATGACCTTAGGCTACCATTATTATATAGTTTAATCATGCATTTCTCACTTATATGGCCAAGTCGACAATGCTATAAATAAGATGATTTTAGGTTATCTCATTTTTGTCTTTTATTGTCATTGATATTTAAATTTTGATTACATATCTAACATGTAAATTCCATTGCACAATGTAGCAGTACCATACAAAATTTCACTCAACTTAATTGGACAACCATTGCTTGAAAAAGTTAAATGAAATCCCTCTTTATTAAGACATGAAACAAATGCAATGTTTTCAGTCACAACGGGTACATAATAGGAAGTTTCCAAAACTAACTCTAGCCTACTAGGAAGATACAAAACATATGTCCCTATGGCTAATGCAGCAACTCTTGCTCCATTTCCCACACTTAGGTCGATCTCTCCCTTCTTAAGCAGTCTATTATCTCTGGGACCCTACATATCAACATATATGTGTGAGCCACATCCGGTATCTAATACCCAAATGTTATGATCAGAAATAGTATTAACCTCAATGACAAATATCATACCTGAAGTAAACGGTGGGGCATCTAATGCCTTCTTCAACTTCAGTGACTCCAGATAAGCTTTGCAGTTTCTTCAATGTCTGTCCTTGTTCCAATGGAAGCATATACCCTTTGGTGTTGTCTCATTTGCCTTCTTCTTGGCTACACCTCCCTCTGGCTTTTTGGACTTCTTTTTCTTCTTTTGGTTCTTCTTTCGAGAACCAAAAGAAGAGTCCACCAGCATCACAACCTTACCGTCCTTCTTAACAGTTTGCTTAAAATTTTTAAGCAGATTAATTAGCTCAAATATCGTTGTGGAAATTTGGTTCATCCGATAGTTAAGCACAAACTGTAAATAACTATCAGTCAAACCAGAATTAAGTCTATACTTAATTCATGATCTATAATGAAGCCTAAACTACCTAACCTTTTAATGTATCCATTCATCCTCAGCGGATACAACACTGGAGATGATCCCTCAATCATCTTAGAACGAAAAAGCAACCCTAAGGTCTCGAACCTTTCAGACCAAGCTTGCTCATCAAATAGTTACCTCAGATAGTAGACTATGGTATGAGCATCCATAGCTCATGCTGCTTCTGCAATTCTGGTGACATAGAGGCTAGCATAGAGGGATCGGAAAGTGGTTCATCTAGGACATATCTTAGTTTTTTAGATTTAAGAACAATTCTCAAATTCCGTAGCCAATCTAAGAAGTTTGGTCCCGTGAGTTTGTTGAAATCTAATAGGGAGCGTAAGTTCACACTAGAAGGCATCGAGGTGATTCAATAACCTAGAAGAATGAGAAAAAGTGTTAGAATGTACATTAATGCATATCTTTAAGGACTTTAATCACATGCATTATAGGTCCCATTATTCTAATTCAAATCCATAGCCCTCACTACGAATTTAAGAAAACTTATAGTTTTCTTAATAGGTCGATATCCGATATCACCAAGAATGACCTTGGGTTTGCCTAATAAGCCATCTTAGGTTAATTGGTAGGTATCATTCATACCAATTGCATTCAATTATGTAACTATGGACTTGTTCCATCTGTTGATTTAGCACACTCATTAGGTTATCAAGTCTTTATTTATATACATCCTATGTATATAACCTAACTTCGTCTCTATCCACGTTGACCTTGAGTTTGCCCAACAAATCAACGTGTTCAGCTAGGACTAACCCATTAATCCAAAAATATAATTTCCATGGTTTGAAAATATTCATGTAGGGAAGGCTTCGGTTTGCCCAACAACCTAACTTTAAAATAACTCTGGTTTTTTCCATATTAATGGAAGGCATAAGTCCTAATATTCGGTTGAGGGATTTGTCCTTTAGTCTAATCAATACTTGAATGATCTTGATTATTTACATCACATATATACAATTAGATTATGGACAACTTAACTGAATTGAGCCTATATACATAACTACCCTTAAAATACATCTAATGCATGTATTATACAAAGGAGGTTTAATTTAGGTTGTGACCTGACTATACATCCAAAGTTCGTGATTCGATTCAACTCTTGAACCTAATCAGATACTAATGTTAGTCTTAGCTAATCTGAATTATGAATGCAATTCTATTAGGAACCCTAAAATTTAATTATTTTGATGTTTAGATTAAACACTTTAATCCTAGTTTATATGCCTTTATCTAGTCACACTAGAAATGTTATGCCTTACTTTGATTAATTCTAAATTAATCCCTAGGGTTTCCAAAATTTTCGTACATCAATTAGTCATCTATAATATCCCTAGGTCATCTTGATATTATCTAAACAACTTCAACAGAAGCCAAAGTTATCTTGATGGCTAGAATCGTTAAGATAAATAAGTTAACCTACTAGACACTAAAGAGACCGATTCGATGTTCAGAAAATTTCTGGAATCCTAATTTCAAGCACATGCATTAAGCATGTTATTTTCATCAAAATAATACAATTCTTATCATGTAAGAACCTTATTTAGGTCTCATAACTGACATGCAAGCATTATAAGTCATTTAGTATGTCAACTCCACCAACTTTCAAAAAGTTCACCAATGTTGATTTTGACTTGATTTAATAATTGAATCAAATTCAATTAATTCTGGAAAAATTCCAGAGTCCTATTCACATTTTAAATATGTCTAATAAAAAATTCCAAAAACTAATTCCTATTATTTATTTATTAAAAAATTGGAATAAGCCAGCACATCACATGTGTGTGACACTTGTCATATTAATTCTAACACAAGTCAAACATCACTTCATGCATGCATAAGATAATCACTTTAACAACAAGTGCCATGCATCTCATACATGTGGAAACATCTCATATTGCATGTGTATGCATAAAATTTATAAAAAAATTTTAGAAAAATTAATATGGAATTCACATGTATGCAAGTTCATCATATTTCCAGAATTTCCCAAAACTTCATACATGAATCAAGCTGAAACAAAATTTATAACAAAATAGAAAATGAAATTAAATTGCATTTCCTTTTCACAAAAACATAACATAACACCTTATAAACATTTTTGTGAAATAAAATTACAAAAAAAATCTACAATTTACACAAATTATTCCAAATCAACATACATGTCAGTCATAACCCAGCATACACTTTGCACATGTTCAATACATCATCAATTACATGCATAATGTAACATCTTGTTGCCCATATTGAGGCTAGAATAGTAAATATGAGAGATTATTAAGAAATTAGAAAATGCATTTCATGCTCATGTATTTTATGATACTCACCTAAACATTAATGTTGACCTTTTTGCACATGAAAATAATTGTACATGCATTCATTGACAATTTCTGGGTATAATTGATTTATATAAGTGAAAGGTGATTTTTATTTAGAATTGTGGCTTTTATATGTTGAAAACCGATTTGGAGAGTGTATTTATTAATTTATAATTTTTGGTGAATTTTAGGAAATTTCTAAAATTTTGAGTAATTTTTGGACTAGGAAAAATGCCAAGTAGCAGGACAATTAATTTATGGTAGTAGAATTAAGAGTCAATTGGTAGTGGAAATTTTTATAAATGACAGTTAAATTTAATGACATATGTCATTGAAATTTGGAGACAATCGCAGTAAAAATTGGAGCTTATTAGACTAGTTAAATGAAAGAACCTAGTTTGAACCTATAGGAATAGGACATATGGCAAGTGACATGTGTCACTTGCCAAGCCATGCCCTACCCCATGACTCTTTTAATTTGGAGACCATTTAGTTGCTTTCATTCTTACTTTTTCCTTCTTATTTTTGTAACTCTCATCATCTTCTTCATTCTTCTTCTTCTTTCCACGATTTCGCTTCACTAACCTTCATCCAAGTTACACCTTGCTCTCTCCTTCCATTTGCTACTCTCATTTTGCTCTCTCTTTCACTTCTCACAAAAGACCCAACCTTATCACTCTTTAATGATGATATACAAGGAAAGCTAGGGTTTTTTTTGAGATTTTGAAGAGTTTGAAGTTAAACAAGTAAGTACCATGTTATTGCTCTTCATGGTTGTCAAATGAAACGTATTGACGATAGATTAGGGTTAAATGACGATGGGTATGTGCTAAAAAGAGGATGAGAAAATGAATGTATAAGGGTCTTTCTTGTATAAAGATATGATGATTATTAACTCATAAGTTGATGTAGAGATGATTTTGATATTGAAAGAGCATTAAAATGATGTAGGAAGGAAGTGCAAAAAATTGATTTATAAGTGAATGTCTCATGTTCTGTTTTCATTGTATATAATGTGTATCCCTTGGGTGGTTTTAGAAATGAAACAAAAATGAGTTTAGAGTTAAGTAAAGGGAGTTATATGATGTCTTGAGCTGAGGTGAATTAAAATGACAAATTAGAAGACAAATGAAGGTGTTAAAGAAGTTGAGAACGTTGTAGAAACTATGATGAATGTGTGTACATGTATATGTTCTGTTTTTGGGTTAATGATCAAATATAGATCATGAATTTTTTGTGAATAATATTTAGTTGAAATGGATTTTATAATGAAGATTAAATAACATAGAAAAGTTAATCTTTGTATAAGTGGTTTTAGGTGTAAAATCTGGAAAAATTTGGAAGATGAATGCTGGAAAATGTAGCTATACCATGTCCACTGATTATGCTTCTATTTTTTTCCATAACTTGTTCTTTAGTTATTTGAATGAGATGATTATTAATTTGAAGTAAACTAGATATATAGGGCTACAATGTTTCTTAAGAAATCAAATTTTAATTCTCTCTCTAGGAATTTAAAAATCTAGCTTGAAATTGAGTTTTGGCTAAGGTTGTAGTATTACCCGAGATAGAAATCATGTCTTGTTGATATTGAATAAACTGTGTTGATAAATGCTGAATTAGACAAAGGTTCCTTCATAAAAGTTGTATTTTATTCTCTTATATTTCAAATTATATAAAGTTTATAATTTTTGAATATGGGAATTGAGAGATATGAGTTGTACAAGTTGACGACATGATCAGGTACAAGTCAAAGTCTCAAATGTGCTCAGTCTGTAGTATTTTGAGCATAAATTTTGTCATACTAAACTAAATTGATTAATCTTGGTGTCATTAGAAACTTAAGAGATAGGATAACAATTTTTTAGAAGATAGTATCCTCAAATTACTTCATTTTCTTGGTCAAAAAGAACATGAAAGGTTGACCCGAAAGTTGTTATAGGAAAAATCTGAATTGACCAATGAATTATGAATTTCGATTTTTATGGTTTTATTAAGGTACAAACCATAAGTATGTGAGTTTGGATATATGAATGTTTATATGAAAAAAAAATAGATCGATACCCAAAATTTTCATGAACATGCATTGTGCATGCTTCATATACATACATGTGCATTAATAGACACTTACAATTGTGCCAAATTATAATATGTGTATATTGTGTGATATAGAGGAGCAACTGGACGTCAACTTCCAGACATTTCCAGAACTTCTAGGCATTAGCTTCGGGAATGACCTGTGAGTAACGTAGACAGTCTCACTCAATTAATTGTTTGTATTAGAATATGTTTGAATTATCTTATGAATGTGAAATTGATTGTGTTGATTCCAGCCAATTGATTGTCTGAGGAGTTCTATATTCGGGGTTGTATTGGAAGTGCTACTTGAATGTGAATATGACTAACTATTTGTTCTCAACTTCAATGTTAAATGCCGGACTAAAAGTTTGATGACAAATGTGAATAAGAAGACAAATGCACTGAGTCACGTGCATTTCATTTATGTTTGATATGTGCATTTTACATGAATGAAATGACCATTATAATTTTTTTGAAAGTGAAAGGTGATATTTTATGAATATGCAAAGATGTGAAAAATACATTACGTGTATTGATGTGATGCATGAATTGATTGAACCATCGATGATGGTTACCTCAGTAAGTTCACAAAACTCACCAAAATTACAGTGTTGACTTTTTAGGACTGAGAGATGACTTTAGCTACTGATAGACGCTACAAGCAGTGTAGACTTGTACTTTTGGGAAAAAGAAGAAATGGCTCAAAGGTTGGTCATTTGGGGTTGGAAAGATTAGATAGACTTTTTGTGTAATTTCCTCTTTCATGTAACATATTTTGTATTAGGCTATGATTATGTACATGTATGGATGTTTGAAAGATACATTGTATAACGTTCGGTTTTGTCAATGAAATGATGAAAATTTTGGTTTGAAAATATTGTGACTTTCTTTATGATGTTTTATAAGAGAATAAAGATAGATGATGCCATGTTAAATGAGTGTTGTGATTGAACGTAGAGCGCCATTATCATAGGTTATATACTGGAATGTCCACAAGGTGTTCCGGTATCTACCCCATGGTAACAAGGCACTACATTGGGTGGTATCAGAGCATGGTTTGGCATCGATAGGGGCATATAGGAATTTTAAGCATGAAATATCACAAGAAATACAGATAATGATTGGAGTTCTAGTTTATTATAGGTCATCTGCCATAGGTGAACAAGTGGGACAGTCAGCTGACGTAGGATTTGTAGGAGCTAGTAGGGAGTCTTCGATACCTTGAACAAAGGAGATGCCTCCTAGAGTTTCCGAGAGAAGGGACAGAAGGTATAATAGGCTGCAGAAGCAAATGGCTGTGGATTTCTATGATAGCACAGACCCTGCTGAGGCCGAGTGATGGTTAGAAAGGACGGAAAGAGTTTTTGATCAGATGGACTGTGAGCCGGACGAGAGGTTCGACTATGCAGTGTCCTTATTGTAGGGCCTAGCTTATCAGTGGTGGAAGACTGTCCCAGGTAGTACCACCAGGCCTTGCAACTTGAACTGGGACGACTTTCTAAGGGTCTTCAGGGAGAATTACATGCCCAAGATCTACTTGGATAGGAAGATGAAAGAGTTCCTAGATTTGAAGTAGGGTCGGATGTCAGTGGCAGAATATAAGATTCAGTTCAATGAGTTGATGGGATATGCTACTGTTTTGATTCCTGCCAAAGAAGATAAGTGTGGGAGATTCAAAGATGGGCTAAACATGGAGATCAGGACAAGACTAATTATCTCCAATCTGAGTAGTTTCACTGAGTTGAGAGCTGTTTTGATCAGAATTGAGCAACTACTGAGAGAGGGACAAGTAGAGTCTGGGCAAGGGTCTAGATTGAAGAGGTTTAGTAAAATTCAGAGTGGTTTTGGAAAAAGATTCAATAAGCACCAGAATGGAGCTTTCAGACCACCAGTTGGATCAAGACAGTCAGTATTCAGACAGAGGGGTGGTTTTGTACAGTTTAGCAGTAGAAGAGGTTCAGTGCAGAGTAAGTTACCCCCCTTGTAAGCACTGTAGGAAGAAGCACAGTGGTGAGTGCTAGACATTATCAGGAGACTGTTTTTGATGTGGTTCCCTAGATCACAAAATTAGAGATTGTCTTGTTGTTGCTGGAGCCCAGTCTGGTATGAGAGGGGGATCCGTGAGTGAAGCTACAATCTAGTAGAGTCTAGGTAGTGGGACTAGACAGAGAGGCTGTGGTAGAGGCAGAATGAGCATAGGGAGTCCTTCTATCAAGACTGAGGTGTGGAAAAGCCGACCGCAGTCTCAGGCCCGAGCCTGTGCCATGACTAGGCAGGAGGCTTAGGATTCTCTGGATGTCATTACAGGTGCTCTACTTGTTTATGATGATGAAGCATTTGCATTGTTAGATCCAGGATCTACGTATTCATTCACCATATCGTATCTGGCATCTAGGCTCCATTGTGATAGAAAGTTACTACAATATGGATTAGAGATGAGTACACCAATAGGTAGTACTGCAGTTATAGGAGAGGTCTGCAAGAGGTGCTTGATTTGGATTGATCAAACAAAATTGGAGGCAGATCTGATTATATTACAGCTGAGAGAGACAGATATTATCCTATGTATGGATTGGCTCACTACTTATAGGGCCGTCATAAATTGTTATACCAAGGAGGTAGTACTAGAATCTCCTGGTCAGCCGAGAGCAGTTTTTAGAGGAATTAGTTAAGCAGTGACAACCAGGTTGATATAATTTATGAGTGCATCGAGGTTGATGCAAGGAAGATGTAAGGCTTATCTGGCCCATGTCATCGATATTAGAGCTAAGCGGAATGTGCAGAACATTCCCGTAGTTAGGGAATTCCTGGATGTGTTTCCCACTGAATTACCTGGCTTACCTCCAGATTGGGAAATAAAGTTCACAATTGATTTAGTTCTAGGTGCCGCTCCTATATCTATTCCTCCATATAGGATGGCACCTGTAAAACTGAAGGAGTTGAAGGCTTAACTACAGGAATTGCTAGAAAAAGGGTTTCATTAGACCCAGTGTTTTGCCTTGGGGAGCTCCAGTTTTGTTTGTAAAGAAGAAAGATGGGACTTTGAGGTTATGCATTGATTATAGGCAACTGAATCGGGTGACATTGAAGAACAAGTACCTGTTACCTAGAATTGATGATTTGCTTGATCAATTGCAGGGAGCTTAGGTATTCACTAAGTTGGATTTGAGATCGGGGTATTATCAGTTGAAGATAGAAGAGGCTGATGTACCTAAAAATGCATTCAGGCGTAGGTATGGGCATTCAAGTTTTTAGTAATGCCTTTTGGATTAACTAATGCCCCGACAACATTTATGGCCTTGATGAATAAGGTGTTTCAGCCCTACCTGAACCTCTTTGTGATAGTGTTTATCGATGATATTTTGGTGTATTCGAAGAGCAGAGAAGAACATGCTGACCATCTAAGAGTGATTTTATAGATCATGAGAGAGAAATAGTTGTATGCCAAATTCAGTAAGTATGAATTTTGGCTAGATCAAGTAGTGTTTTTTGGGCATATAGTGACTAGACAAGGCATACAAGTGGATCCAAAGAAGATATAGGCAGTAATGAATTAAAAAGCTCCGAGGAATGTGTCTGTAATTCGAAGCTTCCTAGGATTGGTCGGATATTACCGGAGGTTTGTCGAGAGGTTTTCTTTGATCTCAACCCCTCTGACATAACTTCTGAGAAAGAATGTAGTATTCAAATGGAATGAGGAATGTCAGAAGAGCTTTGAGGAGATGAAGCATTAGTTGAATATGGCATCGGTGTTAACTATTCCATCAGGGACCGGAGGATATATGGTATATAGTGGTGCTTCGCATCAAGGATTAGGATGTGTATTGATGTAGTATGGCAAGGTGATCGCCTATGCATCGAGACAACTAAGGTCTCACAAAATTAACTATGCGGTATATGATTTAGAGCTTACTGCAGTGATCTTTGCTCTAAAGATATGGAGACACTATCTGTATGGAGAGACATTCCAGATATACACGGATCATAAGAGTTTGAGGTATCTGTTGAGTCAGAAGGAATTAAAGATGAGATAGAGGAGATAAAGTTATTGACAGACTATGACTGCACGATTGAGTATCATCCGGGGAAAGCTAATGTGGTGGCTGATGCTTTGAGTAGGAAGTCGAACACTAGTGTAGCTCAGATTCAGTTATTGAGGTTACCAAGCTTAATTCACTTGGGAGCTCTGAATGTGGAATTGAATTTAGAACAAGATAAGGCATTAATTGCTATATTAGAGTTAAGGCCGATGTTACATGATAGAATCAGAAAAGTCCAGAGGAAAGATCCTGATCTGGTGAAGCTTATAGAGAAAGTGAAGATGAATCCAGATTCTGAGTTTGAGTTAAGAGATGAGACATTGTGGTTGAAACATAGGTTGTGTGTTCCTAATATGGATGATCTGTAGAAAGAAATTCTAGAGGAAGCTCATATGGCCCTTATGCTATGCATCCTAGTACTACCAAGATGTATAACATGCTGAAGTAGCATTTTTGGTGGAATGAAAAAGCAAATAGTGGAGTATGTTTCTAAGTGTATGACATGCCAGCAAGTTTAGGCTGAGCATCAGGCTCTAGTAGGGAAGCTACATTCATTGTGTATTCCGGAGTGGAAATGGGAACGAATTACTATGGACTTATGGGATTGCCCAAGACTCCGAGGCAGAACGATGCTATATGGGTTGTAGTGGACCGATTGACTAAGTCGACCCATTTCTACTAGTGAGAGATAATAACTTACTAGATCAATTGGCCTAGAGATATGTGAATGAAGTGGTTAGACTGCATGGGGTTCTAGTGTCCATTGTATCAGACAGGGATCCCAGATTTACTTCAAGATTTTGGAAGAGCTTGCAATCTCCTATGGGCACGAAGTTGAACTTCAATACTGTATTTCATCCTCAAACAGATGGACAGAGTGAGAGGACAATCAAGACTGTTGAGGATATGCTTAGAGCATGTTTGTTGGAGTTTCAGGGATCAATATATAACACTGATAGAATTTGCATATAATAATCATTATCACATTAGTATCGGAATGGCACCATATGAGGCATTGTATGGAAGAAAGTGTCAATCACCTCTGTATTGGGATGAAGAGGGCCTAAGAATGGTTGAAGGCCCAGAATTGATTCAAGATACTATGGACAAGGTGAAATTGATCCGAAGTTGAATTAAAGTGCCTCAAGATAGACAAAAGAGTTATATGGATCAACATCGAAGGGACATGGAATACAGTGTGGGAGACAGAGTATTTTTGAGAGTGTCACCTTGGAGAGGAGTATTGAGATTCGGTAAAAAGGGCAAGTTGAGCCTTAGGTACATTGGTCTATATGAGATTATTGAGAGGATAGGACCTTTGGCATACAAGTTAGCTTTGCCAAATGAGATGTCTCAGTTGCATAATGTATTTCATGTGAGTATACTTAGAAGATACCGATCAGATCTTTGCTAGTAACCTAAGTTATGTTGAGGAGCAGATCAACATAGTGGGATCCCAGATCAAGCAGTTGAGGAACTGAGTCATTCCATTAGTAAAATTTCTTTGGAGGAATCACTCAACTGAGGAAGCAACTTGGAAAATGGAGGAGCATATAAGAAGGCAATATTCGCACTTGTTCGAACAATCAAGTAAGATTTCGAGGACAAAATTTCTTTTAAGGAGGGGAGAATTGTAACATCTCGTTACCCATATTGAGGCTAGAATAGTAAATATGAGAGATTATTAAGAAATTAGAAAATTAATTTCATGGTCATGCATTTTATGATATGCACCTATACGTGAATATTGAATTTTTTTGCACATGAAAATAATTGTACATGCATTCATTGACAATTTCTGAGTATAATTGATTTATATATGTTGAAGGTGATTTTTAGTGAGAATTGGGGTTTTTATATATTGATAACTGATTTGGAGAGTGTATTTAGTGATTAAGAATTTTTGGTAAATTTTAGGAAATTTTTAAAAATTTGAGTAATTTTTGGACTAGGAAAATGCCAAATGGCAGGACAATTAATTTATGGTAGTGAAATTAAGAGTCAATTGGTAGTGGAAATTTTTATAAATGACAGTTGGATTTAATGACATATATCATTGAAATTTGGAGACAATTGGAGTAAAAATTGTAGTTTATTAGACTAGTTAAATGAAAGAACCTAGTTTGAACCTATAGGAATAGGACATGTGGAAAGTGACATGTGTCACTTGCCAAGCCATGCGCTACCCCATGACTCTTTTGATTTGGAGACAACTTAATTGCTTTCATTCTTGCTTTTTCCTTCTTATTTTTATAACTCTCATCATCATCTTCATTCTTCTTCTTCTTTCCACGATTTTGCTTCACCAACCTTCATCCAAGTTACACCTTGCTCTCTCCTTCCATTTGTTACCCTCATTTTGCTCTCTTTTTCACTTCTCACAAAAGACCCAACCTTATCACTCTTTGATGATGATATACATGGGTTATGATGAAGAAAAGCTAGGGTTTCTTGGAGACTTTTGAAGAGTTTGAAGTTAAACAAGTAAGTACTATGTTATTGATCTTCATGGTTGTTAAATAAAACTTATTGATGATAGATTCGGGTTAAATGACGATGGGTATGTGCTAAAAATTTGATGAGAAAATGAATGTATAAGGGTCTTGCTTGTATAAATACATGATGATTATTAACTCATAAGTTGATGTACAGATGATTTTGATATTGAAAGAGCATTAAAATGATGTAGGAAAGAAGTGCAAAAATTTGATTTATAAATGAATGTCTTATGTTCTATTTTCATTGTATATAACGTGTATCTCTTGGGTGGTTTTAGAAATGAAACAAAAATGAGTTTAGAGCTAAGGAAAGGGAGTTATGTGATGTCTTGAAATGAGGTGAATTAAAATGACAAATTAGAAGAGAAATGAAGGTGTTAAAGAAGTTGAGGATGTGCAGAAACTATGATGAATGTGTAAACATGTGTATGTTCTGTTTTTAGGTTAATGATCAAATATAGATCATGAATTGTTTGTGAATGATATTGAGTTGAAATGGAGCTGAAAATGAAGAGTAAATGACGTAGAAAAAGTGTAGTACCCCACTCCAGCAAGGACCCGTACTCGACATCCTGTGTGATGTCTGAGAACTTGCCCCCTAAGGGTGGCATGCTAGAGCACTCAGTTAGTCGAATCTCATTACAAAAGTCTTCTTCCCCTTTTTATAAATTTATTTTTTTAAAAAAATGATGCATGCTTTTGCGAAAAATCAATAATCAATTCAGGCCTGTTTTGATCATAAACTTTTTTTTCACATATATAATTATTGCACAACAATCAGTTTCATTTATAGCCCTTTCCAATTTGGAAATTTATTACAAAAATAGATTGATCAATAAACATGATACAAAAATCTTAGAATACATTTTTCATACAAAAATAATATTATTAAAAATAATTATGCTGAGGCCAACTGATCCCAACCTCTATCTCTCACTTGCATGCAATAGGTATACTTCCGTTTGCCTAGTGGGTTTTTCTTCTGAGCTCTGAAAAATAGTTGCAAATTTTGGGTGAGTTTTGAGAACTAAATGAGTGACCATCATCGATGGCTCATCTAGTCACATAACACATAAATCACATTCACAACATTTCACATTTCACACTCAATATAATTTAATCAATCATATTATGCATATGCAGTGTGTATGAGACCCACTTTCCATTTATTACTTTGTTGTGACCGAGTGCCTAAATTGTCCCATATAGGGCTCATTGATAACTGTCCCATATAGGGCTCATTAAACGTTGAACCTGAGGCTCTGAATCACTTTTGAGCTTGAGGCTCTTTTTCACTCGTTGAGCTTTAAGCTCTAATCGGTGGCTACTCTGGTCAGAACTGCCATTATATACCATGCATTCAGGAAATGAATTACATCAATCACATTTGCATGATCCCATTCAATCACATTCTTATATCATCAGACCTTAGTCCGGCATTCAACATTAAGTTGAGAATCTCATTTTCACTTACATGCATGCTCATTCAAAACCCATTTATCATTAAATTATGTACACTTAGTTCTTCTCATTCACATATAAGCAATACTTCAATATCTCAACCAAGCATCACAATCATTGGAACTCCTGTCCGGAAACCAACACAATCAATCACATTCACATAGACATTTAGTAGTTAATCAATACCAAAATTCACACTAAACAAACAATGAAATAAGACCATCTAGGTCTACTCACAGTACGCTCCATTTATCCTGCACATCAAAATTATGCAATACACACATTGAACACATACATTAATAACTTTGCACAATTATAAGCATTCATTTATGCACATGTGTGTATATAGAATATGTACAATGTATGTTCATGACAATCATGGGTATCTTTCCGTTATTCTCGTCGCATTATCAGTCTTATGTCAACACTCACCTAAGTAAAATTTGCACTTAGGGTTTATACCTCAAATAAACATTTTGAATCTAATTTCATAACCCAATGAATCATTTCAGATGTTTCTCCAAACACAAACTTTCGGGTCTATCATTTCTGATCATTTAGACAATGAAAATGAAGTAATTTGGGAACAATTTCTTTTAAAAATTTGTCCTTCCATATCATAAGTTTCTAATGACGCCAAAATCCTTCAATTTGGTTTAATAGTGTAAAAGTTATACTCCAAATATTTTCAGGCTGCTTTTATTCTGAGATAGTGCTCTATACTCAACTTCCACCCAGAATTTGAAATTCTTATAATTCGATTCAGAATTTTATTTCTTCAGATGATTTGTAGCCCTATGTCTTTAGTATACTCGAAATGAAAAATCATCCTAATTGGATAACTACAGATCAAGATATCATTAAAATGCCAAAGCATGTTTTGTACTGAAAAGTTCGCCGCAGGAAAAGTTCGCATGAAATCTTTCAAGTTCGCCGCAGCGAACCAAGGAATGTTGGTCGTGGAAAACTTGACAAAAGCATACTCAGAATGTTTCATTTTCCAGATTTTCAAACTTCCAACATTTACATCTAACTTATCTAATACCTAGATTATCTCTTCTATTTCATTTCCTCATCATCCTCTACCTAATTCAACTCAATAAATCATTCACAAACAAAGCATATTTTTCATCACCCACAACATATACATAAACATTGCATAACCAAGTCATCAAATCTCAATTCTCTCATCATTTTAGCATAATTTAACACCACTCATGACATTTAAAGCATAACTTACTTGGTGTAGCTCCAAACTCTTAAAAACCTCACTCAACCCTCACTCCCAAGCATCCGACGTTCTTCATCTTCTAAAGGAAGTAAAGGATGAGTTTTCTTATGGCAATGAGGAAGAAAATAGCAATTACACTAGAAGAAAATGAAGGAAAGTGTAATCTTCAAAGATGAGGAGGTGGAGATTGAAGAAACAAAAATAATGAAGGTGTAAAGAAGAGAGTCACGAAGAGGGAGATGGGAAGAGCCAAAAAAACCACAACAACTAGACTTTTAATGAGAAGCAATGTTTTTAAAGGGGTTTAGAACTTAGTGGAGCTAAGGCATTGTTTGGCAAGTGACATATGTCACTTGCCACATGTCTAATGCCTATAAACTAAATCCAATTTCTATTCTAATTGCCTCCTTATTTTCAATGACACTTGTTAATAAATCTCAAAATCATTTATAAAAATTTACATTTCCATTTGACATTAAATTTTACAACCATTTATCATTTGTTTTGCCACTTGGCATTTTTCTTAGTCCAAAAATTACCCCAAATCTTTAGAATTTTTCCCAAAATTCTCCATTAATTCTAAATCACTAAACACTCTCTCCAAATCAAATTTCAACATATAAAAACCATAATTCTCAATATAATCACATTTACAAATCAATTATACCCAGAATATGTCAATGAATGCATGTACAGTCATTTTAATGTGCAAAAATCAATATTGACATGTGTGTGTGCTAACATTACGCATGGGCATGAAATGCATTTTCTAATCTCTTAATTTTATTTCTTATTTACGGTATTCTCAACTAACTCTGAATATGGAAACGGGATGTTACAATTCTCCCCCCTTAATAAATTTTGTCCTCAAAATTTTTTTATCCGAATCATAAGAAACAAATGCAAGGGTAATGTTTCCTCCGTTTCCCATTTAACTTAATCACTCGAATAATTTCTTCCACTGGCTATAGTCAATGGAATCACTTTTTTTTTCTAGTCGCTCTTTCAGATATCAGACTATCTTAACTATTTCCTCAATTATTTCAGATTACTCACAATTTTCACTTCTTGTGCTGATAATTCATCTTTTTCATATCATATCACTATTTCTTAGCACACTCGCATATAACATATTTATCGGACTATAACGGTGTTTCCCAAACATATCCATATAACACTGTGTGAATCTGAAACATCTTTTTAATAATACTAACCTAAAAGTCAATGGTCCTATTGTCATGATAAATTCATATGGACCGATTTATGTCGAGGTTAGTTTTCCCCTTTTTCCTAACCTGATCACACCTTTATCTCTATCTAAGCACATCTTAGCGAGGTGATACTGTTAGGAGTATTTCATCTTTCGCGTGATATTTCACATCTCTTTAGTGTCAATGCACTCCACTTTTATATTTATCTCACAGTATTCCATAACTTTGATGTTGATCCACTTAACTCACTCATCATTATCTTGGATCACTTAACTCCTATTACAGATTCATTTCACTCATCAACAGTATCTCGAATCAATTATGGC
>JAOQMS010000007.1:18016808-18060510 GCA_027563885.1 Erythroxylum longipes
CCACCCCCCACCCCCTTCCCCAAAAAAAAACTAAATACCAAATGATTTCATTTTAAAAACTAATCGAATACTCTCTGTGGGATCGACCTAGATTCACCATTATTATAGTAGTAGATCAAGTTTATTTTGTGTAGTGTTACAACACGTCACTAGATGGACCACACCTATGTCCTAAATCATGAATTTTTCTATAACTTATGTGATAATATAAATGGGATAGGATAGGACAGTATTTTAGGTTGTATATTCTTTAAAAAATTTCTTTACCACAAGGCTTCTCTTGGGCCTATGTCTAAGGTTTTATCTTCATCTCTAGCATCTTAGCATGGAACATGTTCTTTGTATAGCTAAAATATCTCAAAACTTAAAATATGAAACTTCTAGAGTTCATTTTAATCTTTCCTTAAATATCTTGAGTGGTCTCAATTAGAAATTAAAAAGAGAAAGTAATTCTCACTTCAAGTAGCATTGCGAAAATGGTTTGAAATTGCCCAAATATCTTCAATTTTTCTCTTAATACCTTTATTTACATTCTAAATCAAAATAAAATCCTAGTAATTACACTTAAACATAAATAAGTGTAAAGGACTAAATTGGTGAAATTCCACGGTAGCTAACAAAAAACAATTATGCCCAGTATGATGATTTGGCTGTAATTGTCTCGTGGATGGTACTTTTGGATTAATTTTTTTTGTTGTTACCTATTAAATCACGTCACCTAAATTAATAATAATCACTAACAAGAATTAAATTCAAATTATATTTAATACTCACTCAAATATTAAAATAAAAAATATCTTGAAATAATTTTAATAATTTTTTAAAGATATAAATTTAAATATCAATTTTTCTTATTTTATTTACCTGTCCATGTCGTCCCGTTAGAACTTTATTTACATGTTCAAATAAATGAAATTAAGATATGGACCTGAAATAAGTAAAATGTTACACCTATTTAAAATAGGATAAATCTAATTTCTAGGCTAAATTTTTAACAAGTTGTTGAGTTAGAACTCGATTATTCTATTTTTAAATATGTAATAAGTAATATTTTTATAATAAATTGAGGATTATTACTATACGCAAAAGTTGATTTACCCTTTGATCCAATACAAATGGTGGTTTCACAAAAGTGAATGTTAGTAATAAATATGATTTCAATCCCTATTTAAACTCGTTTTAAATGAAGTTAAAATTATGAAATTAGTAGAATTGAGTGACAGAAAGCGATAAAATGGCCCATTCAACACAACAGATTAGGAAAGCATGTGTCCACAGAGTCCTTTGGTGTGGGCCCATACCCCTCCCAAAGTTAGGACCTTCCACACTAGAACGTACACATAATATCATTTATGAATATATGTGTATTGTCAGCGTTCAAGGGAAATAATTATGTCCGTGTGGTCCTTATCATCAAA
Organism: Erythroxylum longipes; assembly: GCA_027563885.1. Taxonomy (NCBI): domain Eukaryota; kingdom Viridiplantae; phylum Streptophyta; class Magnoliopsida; order Malpighiales; family Erythroxylaceae; genus Erythroxylum; species Erythroxylum longipes. The sequence continues at coordinate 18,018,227 of JAOQMS010000007.1, forward strand.
AACTCTAGCTAACAATATAAGTTTACCCCGCATATTAAATTTTATTATATTCATGGCAGCAACAAGGTATTGATCTTGCATGTAAATTTGTTTGTTACTTTATATTTAACGACAAATATTCGCACCACATGTATCAATCAAAATTCAAACTTTGGTAAATAGAAAGTTAGTCTTATTTTGGCGTGCTTAATTATAGAAGTAATTTGGCATCTTTTATGAGTTGATATGTTTGACAAATGGGTTAATTACGGGATCCTAATCACATTATCAATTAATAGTGGGAGAATTAATCACTAAATGCAAATGACATGAAAACTGAATGTTAGTAGGCGACAAACAGCTATTATGTTTGTCATGTGCAGACATGCAAATAAAAAATATTTTTAACTTGTAAGCATAATTTTCATAAATATACTAGGATTTAGAAATTTATGGAACTCACAAATATTCAATCATGATCATAATTTTATTTTAACGCAAAGACTGAGTTCATGAATAACAACTTTTGTCCATAGTTCAGTTATTCGGAAACAATTCTCGATAATCTCCTCTTCCCAATGTCTCTTTTCTTGAACCTTTCTTTCTCACTTTCTTTCGTGATGGTGTTTTTGTAAGAAGACAAAAACTTATTACTAGTAGGCAAACATAGAACCATAATCCTTATAATAAAACAGACAAATTATCAGTCAACTTTAAAACTCCTCATCATAATGAGCCAAAAGCCCAAAGGCCCATTTATTACATTATTAAATCCTTTAACTGTATATTAACACATAATTCACTTAAAAGAATTTTTTCCAACATTCTCCAACTTGACTCATGCGACTTTATGTAGTCTCTTGAATTAATAATTCAAGCAATCATAATGTATAATAGTAATCATTCACATACACTAGTATCATCAATGATCATAATCAAGTATAAGACTAATAAGCGCCATGGCAGTTATACGTTATTAATTCAACATAATCCCTTCTATGTACCACTATACTAGTCCTTCTGCTTAATCATGATTGCAAATGAGAAGTACATAATGGGATTTAGTTCTATTTTCAATATCATACATTGCTTACTACCTCATCATAAGTTGTTAGTTTTAGATCTTATAATTAAGGGTTAGAGGAAAAAAGAGAAGTCTTAGGAGGTGCACCAGAGTCAGATGATAGAATCTGAAATGGGGCACTATGGGACAACTTAAGAATAGATTATTATATGGAAAGAATAAAAATTGGAAGGAGATGCTAACCAGATGTAGGAAAGACTAGCAACTATTTTAAAGAATACAACTAAAGAGATCTTGGGGGGTTTTTAAAAGGCCTAGGGGTAGTAAGATGGAGTCTTGGTGGTAGAATGAGGATGAACAAGAAAAGGTTAAGATAAAAAAAACAACACCTATAAAGCTATATTGAATAGCACCACAGAGGTAGAGAGATTAGTTAATAGAGAAAGGTACAAACTAACAAAGAAAGAGGTGAAGAAAAAAATCTTAGTAGCTAAAAGCAGAGCTTGCAAAAAATTGTACCAATGATTGGAAACTAAAGATGCAGAAAAGGACATTTTTAAATGGCAAAAGCTAATGAACGGAAGGTGAAAGACTTAGACTAAGTTTGTTGTGTAAAAGATAAAGTATGGGTGCTTGTGACTGAAAATGACATCAAAATAAGATGGCAGGGGTACTTTTATAGCCTTTTTAATGAAGGCATAGAGGACAACATCTCCTTATGTGATCTTAGCATGTCTGAGAGTTTTCGTAACTTTACTCGTTATCGATAAATTATAAGGGAAGAAATTAAAAGAGAATTGAGGGAGATGAAAAATGGAAGGTCAGTAGGGCCTGATGAGATACGCATAGAGGCGTGGAAAAGCCTAGGCATAGAGAGTCTGCCTTGGCTAGCCAAGTTTTTTAATATGATCCTTAAGTCCGCAAAAATGTTAGATGAGCGGAGACTTAATATGTTAATTCCTCTATATAAGATCAAATGGGACATCTAAAATTGTAACAGCGATATAGGCATCAAACTACTTAGTCACCCTATGAATTTATAGGAGAAGGTGATTAAGAAGAGAGTGAGAAAGCATGATCCTATATGGAAGAACTAGTTTGTCTTCATATCAAGAAGATTTATAACAAAAGCTTTACATCTCCTTGAAAGATTAATGAAATGTTACAAGGAAAGACACCGTAATCTACACATGATTTTCATTGATTTAGAAAAGGAATATAACATACTACTAAGGAAATTATGTGGAGATTTTTAGAGGTTAAGGGAGTTCCTATAACCTATATACAGGTTATTAAGGATATGTATGAAGGGGTAAAGGCCTGAGTAAGGACGATAAGAGAAGATAGAAAGAATTTCTCTATCGATATTACGCTACACCAAGGCTCCTCATTGAGTCTTTTTTGTTTGCAATAGTGATGGATGATCTCACTAAGAATATTCAAGGGGATTTACCTTAGTGCATGTTGTTTGCTAATTATATTATCTTAGTGGATAAGAAAAAAGAGGGTGTCAATGTCAAGCTAAAACTTTAGAGGGATACATTAGAGTTGAAGGGATTTACATTGAGTAGGGCTAAGGCTGAGTACTTAAATTGTAACTTCACGAGCCATAGGGTGGCTTCCAATTTAGAGGTAAAGATCGATTTCAAAGTTATACTACAAAAGGAGTGTTTTAAGTATCTAGCGTCTATCATCCAAATCAATGGAGAGATCGATAAAGATATAGTTCATCATATCAGATCAAGATGGCTTAAATAGAGAAGTGCACTAGGAGTTTTATGTGACAAGAAGCTATCACTCAAGCTCAAAGGTAAATTATATCATTTAGTGATTAGGTCGACCATGTTATATGGGGCAAACTGTTGGTCCATCAAATAGGTGCATAGTCATAAGCTAATGGTGATAGAGATTAAGATGCTCCATTGGATATGTAACCTTACCATGAGAGATAAGGTAAGGTATGTAATGGTAATAAACCAATCAAAGGTGGCTAGTATTAATGAAAAATTAAGAGAGACGAGACTTAGGTAGTTCGAACATATTAAAAAGAGACACCCTTGTATGATCTATTCTTGTACCTGTCTTTTTTCTTATTTATGTATCTATTCACTTATTCTATCTTTTTTTTACTCTTTACCTTATTCTATATTTATTATATAATGTATTTTACCACATATTTCTATATTTTTATTTATACATATATATCAATAGTACTAGTACTATTATCTTTTATGTCTATTTTTATTTCTTTATTTCTTCATTTTATATTTTTAATTAGTATTATTTTATTTTATTTTATTTTATTTTAATATTTATATGCCTTGTTTTTTTGTTCATGTGAGTCTATCAAAAATAGTCTCTCTACTAGGTAGGGGTAAGATTGCATACTACTAGACATCCTCAAACCCCGTACTCAATGGAACTCTCACTAGGTATTGTTGTTATTGTTGTTATTTACACATTATAGTTAAATACATAAAGAAGAAAACAAAAACTTCAGAAACAATACATTCATTAACATGCAAAGGGTGTCAAATATATAATAAGAGCTAATATGATAGTATTGTCTAATAGTCATCATCACACATAATTCTTATATTCTTTACATGATTATAAAATATTTTAGGCAGTAAGCCCTTCGTCAAAGGGTCAGTTAACTTAAGATTGGTGTTAATATGCTCTATTGATACTCTAGATTTCTAAACCTCCTCTTTAACGATAAAGTATTTCAGTTTTGTATGTGTTTAGCATCTTTAGAATACTTATCGTTCTTAAAGAAAAAAATTGTTGTAAAATTATCATAGTTAATTTTAGCAGTTTAGCTATATTATCGACAATCCCAAGCCCTTAATAAAATTGTGCAACCATTTAGCCTAAATCATGACCCCAAAGCATGTCGTAAACTCAGCCTCCATAGTGGATATAGTAATTACATACTGCTTTGCAGTATTCCAAAAGGTGGCTCTACAACTAACAAATAAATGCAGCCAAAAGTAAATTTTCTTTTATCTACACAACTAGCAAAGTCTGAATCTAAGTATCCAACTACCTTAAGGTGATCAAACCTCCTAAAAGTAAGCATGTGTTCTTTAGATCCCTCCAAATATCTCAGAACTTTTTTACAGCTTTTTAGTGATCCATACCAGAATTACTCTAGTATCTCCCTAACATTCCCACTGAAAAACTTATGTTGGTCTTGCATATGTCTAAGCCTACATTAGGCTTCCAATTACAGATGCATATGGAATTTATTCCATTTGCTTTCATTTTAAGTGACTTTTTAGACATCACATAAGGCTAAACTTGTTCACTTTCTAAATTAGGACTGTGATGTTGAACACTTGTTCATTATGAATCTCTCTAACACTTTATTAATATATGCTTTATGAGACAAACCTAACAATCCTTGTAATATATCACTGAATATTTATATTCCTATCAGAAATGTTTCCTCACTCATATCTTTCTTTCAAAATGACTAGAGAGAAATTTGTTAGTATCACTTAATAAACCAAGATCAATAGTTGCAAACAAGACATTAACAACATACAGAACCATTTTCTCCTATTGACCTTCAAATATATAAATCGATCAACAATGTTTTCCTTAAATCCAAAGAAAATAATAATAACATTAAACTTAAGATACCATTGTTGAGAAGCTTGTTTAAGTTTGTCTATTGAATTCTTCAATTTATAAACTATGTGTTCCTTTCTAGCCTTTATAAACCCTATTGGTTGGTCCATATAGACTTCTTCCTATAAATCCCTATTTAAAAGGGAAATTTTCACATTCATTTGGTGTAACTTTATATCATAATAAGCCATCAAAGACATAATAATTCTGAGTGAATCCTTCTTCAAGAATAATGAGAAAGTTTATTTATAATCAATGTAATCTTTTTGAGCAAAATTGTTAGCAACTAGTCTGGCCTTGTAATGTCTTAGGTTACTAAGAGAATCACTCGTGGTCTTAAAGACCCACTTATAACCAATTCTCTTATAACCTTCTGACAATTCCACAAGGTCCTAGACACCATTTTGTTTCATATATTTGAACTCATCTTTCATGACATCTAACCACTTATCAAAATTTTCAATTTTCATGGCTTTTGAAAAGGTCACTGTGTCATCCTTAATTCCTAAGTCATTTTCTAACTCGTGTAGATATACCATATAGTCATCATAAATAACTAGTCTTCTTTCTCTTTGAGATCTTCTTAAAGCTATTTGTTGCGTTTCTTCTACTGTAGGTTCATTCACTTTATGTTCAATTTCATTATAAATAATGGGTTCACTAATTTGTTGCTTTTCATAATTATTAGGAAGTTCAATAATTTATGGAACAATAACTTGAGTAGTTGTACAAGCAATAGGGACTTGCATAGCGTTAGGGACTAGCTCTTCCATTTCTTAAATATCTACTATACATGGTTATTCACTACCACTAGTCTCACCATGTTTAATGAACCTGGCATTCCAAGTTTCCACAATTCTTATAATATATTAGACTTCTACGGATAACCAATGAAATATCCACTTATTGTTTTTGCTTCTAGTTTCTTCATATGGATTATAACACCTAATTTCTGCCTGGCAACCCCAAACATGCAGGTGACTTAAACTAGGTTTCCTTCTAGTCCACATATCAAAATAAGTCTTTGAAACTGCCTTAATAGGAATCTTATTTAACAAATACATGACAATTTTTAATGTATATATCCATAAAGAAATGGGTAAAGGGGAATTACACATCATATTCCTAACCATATCTAACAAAGTTCTATAACGTCTTTTTGTCACACCATTTTGTTGTGGTGTGCATGACATTGTGTATTATGCACAAATACCATGTCTTTCAAGGAATTTAGCAAAAGGACCAAGATTTTAACCACATACATCATACTTATCATACCTTTCAACCTTATTAATATAAACATCTAAGGTGATTATAGCCAAAGATTTATCATTTAGAAAATAAGCATATCCATAATAATGTGAATAATCATTTACAAAGGAGACAAAAAAAATTTCTTTATTGAAAGTAGGCACATCAAATGGTCTACACATGTTAGTGTGAATTATTTCTAAAATTTGAGTTCTTCTTCTAGCTTCTTTCTTTATTATGTGTTTTGTTTGTTTGTGATTGGTCTAGGGATAAGGTCAATATTAAAATTTTACTACAAATGCATGGCTTAGTTGTAGATAGCATAAGCAAGTGCAAATCGGTCCCATGAAGGCGGTAAATATTAATAGTTACCTTTCCACGAAGGCAGTAAATATTAATAGTTACCTTTTTTTCTATCATCTAGTCTAAAAATCAGATTTTTGGTTTTTAATTAAAAATAAAGCTAAAAAACTAGACTAAATTAAGATTGTTTAGTTTTAAAATTAGGACAAGTATAATATGAAGAAAAATCAATATCAAATAGTAGTGCCTAAGTGATAAATCCCTTAAGAATCCTTATACTTTATGTAATTATATTATTGATTATTGGACTGAAAAAATTCCAATATTATGTTAAAAACTCTCTCGAGACTATTAACAACTAATCTATTAGTTGATTAATAGAAATCTTTCTAATAAAAACCTTTCGGAATGCTTTATCAATTTATGAACTTCGCTATTAGGTTTGACCCTAATTTAGAGGATTTACGTCGGCCCATCTTTAGGTTTGCATGCAACTCCTTCCAATTATGGTAGATCTATTCATACAAGAGGATTTCTCAATCTCAATCATATGAAATCAAACCATGCACTAATATTCTAGATATACTATGATTGTGGTTTTTCGATGTATGTAAGTCCTAAGGATTAACCTCGATAATCCACAAGCGTATGGGTCGTTCACATAGTACCTAAGGTGTCGATTCCATGAGGAGAGACAATCTAGTCCTAAATCTAAGGTTAACACAATTCGCAAAAATTCAAAAGATAGCAAAACTAAAATAAGAATTCAATTCAATCACGCAATTCAATCCAAGAATCAATTAAGAAAATATTAGCAATTTAACTATTGCAACACACTCAAGAATTAACCTAAAGGAACTATCAATTGAGAGAAAGGAAAATTTACCTATCTTTAACGCTAACCTAATCGATTATGACTTACTGGATTATTGGTTCTAGATGATACTAGGGTTGATTACTCTCTCTCGAGTTATAACCATTAATCCTAAATTATAAACCCTAATCAGATTATGGAAAATTGCAATTTCTCAATTAACAACCTATCGAAAACCCTAATTAGATCTAAAGTTGTCCAATAAACTATCAGGAACCTATGCGAGATCTCTCTTCACACAATTACCGATTTGATTAATTTCTTGTTCTTATAAATCACCTAACTCTCGTTAGCCCAATTTAATTATTTTTCATTCGATTCACCCTCTTAGTCAATTACTAAATTATGCAATCATAGAAATTAATCACAACAATTCCAATAAACATAAAACAATCAGATTTTATTAAACCAAAGATTAAAAAGACCCGAAGGTGAGTATAGAACATCTCAACATTTACAATCCTATCATCAAACTGCTATTTCTAATTCTATACAATAATAAAAATAGGAAATAATAGGAAATATGATTCTAAACGGAGACGGGAAGTAGCAACGTCGGAAACTTCTAATCCGGGAAGTACGTCAATGTCGACTTCTTCTCCACTTCTCTCTTCCTTCTTCTCTTTCTCAATCTCTCAACAATTCTCTCTAAGTTTTCTCTCCAAAAGTGGCTGATGCAAAAGTTCAGTCATCTTCTTTGTCTTATCCTTCATATACCTTTTGTGTTTTGGGCAGCTCTAGGATTTTTTCGAGGTCCGAAAGGTCCAAAAACTCCCTCGAAACTTAACGTTTTTTAGTGTTTACAAGTCTACCTGATGCAGGCCACGACTGTGGCTCACATCTGAGCCTTCTGTTATGATCGTGGCAAGCAAGCCACGATCATGGGCCATGTTTTATGCTTCTGTCATGATCGTGGGTTGGCTCCACTGCTTTTATCACGATCGTGGCACGCGTTGTTTCAGTCCGAGTGTCTCTGAAACTTCTTCGTTCTTCGATGTTGACCCTAAAACACTAACAAACACATCAAGGTACCTTAAAGACATAATAATTAAGCTCACAGAATTGTACTAACCCATAAAACCACTTAAACACACTTAATTAACAAACTAATACAATTCTAACTTAAACATATACTAAACGATTAAATTAACAATTAAATACATATCGAATTAAGTCCTAAAACATGATGCAATTCACACTTATCATATTACAACAAGAATAAAAGGCATAATTGAATCACAATAAATCTATCAATATAATTGCATTAAATAAAAGATTAAAATATAATGTTATCACAAACTAGGATTTATCATACTTAGACACTAAACATGTTTAATTACTCATAAAAAATGAAATAAAAGATAAACATGCAGAAAAACTAATAGAAAACAAAGAAATCGTGATTCTAAATCTCCATTTCTCTTATATTGAATCTTCTAGTTATTTATCAAATCTTTTGATGTATTCTTCTAATTTCTCTCCCGCCTTGATCAAAATAGCTGCCTCTCTAAGTATCTTATGTCTAAAAAATGCTTAATAATTTGGCCCTTTCTTAATTTGCCTCCACTCACGTCAACAATTTCATAAGTCAATAGTAATAATTATAATCATTTCAACAATCTTATTGAACCCAAAAGTATAAATCTATATACCCTCTCCCTCACTAGCATTTCACTCACTGCACTTAAGTATTTAGGATTAAAACTACCAAATTCTCAAATCAATGCATAATAGAACTCTTAATCATAAGCTTGTAATATAATCACATTCCTATTACTTATATATAAACTAGAAACAAAAATCAAATGGTCTTTACGAAGTTGTAATGAGACTTAGGTACGGCTTAATTAGGATAATAAAAATGTTTCCATCATAATAGGCCAAAAATTCAAAGGCCTACATATTAAATTGTTAAATTCTTTTAATGTGTATTAAGACGTGAATTATTTCTAACGTAACTCACTTCTCTTCTGATAATTGCTCTTAGTTATCAACAAAAATATAGCAAAATAAAATTTTTCTTTTTCAAAGAGTATGTTCACCCGATAGACATGTGAACCAAATTATTGGAGGCCCCACGACGGTGACGTCTACAAAAACTTTATTGGTCTAGTGAAAGAATTCAGATATAAACATACATATCTATTATTCGGCTTTGAATTACAAAGCAAAATAGAAAATAGAACTAGCTAAATGGTATCGGCCTGGAATATTAATTTCTTTCGCTGTTTTATTGTATTGTTTTCCCTATGATAAACCATTAAAGTCCGTTCATGACCAAGATGTTGACAAATTGACAATTACAACGATTAGCATGGTTAGGTGAAAAGAAACTATAAAAAAGGTGACGTAAACAGTATCATGGTTAAGTGAAAAGAAACTATAAAAAAAGGTTTCTATCTTACGATTTCATAGATGCGGTTCTGAAAGTAAATGGGACAAATATTTGAACAAGAGGTGCGCTATTCTATACGTTCTTGCTACTAGAATTTTTATTCAAAAGTCAGAGAAAGCCAACTCATACCACATTATTCTTTTAGTTCCATATTATGCGTTATTGAATTGCATAAAATCAAGATAAGATATCATAAAAGCCAGTTGCTTTGCTTTTTAGTTTTTTCGTCCTTCATTTTATGTAGCTTTGGTATTTGTCAAAATACAAATGCAGTTGGCAATAAGGAACATGAAAACGTAAAAATGACAATGGCAACAAGGAATGACCATTTTACTATTCTTCCAAACAGAGGAAGATATCACCATTGGTAAATTACAACATTTTCAGCTTTCTAATTTAAAAACATAAAAGAGATCATAAATTTGCAATGCACAGGAAAAGATAAATAGGAATGTGGAAATAGTGGCCTGTAACTTCGCATATTATACTGCCACCTCATTCTTATTCCTTTTATCTACCTCTTTCAAACTGAATTGATATTCTTCAAATAATTGTGACTAAATTGAATGTAACGTAATAAGCCTATAAGAATTTGAAGGTCATTTAAAAACTAGATTGTGGCAAGTCTTGTCGCAAGGGTAGGCGCAATCGATTGCCCTAAAACTTGATCTGTCAAAGTACCAATCTCCAACAGCAGTTGCAACAGCCTGCAATTTTAATGCAGAACAAATGACATGCTTGATAAGAACTCTGAGAAAACAAAGCGTATTATTAGCTCAAAAAACATAAAGTTTTATTTAAATTACAGGTCTTTTTCATCATTTTCAGATTTTCCTCAGGTTATATTTCTATTCCTGGATGATTTTCTTAGGACTATATCTTCCACAAGTACGGTCTCACATCATTTTACAAGCTGCCATATGATTCTAAAACAGCATATTTCAGAAAACTACAATCATTAAAGAAACATCAAACACACTATTCTTTCTTGGATGGTATAGAAGATCAAGAACTATCGTATGGAAAGACAACACACACCTTGTTCCCAAGAACAGGGGAATCATCAGCAAACCATGTGTCTTGTCGTTCAGTTTGGCAATGAGCAAAGCATGAATTTATAAACAGTCCATTCTGTCTAGACATTGCAAACCCTTTTATTGCATTCAGCATGTGATTCCTAAATCCTGCCCAAAGTGAATGAAAGTTCCTTAATAGGTGATAAGTATCCGATGTAATTTCACCACCTTCATGAGACAAATGGAATGAACAAAATTACCTTGAAGATATCGAATCTGTGATGCAGAGCATTTAGCATGGTTCTTTCTGCACTCACTCCAGTAGCCATGGGGATCTGCAGATGGTGGTGCTAAGCTGGTCTGTATCTGATTTCAGAATGCAACATGCGTCAATAATCTAGTGAACGCTTTCTTTAAGCAATATATTAATTGTGCATCCCATTCACGAAGGCCATCCAGCATCAAGTCTGGCATCTAGACCTTAACATATTATTCTGCAAATTGACATTACAATATACAACGGTGACATTCTTACCTGCCATGAATCATATGCCGCGTTGACAAGGAAAAGTGGAGTCTTCACATTGTTGATGATGTTCTGCGGGAAGAAGCACTAGGACAAAAGGAAATTACAGAATTATAGGTGAGTTTGGGGATTACAGAATTACTTGGTATATACAAAAAAGGCAGGCCACCAGGCCATCCTCTCCCACCCCCAAAGGAAAAAGAAAAGGAAAAGAAAATAAAGAGAAAGTATTAAACAAGATTACAGAAGTTGGATCAAGGTGGCTAGTGCACAACCGAGGCAGGTTACTTTGTACACCCTGTGACAAATGTAGCAATTTCCATAAGCATGTAGTATAATCGTAATTCTCAATTTACCAAGAAAAATTACCAAAAGCTTTCACATCAATAGTTTACCTGCAAAGCCACAACACCTCCATATATGTTCCTTAAAGTGCGGCCACCAGCAACATCAACTCTAAAATCCAAAAAAAATGGCTAATTGGTAATGCGTGGGACAATATGCTCTTCAGAAGATATTAATACACAAGAGTGTGGGAAACAAGTATAAAGAGTAATGAGAAATTACACATCAAGGAATAAACCAGCATCACTCAAGCATTTCACTTTGGTCATTCTAGGAAACAGGCCTTTGAACTCATCGCAGTGTAAAATGGAAGCTAGACCCCCAGCAGAGCAGCCAGAAAGAAGAGCCTGGGGCAGAAATAAAGAAAATTATTGCCAGAAGGATTAAGGTGGAAAGATTGAGAAAAGAGACCAAATTCAAGCATAAAACCTGATGGGCATAACGCATTCCCTTTGACATCAAATCCTCCATAGCAGCTAACCAAATGCGTTGCCCTCTAAATTGCAATTGTGCAGCCTAAAAACAAAACAATTCGTAATATGTGATATGAAGTTAACAATTAAATAAAACGGAAGGAAATATGACTAAAGATAAGATTATAGCAATCACAAATGTTAGGATGCCAACCTTATTTTCACCGTCTCCGGTAAAAGAGGCACCATCACAATATCTCAACTTTACTCTGTTCCAGTTGAAAAAATCTGATGCACCGCATAAAGTAGAATAAGAAAGGCATTCCATATGCATAAATTGACAGAAATAAAAAGGAAATATATAAAAACAAAAGATCAGGAAATTTCTGCAAAAATTGAGGTTTGAGACAATACCAGGGTTTTCTTGAGGTTTATTACTCAATATTCCAGTAAATGCCAACTGCCTTTCCATGTATCTGGACGAACCACGGCGAGTTGTTTTGCGATAGACGCAATTTCGAATGTTGTTACACCAACCTCCTCCCTGCAGATGATGTTTGACAAGTCAAGTTTTCTATCTGAAATGCTGTGAATTAAGGATCTGTGAGACACTTATGGAACAAATTAAGCTTAGCACTACGGCATTACATCTAACAGGTAAGCCGAAAGTATCCTAACCTTCATATACACCAAAATTCTGTATAACAACACAGGTATTTATACTTTATTTTGGGCAATATCGTATGCAACAGGAAAGTATGAGTCATCATTCCTCGAGCATATGACCATTTTTTTCCTATTTATTGTGTGCTGCACACTAACAAGAATAGTACAAATAAGACTATTTGTGCGAAACACTGCATTATCAATGACAACTAGCAGAAGAGATGCTTAATTTTGCAAGAAGAAAGCATTAGATGGTTATGGTACTTATCTCAGCCAGTTGAAGAATTGAACAGTTAAAACTGAGCCAGAAGAGAGGAAGATAGCAAAGCATATAACTCAGAATCATGTCAGAAAAGAAACACAAACGCTAGAGGCAAAAAAAAAAAAATCATCGTCAATATATATGGACTACAAACCTCCAACTGAATAAGCCAACTATTTGCTCCTGAACCATATCCACGATGCAAATGATATCCAGGTAAAGTTCCATCAAGACAAACTGCAGAATTAGAAGAAACAAAGAAAAGTAAGAGACCTTGATTGCATTCATATTAAATACAATGTGTACCCATAGGAAATAGGTAAGCTTTGCCACATGTTGAGGAGATTAAAATACTAACTAGGAAGGTTAATTTCCTAATCGGAATTTAACACAATTCAAAGTGAGGTGTAAAATAACCAGTCGTCCTCGAACCTGCATGCACAAAGAGAGAGAGACAGAGATGGATCTAAACCCTCTCAGATCGAAAACGCGACGTCATATTTCATTAATAAGCTCAAAGAATAACAGATACAATTTTAGATCAAGCAACATTATTATCCCTTCGTTGTCTGGAAAACAGCCACATCAAACCAAGAAGAAGAAAACAGGAAACGAAGATGTGAACGGTAGAGAATGGAATAAAAGTCTCGTTAGAGAAGCAAAATGTGTGAACAAGTCATAGTATGTTCCTAGATAATAAAGCAAAACACAGAGAAAAAGAAACCATAGTGTTTTATCTTCTTTTACATTTTGCTAATAATGTGTGGAAAGAGAACCAGGAAACCAAAAGCGACTCCATTAGCATCCTCATTAATCAAAGAATCATAAAAGGAACAGGAGTTAGTGAACAAGAGCTGAATGAAGAAATGTGTATTATAGAGGAAAAACTAAAAGGACGGAATTAATTTGATAGGTAAATGAAAGATGAACAGTAGGAAAAAGTAGAGATGTTGAGTAACCTGCTCCTTTTGCAGCAGCTCCTTGAATGAGAGTAATTCCTACCCAGAGAGCGTTGAGAACCGGCTTAGATTCATTATAATAAGAAAATGCTTGAGTGTAAAGAAATTCTGTTTCATTGAAATCCATAAATCCATCAACCCGAATTCTGGAAAACAAAACCAAAACGATCCAAACCCAGAAAAGTTTCATGCTTTGAGCAACAGAAGTTAAGCCTTGAAAATGAAAGAAGAGAGCAACTCAAAAAGCTTCAAGTTAAAAGCAAGCCCTCATAAGGAATGAGCTGAAGGCTTGGCCTCTTATTTATTTAATGAATATCCGTACTTTACATAGAAGCTAAAATGTGGAAGAAAATCTAACTCTAACCAGAACGTACGAGAGAGAGAACATGAGCTGTTTCCCAAAGAACAAAGTTTGCCGGGCTTTTCTCCAAAGTTGCACGTTTCGAATCCAGGCAAAATATACACATCAACTATACAAAGACGGATGGTTTAAATTTTCAATTTTTAATTACAAAAATCTTGATCGTTTCAATTTTTTTAAATAATTCATGTTTTATTAAAAATGGATAAAATTTATTAATTAACTAATTATTTTTATAAATTAATAAATTTTTATAATCTAAAATAAATTAATCGATATTCTTTTAATAATCTTTTTCAATTAAATTTTTAATTTTTTAATAAACAAAGAAAAAAAATTTTAAGTTATATTTTAAAATTTAAATTTTATTCAATTTTTAATTAATTATATGACAGTCTAATACCAATTGAATCTTTAAAAACTTAAACTTCTTATATTACCGGTTTAACTTTCGGTTCAATTTTTAAAATATTAATACAAATACTTAATATTTGTAATTTATAAATTAATTGTAAAAAATTAATAATAAATAAGTAAAAATCTTTAACTGCAGTTAAGTCATTGACTAATTGTCACAAGTGATCAGATCCCTCTCTTATCACAGACAGGGGCGGACTTAATTGTTGGCAACTCCGGATACTTGTTACTAATTTTAATAAATGCCTGCGTGTTACATTTCACAAGTCATACGCATATTTGTTAAGGTCAGTCAGTCATACTTAAAACTATACTAAAAGATTAAAAATCTGGTCTCTTTGTTAGCTAAAATTTTCATATTTATAGTTATAGAACAAACATAATTTTATTCTTTTAATTTAATGTTCATTTTTCATTTTATTTTTAAAATTACGACATAACACAGAAATCCAATAGGAAGAAGGAGGAGAAAAAGTTTGAGAGTGCGTGTCACGTCATTAGTTTGATCCACAAGTGGAATGTATGAAATAGAGGAAAGGCGTGGAGTTTCTGAGAACAAACCCTAGGGCATAGAATGATAGTGACTTAGGAGAGTTTATCATTATGACTTCCAATAATGGCATCCACCCTCCTCCACCACCCATTGCAGCATTATATCGCATCATACAACGATGTTCTGATTAATTAATTGAAACGAAAGCATTTTTTATTTTATTCTTTCGCATTCAAGTCGCTTGAAGAGAGTATAATTCATTAGGGAGAGTAAACATCAATAAGGTCTCTCTTATCACCTAGATCTAAATACAAGTATCGACTTATGTAGCCTCTGTAAAATATGAAACTCATTTAATGTTAATAATAACTAAAAAAACAACAACAAAGGATGGGGGGAAAAATAAAGGAGATCACGTGAGATGAGGTGCTGATCCTTTAATCACATGATCCTATTCATCAGGTTTCGGGGGTTTATTGACAAAACAAGTCCTAATAATATTATAGGTTGCTAGTTTTTTTAATCTATTAATTAGATTTTAAGTAAATTTAAACAATGATGACAGGTTTTAAGGGCCACTTCACTATTGTTAAATAAGCAATTTTAACTCGGTAATTAAATAAGGCTGAAAAGTAAGTTAGATCTCCAGAAGCTGCGCATGCAATTGAGACGGTTGACAGAACACGATAAGTTGTTTACGTTGCAAATGACCATTTGAGCAAGTACGTTCGATGAGACGGATATTGCTCTTCTTCGCTTATTACACGTTTGATATGTGTAACTATTACACTGTAAATTAATAATTCATTACCCATTTTATTCCTTCTTAATTGCCTCAACACGACATATATATCCTATAAATTTAGTGAACCGAAGAATTGCATTGATGACGTCCTCCGTTTCTCTCCGCCCCACGTCTTTATCGTTTCTTTCTTTTTCTCGTTTTCGCGGTAATTAAAGAAACTGGACAGGAAGACCATTGTCCACCGACAGTATCGTGAACTGTAGGCCGCAGAATCTGACAAACAAGTCTTCAACACATGATTCCATGCAGCCCCACCTCTTGCATGAGAGGCTTTTCTTACATTATCATTAGTTTTTAAGTCCAAGGTGCGAGAGGCCCGTAACCATACCCATCATGGCCAAGCTATTGTTTTCCTCGTAATAATTAGACAAAAGGGTCATTCTTGGCCTTAAATTTTGCACCAATCGACAAATAGTATTTGGACATTAATAATTCTAACTGCAACATTTTTGGTGCAAACGACAAATACTATTTGGACATTAATAATTCTAACTGCAACATTTTAAAAACGTTACATTATAACTCAACACTAACAAAGAATTTAAACTATTCTTATAAGTATCAAGTCAAACAATTATTATTTTATTCAAATAAGTAACCCCTTCATTACGTCATCATTAACGAGGCAAGTAAGACTCACTTTTTAATTAAATTAAAAAGTAATTTTATGATTAAGAGTGGGACCCACCAATATATTAAAGCTTAATCACATCGTTAAGACCCACCAATTTTGTTAAGCAAAGGGATTAGATGAGTGGTAAACAAAACAATGAATGTTTCATTGTTTTGTTTACCCATTATTTTAATTAGAGTCATCGTTTGAGTTTCCTCATCTCGCCGCCTCTCCCAATTTCGTTCTCCATGTGGAATTCATTGCCGTCTCTTTAGGAGAGAATCCACTGCAATGAGTATCGTCGTTCATAGGTGAGTGTCTTTGTTATTTGGTTTAGCATTAAATAGGTATGACATGTTTTGTCTATTAGGTGGGTTCTGTTGAGTTCACCATCTTGATCTTCCTTTTGGTGGGTTGTGTTAGGAGTTTGGTACAAATAATTAATTGCTTAGCTTCTTTTCCCTCTAGTACAAGCATCCCCTTTGTGCTAATCTTTTATTAACATTTGCATTTCATGTTAGATAATTAAAAAGCATGAACCATTTGGTTTGGTAATATTTCAAGAAAGTGTGTCACCATCTCTTTAGGTACTGATAAAGTTAAAAAAAATAAAAAGAAAAAAACTTCTAAGTTCTTTTGGACCCTAATATTGAATGGCTTTTATCTTACCTTATTTATTTGTTTGATATTTTCCTTGGAGAGGACCATGAAATTGTCTCTTACCTGCGATTTGCATATTGACGCGTCTATGAATAGATAGATACATTCCTTTATGAGCCTTCACTCTTGTTCCAAGGGACTTGATTAAATTGGATGTTTTTTTTGTTTGATTATTCTCTATTAGCTTCTTGTTTTCTGATGTGGTTTAAAAATCATTTCTAAGTGACTATTTGTCCTTTAATATTTACTGTTGTTGCTTTGGTTACGAAGTAAACACTTTATATGCTTAAACAATTCTATTTGCCTTACATGAAGCATTTCGAAATTGAAGGTGGATGCAAATCTCATACATTTAACTAAGTGTTATCTAAAATGGTTATAATGTTATCAAATTCCTTTTGCTTTTCCCTTGCTTTTATCAATCACATGTCCTTATTTTTAGGGATATGTTAGATAATTTGGATTACAGAATGAAAAATTAGAGTTCAAATTTATGATATGCAGAAATAAAAGACCATACTTATTTAACCAAGCTTGCAGATTGTCTTTTGCTTTGTCAATCAAGTGGCCATAATGTTCATTATTGACCTTACAAATGCTCTCTTTCAATGCTTTATAGTTGATCTCGATGGATGGACTCAGATTGTTGTTGAGAAATAATAGTCTTAGTGATTCACACATTGCATCATGCAAATAAAGTAAGTCTTTTAGTTATTGTGGTTCAAAAAGTTCCAAATTTTCTACTTCTTTATGTGTTGCAATCATCTTGAGCTCCTCCCTTATCTTTTCTTCTTCCTCATGTATTCAATATCCTGAGATATGATTTTAACTTATCAACCCCATCTTCATCTTCCTAATTTCTTATGTTTTCCTGGAGATATACTCAGAAACTATGTGATCTAAATCTGCAGAAGCTTTGATCATCTTTCCCTTTTTTCTAATATCTAGCAATCCCTGCAACTTACAAAATAATCCAGGCCTAATGTGTTGATAAAATATCAGCTTCATTGCACTATTCATGGCTTTCGAGAATTTAACTACTGGGAAATGTATTGATAAATATTCAGGGTCATAGATTGCATTTTAACTTAATCATATATTATGTTATTATCATCTTTTAAGTATGTAGATGGAATCATTATCATCAATAAATACAACATTGAGTTTAAAGTTTGGTAATGTCGTTTGCTATTGTGGACTAAAGACCCTATTGAGGACTTCATGGAGTGATCGTAATCCTGATCAAAGGTTTTATAGATACCTTAATTATCTGGTGAGAATTTATTGTTATTAAATTAATGAAGTTAAATGTTAAACTTGGTTTAAGATTTTTTTTATTGAAATTGAATTGAATGTTTTAGGTTAGGAGGTGCAAGTTTTTCAAATGGTAGGATGAAGAATTCAGTGAAAGAGCAATTGAAGTGATTCAAAATTTAAAGAGTGAATTATCAACGTCAAAGGAAGAGGTTAAAAGAAGCACGACCAAGGAGTTTGAAGAACAATTGAATCCTTTGAAGGAGAACATACATTTATTGAGAAAAGAGAAAAAAAACAACTAAGTGTATGTTAATGAACATTATAATTGTAATAGAATTACTTATGGTTGTATTACTTTTTATTTGTAAATATGTTATGAGGATATTGTATTGAGTTTGAACAATTTAATGGTTTATATAATTTCATGCATCTTACGAAAATTTTGATTTTGAATATATAACTAATATATAATGGTTATGTTGTATAACAAATCATAATGAATATGATGTATATGAATAATAAAATTTGTATATGAATTATGTAACTCAATTGAAAAAATAATTCTACTATATATAACCAACTCATAAGTCATATAATGAATATGTTGTATATGAATAACAAAATTAGTATATTAATTTATATACAATGAAGAACTTACTAGTTGCATATATAACCAATATACAATGAATAATTGACTCGTTGCATATGTTGTCAAATATGAAAAAAGGCAATGTAAGAGATAAATTGACATAGAGAGAGAGAGAGAGAGAGGTTTTATAGCAAATCATATTAATTAACAAAATTATTTACATTGTATTTAAATAACATAAACATTCATATGTATACAATACAAATATGTATACATTGTATGTATATAACTAATCGATGTTTTCTTCATTTGTACTTGACTGTGTAAGATCAGGTTGTGATGATGAAGTCAATAAGGTTCTCCTTCTATTTGCTTCAACTTGTAAATGTTGTGAAGTAATACTAGGATGTCATTTGAATCGTAAACCCTTGGCTGAAATGATAATTGAAATGTGTGTAGGTCAACATCTCCAAATTAATTAGTTTACATTGGCATCTGCAGATGTACCAACCTACAAAAAGGAAGAAAAAATATTACAAACACATTTTGTAATTATTATAAGTTAGACAAATTGATGAAAAACTTAAAGTTAGACAAATTGATAAAAAAAGCTTATAATATTTCTTTGTTGAGTCAGTCCAGCATTATCATTAACTAAATTCCCATTGCTTAACTATAATTATAATGAAAAACATCTTTGTCAATAAAATAAGTAATATAAAACTGAAAACTATATAACTGTGAAGATCCCTCTTTTATAACCTGATTTACTTAATTATATACATTAGTAACTGCATGTTTATAAAAATGTATTCATATGATTGAATTAACGTGTACACACCTATGAAGACTTATCATGTTGACTTGATGTATTGTTGTTGCATTTTCTGGAGTTATGACCTTGAAGACCACATTTTGAACATTTATGCCCTTATATTTTCTGACACAATTTGTTTGGATTTTTCATCTTCTTCAGCTCATTTTACTTTTTTCTTCTTGCAATTTTCAACCTACCGGGCATAACACTTTTAGTTGGAGGATGTATCAACTCAACATCACTTGAAGGTCAACAAATTTCAACTTGTATTGGTTGTAACACGTGTTCATATAAATTCATGAAGCGACCCTTCCGATAGCATGAATCAATGAATGTCTCAACCTTTGTCTTGAGTGATAGATTGCACTACTATGCTTGCATGGATATCCATATAGGTCTCATTCCTAATAACTACATGTATATTGTCTACCGATCCTAACAATATGCTTCCCATCACCTTTTGAAACTTCATAACCACCATCTCCATTCCATACAATTTTCTATTGCATTGCTTCTTTCTTGTTCTTCTCCAAAATTCTTCATTATGTTTGGTGCTACATCATGGTTCCACCCAAGAACAAAATGTTTCCTCTTAACATGCCTCCTCATAACCATTATACTAATAATCTCCAGCATGCTAATCACTGCCCTCTCCCTAGCTAGTAGAATCCACCCATTAAAGGTTCAATCCACCCATTAAAGGTTCCGTTCGTGTTGTTTTCAACAATGGGACATTTATTCTAGAAGGATTGATAACATTTGGCCCACCTCTCTTTTAGATACTTAAGCAAAGTTGTAGCATCCAGGGCTTATTCTGTCAAGCCTCTTTAGTTATTCATCGAAATCTTGAACATACGTTGGCCAAATGCAATTCCAAAACTACTTTCTTAAGCCCTTTCCCTTCCAATTCACAGACCAATTGTGATATACGTGTCTTACACAAATACGATGATTTGTATTGGGCAGAGTGTCCTCAACTACCCTAACTAATACTACAATAAATAAAAAAGATATTATATTATATTTCCTATAATTACCTTCAATCCCAAATATGTTTACATACCTTCTACATATCAGATATAACTCTAACTCTTTGACCATCTTCTGGTTCCAAATTATATGGTAACCAATTCATGAACCAAGTCCACGAATCTAAGTTTTCCACCTCGATAATTGCCCAGACCAATGGAAACATTCCTCCATCACTATCTCTACCAACTACACTTAGCATTTGCCCTTGAAATTTTGTCTTCAGGAAGCATCCATCAATCCTAATAAGTGGTATCAAATGCTTCCATCTTTGTTTCAAGGTGTAAAAACAAATATACAATCGTTTGAACTACAAAAAATACAAGAAAATATAAAGAAATATTAACATACTACAAGACAAGGCATAATGAAGCACAACATAAACTTTATAACATAAACATACCTATAGCAATGAGCTCTCTTGATTTTGATAATTGTAACTCAATTGTTAACTTAGGATTGCTTACCTTCAACTCTTGTACATATCATTGCAACTTTGCATAGTCAACAATGTAATCTGTTGCTCTCTCTTTCCTCAATCTCTTCTTCACTCCTCTACATATGCTTAAATTTACAAAAATGTTTAATTTCTCTCTACATTCTTCCACCATTTTCTTTATTGTTTAACTAGGCTTCTCTAAAATTCTATCCTTGAAGTGTCTCATTAAGAATTTTGTAGAAACCAATTTAGGTTTGTTTGTAGTGAAGCAAGTTTGATTAGAATTATATGTTTTCTCCCTCTAACATCACTCATTCTTAATAAATGCAACATACAAAACCTATGGTCATCCACCCACATAAACATACCTAATATAAGTATTCTTACACTTTTTCAAACTAACATTGTATCATATATGTACTACACAGTCGACAACAGTATCTTTAAATTCTTTTGCAGTCCCGGACTCTATTCCCAACCTACACTTATTTCTAACCTCTGCAAGATTATCCCTAAAAGTTGGGCTGGGTTTACATAAAGCTTCATCTACCTCCTCTCCACTAGGATATTCATCAGTGCTAATAAGACTACCACAATCCTTTGAATCAATTTCAATTAGATAATGGTCGCGTGGAATGTCAAAATAAAAGTTTGATTTAAACTGTGCACTCTGTTCCTCCACATTCACATCCGTTTCTGCACCTTCTCCCTTTGAATTCTCATCCACTTGTGCATCTTCTCCCTCCACATTCTCATTCATTTATGCACCTTCTCCATCCAAATTCTCTTCCATTTTTGCACCTTCTCCCTCCATATTCTCATCCCCTTTTGTACCCTTCCCCTCTATGTTCTCATCATCATCATCAATAGCATGGATAGGTGTGTCTACATGATGAGTTACATATACATCAACTATCCCATGTATGTACATTAGCTTTGTTAGCCTAATACAACTTTCATTTGAGTCAATAACTTTGAATAAGTCCTTAAAGTTTACACCAGGCTCTCTATAACATGCCTTATCAATTTTATCATACCCTAGCTCCACTCCCATCTAATTTATTTTTCTATGAGTAACAAAGTCAGCATCAACTTTGTCAAATGTAGTGATATCCCTACCAACATATGTCAATTCAAAACAAACATAAGCATACACGCAAGTTTAAATGGAAAAGGTAATGCAATTATAAAAAAACATGTTCATTATTATAAAATGTTCAAAACTCCATTGATGCACCATAGTTAATCCTTGTACATTTCAATAGTACCATAAACATTTAACTTATTTGATTGGCAATTGTAAGAGTTTTTCAAGGATTATCATAAAAATAATTCTATTAGGAGCTACTCTATAAAGATTGGTTTCCATAAAGCATGTAACTTATTAAACTAATGAATTCGAGCTCAAGATAAGGAATGGTGAAGATATATGGTTATGGTTTGTTATCAACTATAAAGGCTATTTATTTTTATCAACAAGTAATCAAGAGGAAGATAATTTGATCAAATAATTAATGAGATTCAGAATTAAGAAACCTCTTTTAAGATACTTGTACATCCCTATCACTAAATATAGACTCTCCTACTATGATTGCTTGTTATTATTTGAATTATTGAAAAAGAGAATTGTGAATTAGAATAATAAAAACTTGTGATTGCTAGAAAACAATAGTTGATTTCTTCAATATTAAATAGTTTACACATTTATCAGTTTCCTTATTATGAATTTAATAAAATCAATTGAAAGAATTTGTTTGCATAAGGTTGAAAATGATGTAACTGAGGCCAAGATAAAAAAAGGAGTGAGCTTTGTATATTGAAAGCTAATGAATGGTTAGGCTTCCATTTTACAATATTGAAGAATAAATGCTCCTCATCAAGAGATTCCTGAAACTTTTCTTAGATCTTGAGTATTTGTAAGTTCACAAATACATATGTATTTCTTCAGAGGAATAAGTATTTAAATGGTTAATCCAAATACTTTCAATATCCTCAACCTTTCAATATATCCTTCAGTTAAGACAAAATCTTAAGGTGAATTAAAAGTACTAAAAAATGGTAGAACTTTTTATGGTATTACAATTGGCTACTTGTAGAACACCTTTAAAAGTTTATAAATACCGGATCCAAAAATGCAAGCTTACCGTCTTACTTAAGAGTGTCAACTATAATAAAAATAATAATTGAAATTGGCCTTTTGTTCATCCTAAGGGATTCTCATTTGTTAAAAAAAACTTGCCCATCAACCCTCTTAATTCAATTAGAAAAGATTTTGTATATAGATTAGACATCAATCCCTTAAATTTAATGTTAGATCCTACCTAGAGATCCTTATAGGAGGTTAACATACTATTCATTGAAGAAATTTCATCTAATTTGTCAATTGCTTACCAAAGATATATTTCACTTTATGACTAACTACTAAAATAAGGATTTAAACGATGGACACAATTCTTTTCAATGTATCAAATGATGTTGTTTGTCTGCTCTATAATCAAGTAACAAAATCACACAATAATCTCTTCTTTAATTGATAATACTTAACAATAGTTTGGGAGAACTCTCTTATCCTTTTTCATTCATTTTTTAATTTAAACTAATGATTAAACATTATGAACTGGGTAGTTAAGTTTAATAGAGAATACAATGGATACAATTTGTATCCAGAATTTTTACAGTAGGTAAAACTATAACAATTTACATAGCTATAGTTAACTATAATCTTCCTTCAATTTCTCTAATTCCTCACTTCATAAAGGACTAAGAAACTTATAGAAATTGGTCTTGGCTGTCAGATAGGTTGCAACTAGTCAGGCTAGCTACATAGAGAAGTATGTTAATAATGGAGCAGAAATTTTATGGAGGCTTTAAAAGAGATTGTAAAGAAAAATTCGTTGTTTATAGTGGGGAAAGGTGGAAGAGGCTTGTCTCCGTTAATTGTAATTCCCTGAGTGACTGGGAAGAGTGTCCAGAGCTAGGCACCATTGTTGATCTACTAGCTTCTTCAGAGCTTGACATTAATGGTTTAGTTTTTTTTAGAATTTAAAAAATTCATTAAGGAGAAGAAGTTTAGTATGCAGCTAAGGAGAAGGACTCCTTCTCGTTATTTAAAACATTAATGGTTCAATTTTGGTTATTCAACAGAATATACATTCCAAGAATCATTCATGTCAACAATCAAAGGAACTTCTCTTGGATTAAATGTCTTGTTATAATTAGATATTAGGAAGTTAACATTTCCACAAGTTTATGTTGTATGGTGAATATGTAAGGCACTTAGAATGTTCTTTTAGAGTTTTATGATATGCCTCCTTACTTCTGGTTTTATTTTCCTACTGAGTATCAAGTGTACCATATATGTTTATTACTCTTTCTCCTTAAGTTATAGATCGTTAGTTGCAAAAGCTAGTTAATTAATTTTTTGGATCCTTGTCTAGGGGAAGGAGCATGTGCAAACCACAAAACATTTAAAACACAACAACAAACATTATGGGACCATAATGGGGACCAGAAAGCATTCAAATAAACAATCGAGACCACACCCAACAATAATCCTTAACTTTAATGTTTGTTTAACATTTAGTATATTGGCAGGTCCCACTCTTATTGATAAGTAAGTAAGAGTGGGACCCACTAATTTGAATAAAATAATAGTTGTTATAACGATTTGAATTTTTTGCTAGGGTTAGGTTATAATTTAACGTTTTAAAAATGTTATGGTTAGAATTGTTAACGTCCAAATGTTTGGGTCATACTTGTCGATTGGTGCAAAACTTACGGTCAAAAGTGACCTTTTTGGCTAATAATTAATCATATTTGCCCGTGTTATATTGTTTAAGATTCTTCAACTTATATTCAAAGTCAAAGATATAAAGTTAAGGCTATTGTAAGTTTATATGTGGGGTTCCTTTCAAAAGACTTGTAAAATCAAGTTTTAGCCTGTTTTTCTAATATTTGACATCCAAAAATCAAAATAAGCAAAAATTGGGAAGAGAAAATATAATATTTTACACTACAAGAAAAGTAGGAATTAGAAATGGAAAATTACCGATGGAAAATCAATTTCCGTCGATAACATTGATGGGAAAATTTTCGTTTAATGATGGTAGTAATATCCGTCGATAAATATAGAGGAAAATCATCCCAAAAAAGTTTTTGACAGACTTTAGCGATGATATAAAATGCCCATCAGTAAAGAAGGTGGGATTTGTTGGCGAAATAAAAAAAGTTTTGAGTTTACCTATGGAAAAATTTCAAGGTAAACATCGTCATCTGCTTCGACTTCAGTGATTTAAATAAAACAAAAATGACATTGTTTGGTTTGACACTAAATGATGTCTTTTTTGTTTACATTTAATTCACCCAAAAGCCTCTTCCCCCTGTGTCTTCTTCTTCATCCGTGTGTGTCTCCCCTACATTTTCTTAATTGATTTTCTTTTCTCTGGTTTCTCTGTCGTGGACTCCTCTTTTTCCTTTTGATGTTTGTCTTCTCCAGCCACTGTCATTGTGTCCTTCAGCGGAGGTATTCTTGCAACCTTTCACCTCCATTTTTTCGTATGTTGGATGAAAGTTTGGTTATTTGACAACTTTTATTTATTTGTGTATTTTGTGATTGGAAAACAATTTTAAGGTATAAATGTTATTGATGGAAAGGACAAGACTAGATTTTGGTTGGGATGTTGGGATGAATTTCTGATGCATGTAAGGTGTTTGATGAAATGCCTGTTATATTCATGTTTACTACATGGAGTGTTCTGCATAATTTAAATTGATAGAAAACTATTCCTTTAAATGATGGGAGTGTTATAACTTTGATACAAGTTTGTATAATGAAAAAATGAATCATTCCTACATTGAAAAAATGATTTTAGTTCTTAAGGAAAGGAAATGTGGTTGCGTGTCATAACGCTACCAAAATAACTAGACTAAAATATAGATAGTAATAAGTCTAGGCCGATCCCACAAGGATTAATATCAAATACTTTCCTAAATTATCTGTTTAAGAAAATAGGGGGACTTTCAATTTGAAACAAACTAAAAACAAAATAAAATTAAATACATGAAAATAAATCAAATTAAACTGTAGCAAAATGATAAAGTCAATGAATAAATTGAACATCGATTCATTGGTTTCATCTCAGCCTAAACACAATTTCACGAATGTCGTTGAGTTATCGTCTTTACTTCTCCTTTTAGACTATTGACTGTGAATTAATAACAACCTCTATTAATCCTAGTTTTTCCTTAAGTTTTAGTTAATTACGAAGCGCTCGTTAATTAACCTTAACTATCTGGAAACCTAGAACAAGCTCTCTAAGTTTATCTGGACAGCAGCATTACAATTAAGGAAAGCAAATCAATTTAAGCAATAATCACACAAGCACGGACTATTTAACTTAAGCCACGTTATTTCTAACGATTCAATATTGTTAATTGCTACAAATGATCTTCCACATGACTAATACGTATCACATTCAAGATTTAGTAATAGGTAGTCATAAAAATGATTTAATAAAGCATTAAAACCATAATTATCCAAATACACAATCAATTCATTCAAAATAACGTAACAATCTAAAAAGAGAGTATATAACGATATATAACACTATACGCTTAATGAGCTCCTTGGCCTCAATTCCACCTCCAAATCAACGTCAGGTGATTTAGTCTTCCATTTCCATCTTCCAGCTCTAAAAATTAACTTTAGTAGCCTCCATTTATGTGAAATAATTGAAGAAAGAATAACAATCGAAATTCCTGCTGCAAGTCCTTCTATTTTCTTTATTGTCACCTCTTCTTTTGTTTATATGGCCACTCCTCTGTCATTGTATCTTGATGAGACAAATTAATGAGAGAGTTGTTGATCCAAGCTCCTTGTTCACGTATCTCCTTCTCTACCACAAGCTTTCTCCTCTTCTATTTTGTTTCACATAACTCTTATGCAGGTCACACACTTTCTTTCTTTTCCACTTCAGCTCCTACGTTATTTCTAGCCCCACGAAGTTGCAGCCCTTATTCTATTTCATGCTACTCCTCTTTTCTCTCTTCTATTTTCACGCTACTGTTCCTTCCCCCACTATTCATTGATGGGACAAATTAATATGATGGACCATGCTACTGTTCACGTATTCAAGCTCTCAGTTGTTCATTTCACTCTACTCCTCTCTTTTTGCCACTCTTTATTCTCTACACACCTCCGAGCCGACACTTCTCTTTATTATGATAAGAACTATCCTAAAGACAATGGGAGATGAGACTTAACCGTAAAGAAAGTAGATCTTCCAGCTCTTCCACTTGCTTCAAAATCGAAGGAGACACAAAAATGAAGGAGCTGATGTCTATTTTTTCACTCTCGACTTTTCACTCATCACCAGCCCCCACATCTGACACCTTTATTGTTTTTCCCTTTCAAAAGCTAGGTTTCCAATAAGAGTAATATTAGACAGGTATACCATGATGCTACACTCCAGCTGTCTCAAAAGAAAAAACCTCTCTTTCATCTGAAACGTTAGTAGCAAAATGGACAGCTCCCTTGATTCACGTGACTGAGTTGCTTTGTAGAAATAGTTACTCACATTGCATGGCTATAAAATTTTCAAAAGGTCAACGAGCCATGTTGACAACATTTTCTTTGTGTTCTTTTCATTTTCTTGTCTTATTCTTAGTTTTAATTTCTTTCTTCATGCTTCATGAATCAATAGAGTATGGAAATTGAGAAGATGAATTCAATAAACATTCTTTCGGGTTACTTTAGCTCTTTTACTTTCAAAATGTACCTAAGATAAAAAATGAGCTAAAATGAGTATCCTAAGCATTTCTAAGGCATTAATCACTAAGTGTAGAAGATAAAATAAATTAAAATTTAAGCACATAT
This sequence comes from Erythroxylum longipes, assembly GCA_027563885.1. Lineage (NCBI taxonomy): Eukaryota > Viridiplantae > Streptophyta > Magnoliopsida > Malpighiales > Erythroxylaceae > Erythroxylum > Erythroxylum longipes. Next base: position 18,046,230 of record JAOQMS010000007.1, read on the forward strand.
CAAATTCCCCCGCATTTAGCTTTTAACCGTCCTCGGGCAAATTGTCAAAATCAAAATCACAAACCAATATTTTTACTTATTTTCCAAATCTTCCAAAAATAGATAATCATAAGCAAAGATGAATGACTTTCAAAACCTACAGCAAAAACTCAACATTCAAACTTATACTCATGATTCACAACCCTTAGAAACTGAGTAATCTAGAGGTAAACTTGGAAAAAAACTTTTTAAGCAAGATATTTCCATAGGTACACTTAACCACCTCTCATGATCACAACAATCCATAACATTGCATATCATTTCATTTCTCCACCACTAAAACTCACATGCATAATCATGAATTAAAGGACTTTTCTAAGATTGTAATGTGGGTAAGGATTAGGTGGGATGCATTTTGGTTAATTTAGTTTGAAAGCCATTAAGCTAGTGAAGCAAAAGTAACACTTAATGAAAAATCAAACACACAAGTTAGCATTCATTCAAAACTGGGTACCATCACTTGTAAAGAATGCAACAACTATGTTTCATAACTCAATTAGCTCTCACATCATAAACCGTATGAATATAACACAATAAAATGCTCCATCCAACATAACATCCTCTTCATATGCCATATACTCAAACACCCAACCAATACAACTTAAGGAGGATAAACTATTAATTAATGACTTTTCATAATAATTGGATTGCCTCCTTCAAACTTTTTTATTTAAACATTTTTTCTTTTGTTTTTTTTTTAAATATAAACTTGAAAGAGGCCACATTAACATAGGATTCGTAATATGACATTTTTACAAATTTAACCAACCCATATGTAAGCAAACCCCCACACTTAGACTTTTACATAATCACATTCATCAAGAATTAACAAATGCTCCACTAGCTTTAAAGCTTAGGTAGGACATTTGGTTAGGTGGATGTAATGTGGTTTATAGAAAAGAAAAGGTTAATATAGCTCAAAAGGGATTAGTAAGGGAAATTTACATAAATAGGTAGGCTATTTGACTAATGTAGCTTATAATCAACAAAGAATGCCTAATCATTTTCATAAATATGCATGTGATAAAAAATGTGGTCTCGAATAAAAATTCAACGCAAAGTAAGGATGTGTATATCATAAAGGTCACCCATAACAAACAAAACAGTGAGACTAATATGAATGTGTCAGTCTAATATGGCTAAAAATCTCACTAGTTTTTGTCTACCACTAGTCACTGCTCTTCTAAGAATAATGTACATTAACTAATCATAGGAGCAAAAGTACATGCCAAATTTTGCTATGTATTTTTCTAATTAATTCATACTCTAATTATGAAAATAATCTTAAAATCAATAGAAAACAAGAAAATTTTCGATTTCGCTCATTTGATTTTGAAAATTGCCTAAGAAGCCACATAAGCCACAATTAAGCTAAAAAACATGCATAAAAATTAGCATACCCCACCCCCATACTTAAAACTTACATTGTTCTCAATGTAAAATCAAATGCAAGAATGGAGCAGTTCACAAAAGTAATAAAAGCGGAAATGTAAATAAAAAAATTTAGCTTCCCTTAGGTTGCCTCCCAAGTAGCACCTTTGTTTATTATCATTGGCTTGACTCTTTATAGCTCATTCTTCATAACGAGGGTTTTCTAACCCTATCACTTCCACGTCCTTCACTTGGAATCCCTCATAGAATGGTTTCAGTCGATGACCATTGACTTTGAATTTCTTGTTTGTCTATAAGCTTTCAATTTCAACTGCACCATGTGAAAAGAAATTAGTAACAACAAAAGGGCCAATACAACAGGAACACAATTTAACCGGAAAAAGCTTAAGTCATGAATGGTAGAGAAGAACTTTTTGTCCAACCACAAAATTCTTCCTAACAATCGTCTTATTATGAAATCTTTTCATCATTTTCTTGTAAATTTTTGCATTCTTATATGACTCAAGCCTAAGCTCTTCCAATTCTTATAGTTACAACTTCCTCTTATCACTTACCGCATCCATCTTGATATTGCATTGCTTAATATCCCAAAACGCTTTGTGCTTACTTTCCACTAGAAGATGACACGGCTTTCCGTAGATTAGTCTATATGGAGACATGCCAATCGGTGTCTTGTATACATTCCTATATGACCAAAGGGCATCATCAAGTCACTGACTCCAATCTTTACAATTTGGACTTACGATTTTCTCAAGGATGGACTTGATTTCTCTGTTTGAAACCTCTGCTTGCCCGTTCGTCTGTGGATGATAGGCTGTAGACACCTTATGCGTGACATGGTACTTCTTTAAAAGACTTCCTACCAATCAGTTGTAAAAATGAGTACCCCTATCACTAATCAATGCTTGCGGTGTTCCAAATATAGCAAAAATGTTAGACTTGAAAAATTCTACAACAACCTTAGAATCATCAGTCCTAGAGGCTTTAGCTTCCACCCATTTAGAAACATAATCCACAACTAACAAAATATAAACAAAACCAAAAGAAGAGGGAAATGGTCCTATAAAATCGATGCCCCATATATAAAAAATTTCAAATGCAATTGTTGGAGATAAGGCATTTGATCTCTATGGGATAGATTACCCTATTTTTGCCACTGTTCACATGCTTTACAAAATATATATGAGTCTCTAAAAATATTTGGCCAATAGAAACCACATTCAAGAATTTTCCTAGCAGTTTTATTAGGTCCAAAATGACCACCACAAGCATATGAATGGCAAAACTTCAGAATTAATTCACACCCATATTCAAGTACACATCTCGTAATCACTTGATCAGAACAACATTTCCATAATTGAGGATCATCCCAAATATAATATTTCAACTCACTTTTTATACTATTTCGTTTAGCCTTACTCAAATATAATATTTCGACTCACTTTTTATACTATCCCAAACTCATTATTCCCATTCTTCACCACAGTAATCGCAGTTTTCTTTCGTACTACTTAGACTAGACTCTCCTATTTGCTATCTGAAATTGGATAGATTATACCAACATCAAACAACTTTAAGATCTCTGTCTTTACCACTTCCATCATCGGAGGATTCAATCTTCTTTGTGACTCTCTTGATGGTTTGGAACCTTCTTCCAACAAAATTTGGTGCATACATGTTAAAGAGCTAATACCCTTAATGTCGGCTATAGTCTACCCTATAGCTGTGGTGTGGTCTTTAAGCACTCGAACAAGCTTTTATTCTTAGAGCTTGGTTAAGTTCTTTACTATAATTACTAGAAGTGTTTCTCCTTATCCCAAGAAAACATATTTTAAGTGCTTCGGTAATTGATTCAATTCAGTTACAGGTGCCTGCACGACCAAAGGTAAAGATTTCGTATTAGATTTGGTAATTTAATATTTTGAAATACATACCTCTTTGGTATTGTTTGCAGTGCTAGCACAATTTCCTCCATTTTATCTGTAATGAGCAAGTTAGAACTTTGCAAAATGTTTTTCGTTAAACTTATGTAAAGAATGACTTCTAACTTATCCTTATCATCCATATCAAAAATTTCTTGAGACAAAGAATCAATGACATCAATATATAACACAGAATGGACATCACTAGGGTGCCTCATAGCCTTAAAAATATTAAAACGAACAATTTCACTATCAAATTCCATAGTCAATATCCCTGCATCTACGTCGATCTTTATCTTTGATGTCTTCAAAAATGGGTGACCCAAAAGGATAGGTGTAGAGTTAGACAAAGGTTCTCCCTCCATGTTCAAGATAAAAAAGTCAATAGGGAAAACCAATTCATTGACCTGCACTAAAACATCCTTTACAACCCCTTCTAGATAAGCATTAAATCTATTAGCCAACTCAATTATAACACGAGTTTCCTTCAACGATCCCAAATTCAACGAAGTATAAATAGGATATGGCATAAGCATTGCCCCTTCAAATCTAGTATCACCAATTTTTCAAGGTATCATAAACGTACTAGGATCCTTACACTTTGTGGGAAGCTTTCTCTGAATGACCACAGACACGTTCTCCCCCACACTTACTTTCTCATCTCCCCTCAATTTCCACTTAGAAGTGCATAACTCCGTGAAAAATTTGGCGTATTGAGGAACTTGCTTAATGGCATCAATTAGAGGTATGTTTACCTTCACCTTTTTAAACATCTCCAAAATCTCCTTATCTTGCTCCTCTTTCTTCGATTTAGCAAACCTACTAGGAAAAAGAGGCAAAGTTTTAGTAAAACTTTTAATCACAGGAGATTGATAATTTACCTTAGTTCCCTTTTCGGCTTCTTTCTGAGGCAATTCAAGTTCCTTTTCGAATTCTGCATCAATGTCAATAATAGGAGTTTTATGTGGCGCCTCCATTTCTTTACCACTCCTCAAGGTGATAACACTTGCATTCTCTTTTGGGTTCACAATTGTTTGAGTAGGAAGCTTACCCGAATTTTGATTCTCCAATCGGCTCACCGTAGTAGCTATATGACTCAATTGATTTTCTAGATTCTAAATGCTAGCGTTTGTTTTTTGTTGGAACTGTATACTATTCTGATCCAAAGTTTTCATCATTTCTTCCAATAAAGGTCAAAAGCTCGATGGTTGAGCTTATCTTTGATAGGGTTGTTGATAGGACCTTTGTTGTTGTCTTTGCTGCCTGTAGGTATTGAGTGGAGGATTCTTCCATCTTAAGTTTTGTGCATAAGGGTAGCTAGGATTCCTTTATGGTTAGCCCGAGAAGATCCTAAAAGCATTCACTTGTTCTATAGATGTCTCTTGCAATGTTAGACACATATCAGTAGGATGTCCTATTGTACAAATTCCACATACTTTGACTTATTGAGCACTATTTGTAGCCATTTTCCTCACTACAGATATCAACCTAGCTATCTGTTGCTCCAATGTAGCAGTACTAGCTTCACTAACCTTCAATGGTTAGGGTTTCTCTCGAATACTGAATTGTTGAGAATTAACAACCATGTTGGAAACCAGATTCCTGGCTTCAATAGGTGTCTTGTCTACTAGTGCACCTCCACTTGCTGAATTTATCATACTTCTTTCTTGTGGTAGAAGCCCCTTATAGAAATACTAGATCAAGAGCTATTCATTGATTTGATAATATGAGTAGCTAGCACATAACCTCTTGAAATGCTCCTAGTACTCATATAATGTCTCCCCATGGTGCTATCAAATTGCACAGATTTCCTTCTGAATGTTTGTAGCTCGAGAAACAAGAAAATATTTCTCCAGAAAAAGTCTTTACATCTCATTCCAAGTGGTAATTGACCCCAAGGTCAAGTAATAAATCCAATCCTTGGTAGTGTCCCCCAACGAGAATAGGAATGCTCTCAACTTAATATGCTCTTCTTGTACTCCGGCTGGCTTCATACCAAAACAGACCACGTGGAACTCCTTGAGATGCTCGTAAGGATCTTCACCTGACATACCACAAAAAGTAGGCAAAATATGAATTAGATCATATTTAAGCTTAAAAGCAACATTAATAGCAGGAAAATCAATACACAAGGGTTAATGTTTAAAATTAGGAGCAGCTAACTGCTTAAGAGTGCGATCATTCTTTTGACCTGCCATGTTCGAATCAATTTCAAAAATGGAATCACTAGAAGAATTACAAAGTAAATCTAAAACTATTTGAATTCTTGGTGATGAATCAAGTTTCCTATCAGATGATGATGGATCCTTGAAACTTTCTACAACTTGTCTTCTCACTTTGCGTAATGTTCTTTCAAGTTATAAATCAAATTTTAATTCACCAGTGTGAGAAGGTCGTGTCATGCACTGAAACTAACCAAACAAGAAAAGAAATTAATCAAAATTTAAAATCAAATAAAGATAATAAAATAAAACAAATAAATTAAAAAAAGCAAAGAATAATAATCGCCGACAATGGCACCAAAATTGGTTGCGCGTTGTAACACTACCAAAATAACTAGACTAAACTATAGATAGCAATAAGTCTAGGTCGATCCCACAAGAATTAATATCAAATACTTTCCTAAATTATCTGTTTAAGAAAATAAGGGGATTTTCAATTTGAAACAAACTAAAAACAAAATAAAATTAAATCTATGAAAATAAATCAAATTAAATTGTAGCAAAACAATAAAGTCAATGAATAAATTGAACACTAATTCATTGGTTTCATCTCAGCCTAAGCACAATTTCACGAATGTCATTGATTTATCGTCTTTACTCCTTTTAGACTATTGATCGTGAATTAATAACAAGCTCTATTAATCCTAGTTTTTTCCTTATGTTTTAGTTATCACGAAGCACTCGTTAATTAACCCTAACTATCAGGAAACCTAGAACAAGCTCTCTAAGTTTATCCAGACAGCAGCATTACAATTAAGAAAACATATCAATTTAAGCAATAATCATGCAAGCGCGGACTATTTAACTTAAGCAACATTATTTATAACGATTTAGTACCGTTAGTTGCTATAAACGATCTTCTACATGACTAATACGTATCACATTCAAGATCTAGAAATGGGTAGTTATAAAAATGATTTAATAGAGCATTAAAACCATAATTATCCAAATACCCGATCAATTCATTCAAAACAACATAACAATCTAAAAAGAGTGTAGATAACGATACATAACACTATACGCTTAATGTGCTCCTTGGCCTTGATTCCACCTCTGAATCAGCGTCAGGTGATATCCATTTCCATCTTCAAGCTCCAAAAATTAACTTTAGAAGCCTCCATTTATGTGAAAGAATTGAAGAAAGAGTAACAACTGAAATTCTTGCCGCTAGTCCTTTTATTTTCTCCATCGCCACCTTTTCTTTTGTTTCTATTGCCACTCCTTTGTCACTGTAGCTTAATGGGATAAATAAATGTTATATTTTTTATCCAAGCTCCCTATTCATGTATCTCCTTCTCTACTGCAAGCTTTCTCTTCTTCTATTTATTTTATGCAACTCTTATGTAGGTCACGCACTTTCTTTCTTTTCTACTTCAGCTCCCACGCTATTTCCAGCCCCACGAAGTTGCAGCTCTTGTTCTATTTCACACTACTCCTCTCTTCTCTCTTCTATTTTCATGCTATTGTTCCTTCCCCCCATTATTCACTGATAGGACAAATTAATATGATGGACCATGCTAATGTTCATGTATCCAAGCTTTTGGTTGTTAATTTCACGCTACTCCTCTCTTCTTGCAACTCTTTGTTCTCTACACACCTCCCAGCCGACACTTCTCTTTATTATGATGAAAACTATCTTAAAAGTCCAGTTGCTCCACTTGCATCCAACTTGCTTATTATGATGAGACTTAACCGAAGAGAAAGTAGATCTTCCAGTTGCTCCACTTGCTTCAAAACCGAAGGAGACACAAAAATGAAGGAGCTGATGTCTTTTTTTTCACTCTCAACTTTGTACTCATCACTAGCCCCCATATCTGACACACCCTTCTTGTTTTTTCCCTTTCAAAAGCTAGGTTTCCAATAAGAGTAATATTGGACAGGTGTAGCATGATGCTACCCTCCAGCTGTCCCAAAAGAAAAAAAACTCTTTTTCATCTAAAACATTAATAGCAAAATGGACAGCTCCCTTGATTCATGTGACTGAGTTGCTTTGTAGCAATATTTACTCACATTACATAGCCATAAAATTTTCAAAAGGGAAACGAGCCATATTGACAACATTTTCTTCATGTTCTTTTCATTTTCTTCTCTTCTTCTTGCCTTTAATTTCTTTCTTTATGCTCCATGAATCAATAGAGTATAGAAATTGAGAAGATTAATTCAATAAACATGCTTTTTGGTCACTTTAGCTCTTTTACTTTTGAAATGTACCTAAGATCAAAAATGAGCTAAAATGAGTATCCTAAGCGTTTCTAAGGCATTAATCACTACGTGGAGAAGATAAAATAGATCAACATTTAAACACATATCAAAATGCATAGAGTTGCCACCTATGTTTTTTTAAGGAAAGAAAAGAAAAACGTAAAGACAAGAAAGATAAAGTCATAACCAAAGAAAAAAAAATGATTTGAGATCTATTATAAAACAAAAAGGTATATTAGGCACCTTATTACTACCAATTAAAAAAGAACCCTCTAGGTATATTTAAACAATTTACAACTTTTGACTGCATTAATGTCTATATTGGCTATAAAATTTTATATTCTTTTCGTCAATGATTACTTATTATTGGTGCATGCAGTTGAATTTACAATATCTAAATCACATAATTATTTGTATTTTATATTAAACATCGGACAAGATGTATGTAGTTAAGAGTTAATTTCTTGACATAGAGTTGTGATGATAAAAAACCATTTAATTTAACCTGCCACGTTGATCTTATTATATTTCAATGTAGAATATGAGTTTATTGAAATGAATTATTAAACTAACCAAAGTTTGACTAAAATTTTAAAGGTGGTCTAAGTGGTTAGGTATTAAATATTTTTTCCCATGTTGAAGTGGCTGCTGCTGGCATGAGTTGTTTTTCTACGTAAAGTTGTTTGGCTTTGTTTTAACAAGACTTGGGTGCTTTTATATTCATGTTTATGTTCTTTCTGTTGGAGAAATGTTAGTAGCATGATCGTTTGTTGTCATTTTTAGCAAGTTAGGATTGATTTGGTCCTGTAATATTTTTAACATTACTCCCATAAAAAGTCCATATATTTCTATTTCAAAATAAACAATATTATTTTCTGATTTGCTTGCTTTAATATATTAAAAATATAACAAAACTATTGAACAAGAGTATTATATTAAATACAAAATATTCTATTTCGTAGGCCCTATATTGTGTTAAAGAGCATTGTTCATCTTTCTTCTTTGTAGTCTGGAGTTGTTTGTCCATCCAGGTAAGTCGTCCAACTCATGTCTACCATATGTATTGCTTTAATACGTTTAGGTTTTGTGTGAATGCAATGGAGGTCTTCATTTTATGTTGTTGTTTAGAATATTCTTATAATCATTAATAAGTTTTATTTTCTTCTTTAATAGTCTAAGTATTTACTGTATGTGGAATAAGTTTGAGATCTTATGGATGATTTGAGGCATAAATAAGTTCCTAGGATGGTATATAGGCTGGAAACATATGATGCAGCTCTCGTGAGGCTTATCAGTGAAAAATTCCACATGCCTAGGAGTCATAGTGAGAACTTGCTTTCTTGATTCACAAGTGTAGACAATGCCACGTACCATAGTATTGAAATCAATTATAGGTGATTAGTTTAAACATAAATACTTCAACTTCAATTTGATTGATTCAAACTTAGTATTAACACAAGAAATTCATAGGTTTAATAGACAAGATAGTTCTTTTCATAATAAACCCTTAGGATGGTATATAGGCTGGAAACCCTTGATGCAGCTCCTGTGAGGCTTATCAGTGAAAAATTCCATGAGCCTAGGAGTTACAGTAAGAACTTGCTTTCTTGATTCATAGGTGTAAACAATGCCATGTACCATATTATTGAAATCAATTATAGGTAATTAATTCAAACATAAATACTTCAACTTTAATTTGATTAATTCAAACTTAGTATTAACACAAGAAATTCATAGGTTTAATAGACAAGACATTTCTTTGCATAATAAGCCCTTAGTATGGTATATAGGCTAAAAACCTATGATGCGACTCCCGTGAGGCTTATCGGTGAAAAATTCCACGAGACTAGGAGTCATAGCGAGAACTTGCTTTCTTGATTCACAAGTGTAAACAATGCCACGTACCATAGTATTGAAATAAATTGTAGGTGATTAATTCAAACATAAATACTTATACTTCAACATGATTAATTAAAACTTAGTATTAACACAAGAATTTCATAGGTTTAATAAACAAGATAGTTCTTTTGATAATAAACCCCTAAGACGATATATAGGTTGGAAACCTGTGATGCAGCTCCCGTAAGGCTTATCGGTGAAAAATTCCATGAGCCTAGGAGTTACAGCAAGAACTTGCTTTCTTGATTCACAGGTGTAAACAATGCCATGTACCATAGTATTGAATTCAATTGTAAGTAATTAATTTGCTGGATTAATACTTAGGGGATGTTGTGTAAAGTTTAGATGTTCTGTAAACTTAGGGGACATGAAGGATACTAACTATGAAATCACTTTTTTAAATTAACGGTTTTGTAGAAATGAGTAATGTTGATAGATCTTGGATGTATAGAAGATTAACACCTAATGGTTTCATTAATCCTGAGTTTATTGAGGGAGTTGAAGCTTTTATTCAATATGTATGTTCTTAACCTGTATATATGCATGGCCTAAAGATCAGATGTCCATGTAAAAAGTGCAAACATATTCATTTCCTTCCTATTGATGAAGTGAATGACCATTTACTGAGAAAAGGGTTTGTTCCAAATTATTTTGAGTGGACACGACATGGGGAGCCATTAATTTGTAGCACCTCAAGGGGTAATGAAGAAAACTCATTAGTAAATGTGGATGAGTTTGAAAGGGGATTGGATTTAGAACAAATAATGTAGGTGAAACTGAAAATCCTTACATGTAAATGGTTTATGATGTAGCCGGTTATACCTTTCAGAAAAATATGGAAAATCTTGAAGAAGAGCCAAATCCATATACAAAATTTTTTGACTTACTATACTTAGCTAGCCAAGAATTATGGCCAAATTGCGAGACAATGACTCAATTGTCTTCAATTGCTCGAATATTGAACATAAAGTCTGAAGGGCATATTTTTTATCATAGTTTTGATAAAATTCTTGGATGTTATAATGAATCGTTGCCTCCTGATCATAGAATGGTTGATATTATTTACAATATAAAGAAACTTATTAGGGGTTTTGGTTGCCTATTAAAAAATTGATTGTTGCAAACTGAGATGCATGTTGTATTAGGGAGATGATGTGTAATTACAAGAGTGCTAATTTTGTGGTCAATTTAGGTTCAAGCTTAGAAAGCGTTCTATGAAATATAAATTAGTACCCTAGAAGCGGATGTATTATTTCTCGCTAACTCTGGGACTTCAAAGACTATATGCTTCTGATGTTACTGCATCTCACATGAGATGACATAATGAACATGAATAGGAAGATGGAATAATGAGTCATCCATTGGATGCACTGGCATGGAAACATTTCAATAACACCCATTATGAGTTTGCAGCTAAAAGTCAAAATGTAAGGTTGGGATTGTCGACGGATGGATTCCAACCTTTTAGTCAATCCAGCCAATAATGTTCATCATGGCCAATCATAATTGCTCTTTATAATTTACCTCCATATATGTGTATGAATGAGGCATATATGTTCTTAACAATGATTGTGCCAGGGCTTATAAGTCCAAAGCATAAAATTAATGTATTCTTACAATCATTGATATTTGAATTGAAACATCTTTGGGAATATGGTGTGGAGATATATGACGTGTCTCTGCAACAAAAGTTTGTGTTGAGAGCGGCTTTGATGGGGACTATTAGTGATTTTTTGGCATATGCTATATTGTCTGGATGGAGCACAGTAGGAAAATTGGCTTATCCTTATTGTGGCAATGATTCCGATGCATTTTATCTTCCAAACAGGGGAAAAACATATTGGTTTGACAACCATAAGAAATTTCTTCCTCCAGATAATCCATTTAGACGCAACAAACAAAAGTTCATTAAGAATAGGATGGTACAAACACCTCCTTCCCCTCACAAAGCTGGTGAAGAGATATTGTAGGAGATTGATGAATTAGAGTTATTGAAAGTTAGAGAATTTGAAGCTGATAAAGTTAATATAAGCATTAGTAAAAACTTTGGTTGGAGAAAATGAAGCATCTTTGGGATTTTCCATATTGGAAAACAAATTTGATACATCATAATTTATATATAATGCATATTGAAAAAATAATTTTGACAATTTGTTTAATACCATAATGAACCTTGGAGGGAGGACAAAAGACAATGTAAAATCACGAGCTGATTTGAAGCTTTTTTGTAGAAGGAATGAGTTAGATAAAGATGTAGGCACTGGTAAATATCTGAAAGCACATACATTTTGGATAAAAAAACAAAAGAAAATTTTGTGTGAATGGATGAAAAGTCTAAAGATTCCCGATAGTTATGTTTCAAATTTGGCAAGCTGTGTTGATATGAGGAAGTACAAATTATTTGAGATGAAAACTCATAATTGTCATGTGTTTATGTAAAGACTAATTCCAATTGCATTTCAGGAGTTGCTACCGAATAAGGTATGGGAAGTTATAACATAATTAAGTTTGTTTTTCAGAAGCTTAACATCATCTGAAATAAAGTTGGCTGAAATGGAAAAACTAGAAAGGAAAATTCTAGTAATTTTGTGCAAATTAGAAGGGATTTTCCCTCCAAGCTTCTTTAATTGTATGGAGCATCTACCTATGCATTTAGCACACGAGGCTAAACTTGCTGGTCCAGTTCAATATCAATGGATGTATCTATTTGAGAGATAATTATATTAAATATTTTAATTGAAGTAATAACATGTTTTAATAATAGAATTGTAATAACCCAAAATGAGTAATGTAGGTATATGCATCACTTGAAGAAAAATGTAAAAAATAAGGCTAGAGTTGAAGGTTCGATATGTAATGCTTATTTAGTGGAGGAAGTGAGCACATTTTGTTTACATTATTTTGAGCTGCATATTCACACAAGAGAAAGAAAAGTTCCTCGTAATGACGATGGGGAGGAACAGGTGATGTTAATGGTAACTTATCCATTTTCACACATCCTAGATGAACATATGGCTGTTTAACAAGAAGAATGTTAACAGAGGAAGAAATAGAGGCTACCCATGGTTACATTTTATTGGACTGTTAAGAGGTTCAACCTTTTATGCAGTAAGTTGAAATTGATTATATAGGTTTTGAAATTTATTGTTATTCATAATTGAAATACATAATAATGTTTTTAGATTATATAAGAAATGGTTATGTGAGCTAATGCCTGAGAAAACATAGGATGATATCAATAAATAATTTGGAAGACACTTCCCTCGATGGTTTGAGAAATATGTAAGGTTTCACTTATAATTATTGAAGTGATTGAATTATAAGATTAAAGTGTTCGAATGACAGTATACTATTAATATGATAATTTCTTTTCTGTAGGCCTTAGAGAATCCAATAGAGAACAAGTTTATATGTGATCTTGCAAAAGGACCTTTGCGAACTGTTAAATCATATCTGGTGTATTTCGTTAATGGATACAAATATGATGTAGAATATCATAGTCATAGCTGGCAACAGTAAATAGTAGAGTTTGCATTCAAAGAGAATTGATGGACTACTATGGTAAAATTATTGAGACACTTAAAATTGAATACCCTGCATTGACAATAAAGTGGAGTGTGATATTCAAGTGTGACTGGTTTGATCTAACTCCTAATGTTGGTGCAAAAGTGCATAGCCAATACAATCTAGTTGAAATCAACCAGTGAAGAAGATTTAGACAATTTGAACCTTTCATGTTAGCAATGCAAGTGATCTAGGTGTATTATGCCCCTTTTCCCAGCTTACGCCGAAATAAGTCAGATTGCTTGGCCGTTTGCAAAGTTAAACCTAGAGGTGTTTTTGAATCATGTGGAAAAGGAGAATAGAGAACTGAAAGTAAAGTGTTTCAAGAAGATGTTTATGAAGTAAATACATATGTTACATATGACGACAACGAACCTTTGAACGATCCAAATAATTAATATGTTGAAATTTCATCTGGAGAGGATGAGGAGGGTGAGAGATCTGAAGAGGAGCCTAAGTTTGATTCTAATTCTTCAGAAAAAGAAGATGATGATGATGATGATTTTGATTTATAATTAAGTGCTGATAGCGATTAATTTGTGTTTGTAATAGAATATTATATTTAATAAATCAATTATTGAATCAACAATATATTGTCATATATTGAATTAAAATTGTTATATTTCTGGAATATTCAATAAAATATGAATTTCAGGTTAAAATAGGCCATAAAAGAGAAAACAGGATATGATGCGACCAAAGTTTAGACCACGATTTAGAACCAGTTATTATCCAGGTGAAGCATCACATTTTGTAGTTGCAACCGAATCAGATGTTGTACCTCCAGCTACTACACTTATAGATAAGGTATCTGTAACATCCCCTCACTTATGGGAATGGTATTTTGGTCATTTTGGAATGGGTTAGGATTATTTAAAGTGTTTTGACATATTCATGCATTCATATATGCACATGAATAGCCAATAGTGAATTTTTGCACATGTAAATATTTGTACATGCATTCATGACATTTTCCCGGTTTAATTGTGAATAATTGTGTGTTTTATAGAAAAGTGCTTTGTGTGATTGATAATTGGTATT
>JAOQMS010000007.1:18060610-18085068 GCA_027563885.1 Erythroxylum longipes
CAACTTTAATTATTTAAATTGATATGATGCCATGTGGAGTTCTGTAGTGATCGTACGTAGCGCTCCCTTATCTTAGGATATCGGAATGACCTAAGGGCGTCCCGGTGCGTACCCTAGGGTAATGGGGTGTTACAGTATCACCTTGCGTACCTGTTGCTCATTTACTACCCCTATACCGATAAAGATATCAGGGGTAAATGATGTAGATGAAGGAAGCGGCCTCCGGCCTGAAGCTGAGGGAGTTCATGGAAGCACTTATATCACAATTGTCAACAACCTATAAGTAAAAATACATGAAACACCATATGTCTGTAATTAAGTTATAGGTTTAAATTTAAAAATGATATAAAATTAATTGTTTTAATATTAGGTTCATTCTGTCTGGACCGTGCTCAAGAAACATGACATCCAAATTTAAGGAGAAGATTGATTTTGAGGGTTATATATGGAAGAGTATCTCTTAGGCGATAAAGTATTTTTATTATCAGGAGTTTAAGGTACAAAAAATATTTTTTTTATTTTTAATTGATTTTTATACATTAATTAGATAAATATTGTAGATTATAAGTACTTATCGTATGTTTTTCTTTTTTTAGAAAGAATTTTTTGAGATTTTGAATTTGACGTCATCATTTATAAAGTATTGGAGAGACGAACACGTACACATTGTTGAGACTTTGTTGGTGCGATACACAAGACTATTTTACGACCGCCTCATATTTTTGAACAAATATGGAGTCGTTGGTAGCATTATTGGACATGACCTTAGGCAATATCCATTTCGTAGTGTAATTTTAACAATAAACATGGAAGACCGGGGGGAGAGAGTCTTCCTGTACATATTGGAGGATCTATTAGCCACCACAATCATGTAGAGAGACTTGTAAGTTTCTACACTTTACGCTTATATTATGATTTTTTACTTTGATGTATTTCAATTTAATTTGACGTGTGAATTTTGGAATGAAAATACGTGTATTATAAAGAATGATAATGTTATAAATGTTTGGTGCCATATATGGCTATGTTGTTGAGTTACTTTCTTTGTTCAAAAGGGGGTAAATATCATAAAAATAGAGGAAATTCTGCCAAAATTTTTGTAAATTGTAGTTCACTTATAACATTTTATTCTGATGTAGGAAAAGTCTATGGACATGAAGCCTACACCCCGTCAGCTTTTTTCGCACACTCACATTAAGAAGCATAACTGTGTGACCTTCGTCAACACCCGATATAGAGAACTAAATGTATGTGAAATTTATGCTTTAATATTAATACTTAATAATTATTAGTTATTAACATAAACATTGTCTTCTGATATGACTAAATACAAAAAAAACATTCAACGACAGTTTCAACAGTTTGAAGATGTTCATGAGAGTCAAACCTATCTTCATGCAGTAGGTGGTAGGGACTGTCATGGAAAGATATTCACCTTAGTTTTATTTACGAACACATGTTATTCGCAATCCTCCACATCCAGTGCAGTAGCATCTAGTAGACAGTCCGCACCCAATGAAGTCCATATAGAGATGTCAATGGGTTAGGCCAAGCCATACCTTGGGCTCCACGGGCCGAGCCACATGCTAACCCGACCAACCATATATTTTTTTTAAAGAAAACTAATCAACAACGAAGTTGTTTTTGATAAAACGGTAAGGCCACGGGCCAATCCGTGGTTTGCCTGTCGCTGGTCAACCCAGGCTAAAATCGGGCTAGGCCAACGGGGCTCTTTTTGCCATCCCTAAGTCCATGAGCTTCGGAGCACAGTACTGACACTGGCAACTCAGTTGCAACAGTTGATGGCATACATAGCCTAACTCTGTAATGAGGTTAATGAGTTGAAGGGGAAGGGCAACACCTCATTGCAAAATTTAGAGCATCCTCATTCACCAAATGAATAGCATAGTTGTAGTCACCAAATGAATAGTTGTTAAATACTTATCGTTGTAGAATTAAAATAATTTTTTATTATCAATTAAGATAAATTTTACTTTATATCATCAATCAACTTTCTGTTTTAAAAAATTAAATGTAGAAACAAATCAAAATATTATCAACAGATAACTGATAGCTGTATAAATTATGCATCAATCTTAAGATTATCAAATAAAATTAAATGCAGGGAAAAATTAAAAAAACAGTATCAGTCTATTTACCAACAGAAAACCAAAATCCGTTGGTAAAATGTTATCAATTTACCGATGGACAACTAATCTCCGTCGATGTAGTTAGTCACGAATTTACTAATGAAAATATCAAATCTGTTGCTTAATATATTGACAGACAAATCCTCGTCCTTCCATCGCTAAATTTACCGATTGAAACCAACTTTTTGTCAGAAAATTTACCGATAACACAAAATTCCCATATCTAAATATAGCGACGGAA
Source organism: Erythroxylum longipes (assembly GCA_027563885.1). NCBI lineage: Eukaryota > Viridiplantae > Streptophyta > Magnoliopsida > Malpighiales > Erythroxylaceae > Erythroxylum > Erythroxylum longipes. The sequence continues at coordinate 18,063,002 of JAOQMS010000007.1, forward strand.
CATAAAATATCCATTGGTAAATTAGCGACCGAAAATCTGTTCTCTGTCGGCAATTATTACCTACAGCCGCTTCTCCGACGACTTGTTCTGTTGATAAATTTCGTCACAAAATTAGCTTACCAACGAAAAATCTACACTTTCCATTGGTAATGTCTGTCGCTAAACTCTATTTTACTTGTAATATTAGTAAGAGAATGTTGGTAGGTAAAAATGACATCGTTTATATGAATATTGATTGCTTTCATAGTAATTTGTGAGCATGAGAAATTATGAAAATTATCTCCATTTTATGCAAATTTAAAAGATGCTTGACTTTTTAGGCTTTGATCTTTAGGTATCCTTTTTACATATCAGCTGTCCTCTAAATTTTGACTGCATGCATATCTTCAGGGTGGAATATGTGAAAATTTGAATTTGTGCTTATGATACGATCATAATTGTGTTATTATGGTGCAGGTCCTAATGCCAAAGCTTTTAAAAGATATTTCAACAAAGATTTTTGTCTTGTATCAAATTAATCTTTATAATAATCATAGATTTGGGCTAAATCTTATAAACTTTAGAAAAAAGATATGTTTTCTCATAGCAATCCATTTTCTGTGATAACCTTAAATTTTTTGTTAATGTGTTTTAACTATTAACGAAAGATCTATTGTTTGTGTGATGTGACAAAGTGGTTCCATTTCTATTTGACCCTCAAATTCTAATGCTCTGATATTTTGGTGATGATATGTTGTTCGTGATAGGCCTAATCTTTTGATGTTGATTTGTTTTAGGCTAAAAATTAGGGAATTCATTTTGATGAGGGATAACTTCCTAATTCTATAACCTTTGATTTCTTCATTATACAATTCGTAGGTATGCCATGTTGGGCCATTAACCTTATTTTATAAGGGATTGGTTGGATCGAGATAAAGTTCTTCATCCTAAATTTGTATAAACAATTAACACTTAGGTAGTTTGTGGATTATGAAGTAGAGTAAAATTTTTGATAAGGTAAAAGGCTTTGAGGTGGTTAACTTATTTTGGAATTTTTTGATGGAAACAGGTGTTAAAGAGATTTTTTCCCATATTGTAGAAGAAGTCATATTGTGTGCTCATGTTCTTTACAAATAACCTTATATCTTGTGCCTGTACACTTATCTTATTCTTTGCTTTAGTACACATCTGAGAGTTCTAGCAAGCCAAAATGGTTTGTTGATATTTAGTATAGATATGACATCATCTCGTGGTAATGTTTTATTTTTTCTTTTAATTTTGAAACACAGTGGTTAATTAAGAGAGGTAAATTTTAGTACCAAGTTTACAAGTAAGCATTTTTGTACAAATTTATAGTTATAAATGAAGAGGAGTCTAATACCAGTGGTGAATGGCTAGTAGCTCTTAAGTATGTCCTTGGCCTTATAATATACTTTGAAGATGGAAAGTACAAGTTTAGATTTTGTATAGACATTATAACAAAGAAGGGTATTAGCGATAAAATATAACATTGCTGAAAGAAACAAAATTGTCGCAAAACATATTTAGAGACGAAAAAAATCATCGACCAAATGTTCGCAAAAGCCTGGTAGAAAAAAATGCAACATTTTAAAGAAATCGTCGCCCAAAAGATTTTGTTATGATCATTACTTTTTCGCTAATAAGAATATGAGACAAGAGGAGAAATAGTCACAGATCACTTGTTGCCACGTTTAATTTTGATAGGTAAAGATAATTAGCTTTGTTAACTTAGGCAAAGATAATAATGTTTAGTGACAACTTATTTGAAATGTAGCTAAATGTTATTAGAGACATTCTGGAAAGCGTAGGTAAAAAAATTTAGTGACGATTTTATATTTGTAGTTTAAAACTTTTAGTGACGAATATTTATTTTTAATTTACCTTCCCTATTATCAATTTGATATTTAATTGTAATTATTAACAAAATTTTTAGTTCATGTTATTGTTTTTAACATGGTTTGAATTATAATTTAGTCACATTTTGTAATTTTTGTTAGTGAAATATTGTTTAAATAATAATAAATTAATAAAATAAAAATATTTCATCATTAAAAATGAAATGCATTTTATATAAAAACATGTAATTAAAAGTTAATTACAAAACTTAAGAAAAATTTATCGACAAACTAAGACTCCTCATCGTCACTATTACTGACATATTGTGACCTAAGTATTCATTTGACCCTCTTGTTTAGCTTGGTCAACTCTCTTTCAGTACTGTCTAGTTTTTGCTCACTACATTGTAATTTTTTTTAGTACGATCTAACTTTTCTTCATTACATTGTACCTGAGCTTTAAGCGACTGATTTTCCTCTCGAAGCATCGTTACATATGCTAGTCGTGACGATGATGAACCAACTAGCTTAGGGCCATGCCCAAGAATACCCTGATCTTGTACCAAGGATATTGTTGCAAATGTCATCAATATCGGGGTCATTCCCATCAGACAATGTTTTCTACAACAACTCCTGCATCTTATCCTAAAATTTAAAACAAAAAATCAAGATGCAATTCAAATATTATGAATTAGTATTACATAAATAAATAAACTCTAAAATTAAAATTTTATACTTACATAATTATTTTGCGCCTCTTCAGATGTCCAACCTTCACCTTCCTTATAGTGTGTCAGCTTGTAGAGTGTGATCCTATCACACTCTTGTCTTTGTAGTTAAGTCTAACTCTATTATTGAATAAAAAAATTGGAACACAATAGATTATATTGTATTAACTAATAGAATAATAACTTTTAAACATTACACTTATAGATTCTTATCGTACAACAACAAATGATTTGGAGCCGATGTTGTGACAAGTTTTCATTTTTGCTCTGTTAGCCTTGGCTTTCTCATACTTTTCCTAAATAAAGAGAAGAAATATTCATTAAATGCAAAAAAATTAATGGAAGGAAATATTAAGAGAAAGAAGACAAACCTAAACCTTCTCAGAGACCCAATAATCACACATTTCACTCCAATTTTCTAGAGTCACTCATTCTAGAACATGTCTCTTTGCGTCCTCATCCGAAGAAAAAGACTTATAGTATTTATGAAGTCAGTAATGATGATCCTTTGCCCTTTATTTCAACAGTGAATTGACATAACTTGAAATTTTAGGGTTCTCGATATCGACAATATTGAGCTTCATCTATGAACAACACGTATAAGTTAACTTACTCTTTAAATAAGTAAAACCGTAAGGCATATAATAAAATGAATTAAAAAATTACTGAAACTTTGTCCAAAGCATTCTGTAGCATGTTGTCTTCCTTTAACTGCATGGCATGTTGAGGTATGACAATTCATTCCTAACAACAACTGTCAACTCATTGGACAATTTTGTTGATTGGATCTTATCAACATGATGACGTTGCGTGGGATCAATATGTACAGACAACTTGTTATTCATTACAACATTCATGAATTGTAACTTAGATCCTTTAGTGATACCTTTACCTTCTTTTCTTATGCAGGTATTGGAACCTGACAACAAAATAATAATGATAAGGAAAAATATATTAAACACGTAAATATATATTTGAGCATAACTATAAATATAGGTGGTTAACAATAATAGACCTAAAGATCACTCAACACTAGTTAAGGTAGATATATATTGTTATTGACTGCCTTCATCGATAGGGTTAGATTGATTTAGTTGTTATAGGGGAGGAACATCTTCGGTAGTTTCCAACCTTTTTCCCTTATTTCTACCAGGTCCCATTATATTATCTATAAATGAAACATCAATATAACGCATTATCTTTACTCAAACATCAACATTCCACATGAATATAAGTCAAACACAAGTAAAAACTAAACATTCAGCATAAACATAAATTAAATGCCAACATTCCGCATAAATATAAGTAAAACATCAACAATAAGTATTGATTCATCCTGAATAATCATAAGTAAAACATCAAAAATAAATATGAACATAACATTGTAACAATATAAATAATTTATTTACATTTAATCATCATGATCAAGATTGTGAAAATCATCATCATTAATTACATTATGATTGGATTCTTCATCACTAATATTTTCAGCTAAAGTATGATCATTGTCATTTAATTCATCCTGATTATAGTCTTCATCTATTTGATTGAAATAGAACCCACTTCATCAAGAGTAGAAGCTTTGCTCTTAGTCACCTTACAATGTGAATTTTCTGCAACTTTTTTAAAAATATTCCATAACTCTTGGGAACTCAGGTTACTAATATTCCCACCAGCATTTAAATCCACCAAAGTCTAATTGTGATCAGTGAGATCATAGTAGAAAAATTGAGTCAAAGAGTATGTATGAAATTTATGAGGAGGACACTGGTTAAGGAGATCATTAAATCGCTCTCATGCTTCATGAAAATTTTCTCCTTCTTTTTTCCAGAACCAATGAATCATCTTCTTTAGTTCAAGAGTTTTGTGAGTTGGGTACTACTTTATTATGAAAGTCTCCATTACTTTATCCCAAGTATCAAAGGAATCGACCTCCAATCTTAGCAACCAGTTTCTTGCTAATTGTTGAGTGTAATTATATAAAATAAACTACTTATTTTACGATCAAAAATTGCAAGTGTACTGGTCGTGACTTTTAGTTAACAAGCAAATATCGATCCCATAGGGATTGATGCCGAGACACCACTTAATTCAAATAAGACTTTGTTTAAGAAACAAAATTGTTTAATAAAAATAATCTAGAAAATTAAATTAAATTTAAAAGACTAATAATGAACACTGAACAATACCAAAATGCAGAAAGATCAGAATTCAAGAATCTAAAGACTAGAGATTACTTTTTTCCTATTTTTTCTCCCTCCTATTTTATTAATTGAATTGTGTCTCACCTAAGAATTTTGAATGTATTAACTACCCTCTCAAAAATCGCAAGTGTACAGGTCATGATTTGTAGTTAACAAGCAAATATCGATTCCACAGGGATTGATGTCGAGACACCACTTAATTCAGATCAGACTTTGTTTAAAAAACAAAATTGTTTAATAAAAATAATCTGAAAAATTAAATTAAATTTAAAAGACTAATAATGAAAACTGAACAATACTAAAATGCAGAAAAATCAGAATTCAAGAATATAAAGACTAGAGATTACTTTTTTCCTATTTTATCTCCCTCCTATTTTATTAATCGAATTGTGTCTCACCTAAGATTTCTGAATGTATTAACTACCCTCTCAAAAATCGCAAGTGTACAGGTCGTGACTTGTAGTTAATAAGTAAATATCAATCCTACAGAGATTGATGCTGAGACAACACTTAATTTAGATCAGACTTTGTTTAAGAAACAAAATTGTTAAATAAAAATAATCTGGTAAAATTCAATTAAATTTAAAAGACTAATAATGAATACTAAACAATACCAAAATGCAGAAAAATCAAAATTTAAGAATCTAAAGACTAGAGATTACTTTTCCCCTATTTTGTCACCTAAGATTTCTGAATGTATTAACTACCCTCTCTCAAGGTGTAATTAATTGTCCCTAATCAAATCAAATGGAATTAATTGAACGATCTCTCAACCTACCCAATCACTCTACCAATTCAAGTAGTTATTAAACTATCCTATGGGTGATCAATTGAATTCGTCAAGATTTCGCTAACTAATCAATTGATGTGATGATTGCAAGTCTATAGGTTGCTAACTTTCATTCTACAATCCTACACAAATAATCTCACTCACTCTCTCGATTTGTTGCAAGATAACAAATAAAATCAACAATCATCAAAGACATTTCCATTCAATTCAATAAAATAGGAGTTTTAACAAAATAGTTCAAAAGCAATCCCTAAAGCTAAATCAACCATTCATGGTCTCCACAACATCATCAACACACAAATAATCCATCTTACAAAGATTAGAAGAAAGAAAAACACAGAAAATTGAATAAAGAAACTTCTTCTCTTCTTTGCCAAAATCTGGAATTTTGGATGTTGGTGTTATTTTCTCCAATTTTAATGATAATCCTTAACTTCAATCCTTCCTTAAGGCTAAAAACTTGTGTTCTTCACACAAGGAGGCTCTTTCTACAGAAGGGTTTCGTCTCACTTAATCATGGAGGCTTAATATCATTTTTATAGTCCAAAAAGACCTAAGTTTAATGAAGCCCCACCTATTATCTTGGATCGTAGTTCCCACCATCGTGGGAATTAGCATGATTCCTACGATTGTGGGAATTAGCAACAGAGAGTCTCCTATCTTCTTCTTCTCTTTGATTTCTAGCTCAATCTCTAAGCTGCTCCATCTTCATTCCTACATAAAAAATCAATTCTTATGCTAAATTAACATCAAACATAAAAGAACGACAGTGGAAATCAAACTAAATGAAAACATATAAAATGAATCCTAAAATACAATAATAATCTACAATTATGCAATAAACACATGCCAATTACCTATAAAAACATAGACTAATGCACAACTATCAATATCCCCACACTTAAATCTTTGCTTGTCCTCAAGCAAAATAAATACAACCAATCAATTCTATCACTTCATTTTCACCAAGATCAAAGCATACAATTCCTCAAATTTAAGCTAACTCAAATATCAAGTTAATACACATATCATGGCTACTTTTTTTTATTAGTGTACATAAGCAAACTCAATAATTGACACCATCTCTCAAAGATAAGTAAAAGATGCAAAATGAATCTGCCTCATGGTTTTCACTCACTTCTCTCACGTGTTTGATGGTTGGTATTTCGCTTAAACTTCCTATAGGAAACTACACTACCATAGGCTTGCTAATATACCAATTCTCCTCTGCAATGATTGCATGCATAAATAGATTAAAAGACTTATTTAGGGTTGTAATGTGGTAAAGGTTAAGGTGGGTCAAGAGAAAAAAAGGTTAACACAAGCATTCGCAAAGTAAAAAGCAGATAAAACAGGATAACAAAACATAACTCCGAGATATACAAATGTAACTAATATTCTGAACTTATTGATGCTACTTAATTATTCTTCCTTTTTCTTTTCCTTTCCTTTTTTTCTTTTATTCTAATTTTCTTTTCAACACTTTGTTTCTTTCTTTTTCTTAATACATGGAAGAACTATCAATCAAAATAGAACTATATACAACATAATTAACAGGCAAAAGTGTCCTTAAATCATCTCGGTAAAATTTTCACAATAATCCCAACTAATATATTACTTACTACTCTACTAAGCTTATGAATGGGTAGGTTAATAGGGTTTAAGGTTTAAAAATTTTGGTTGTTTTCAAGAAACAAAAGGTTAAGGCTTAACGGGGGTAGCAAGGGATAATCAACGGGTAAGTCATTTAAGCCAAGGGTTAAAACAAAAAGGGCCTTAATCATCTTTATTAAGCATGTATCCAGTAGACTTAAACCGATTCAAAACAAGTTCTAAAGGTAATAACCTAAGGAATTATCACTCGATAAAGAAATATAATGACTATGGATAGAGTCATATAGCTCAATCCTCGCAATGGCTAAAATAAAAACTCATTATGCATCTCTACACTACCTTATTGCTCAAATGTCAATCTGTGAATGAGCTTATGTAACCAACCACTTTTCATCACTCTATATGGTTCACTTTCTAGTCAAGTGGCCTAATACAAGTTTAAGCATGCATTAAATCTAATTTCAATTAGAATGACAGAATCTTATGGCAATATCCATTAGAATGATTCAAGTGCAGTTCCATTGCTGACACAAAGCACATGATATGCCTAAACATGCATTCTATTTAACAAAACACAAACAATGCAATTGAGAAAGTCAATGTTACCTCCCCACACTTAAAGATCACATTGTCCTCAATGTGACAAGTCAACCACCAAATAAAGGAAAATGACATCATCAAACCATACAAAAAGAAATTAAAACCAACAAATGACGTCAAACCAGACAAAAGAAAATGACATGAAACCCAAAAAAAATGAAATGACACCAAACAAAAGAAATAGAAAATTTTAAAAGTAAAAGGGTAAGAAAAGCTTATGAAGGTGATGGTGGTGACGGTGTTGGCGAAGGAGCTTCAAAATTGTTCCTTTGATAGAAATTGAGGAACCTTTTCTTGAAACTGTGTTGATCCTTAAGGACTTGCCGCATTTGGTTGTCGAGCTCGTTGATTTGAGATATCATTTTTTGTTGATTGGTGGCCGTTTGGTCAAAGATTTGTTGCAATTGGTTGACCTCCATTGGTGTGCTCGGTTCCTCCTCTACTGCTTCATCCTCTATCTCCGGGACTGCTCGGGATGTGAAGGGTCTAGAAGCGGCTGTATCGGTGCCCCTCCTGTTTCTATGTGTATGAGGATTTTGGAGTTCCATCAAAATGTATCAAGTACAATATGTCAAATATATCGTATGGAGTTATGTGAACATCTCCCACATCAAGGTTACAAAACAGAGCTAAAGCAGTAACAACATGAGATATGCCAAAATATGAACTGTTTTTATTTACCACACTTACTAGTGATCGAAAAATTCTAAAAGGCGTGTTAATTTTAATTTTTTGATCCATGTACCACAAAAGAAAAGTTCTTTAGCCCAGCATTGTTACTTTCAGTTTTGTTAAACACAGTTAAAAACATAAATTTTTGTAAAAGTAAATGCTCAGCACTATGGATTAGAGAATTCGGTGCATTTCTAGAGTCAAAAAGTTCTTCCCCCATCAGAGTTTTCCTGTAATCCTCCAAATAAAAATCATCGTGATCATCTAAAACTTTAGTGTTTTGCAAATTGAAAAGACCACGTATAACAGTATAATCCAATTTATAAACAGTTTCGAATAACCTAAATTAGACAACATCCATTTTAGGATTGTATCACACTGTAGTGAAAAATCTATGGTCATCATAAGGTGAATAGGTACGTCACACCGAAAAAATCTATTCCAACCTATGTTTGCATCTAATTGCTCTATTTTTCGCCTCACTCCTATGGTTTCTAATAATTCAAAATCAAAATACCTAGGAGTCACTAGTTCTCTATCCCTAAGGTCTCGGAAATGTGTACCTTCTTCCTCTGAATAAATCAGGAATGAGGCTCTATAAGCTACCGCTAAATCGGACTTACCTTCACCGGAGAATTGCAAGCGAAGTGTGTCAGTCGATTTTTAATCCATCATCTTCCTTCGTACCATTGTAAGAAGAAAATCTGCAAAAAAGAGAAAAAATGAGTGAATTCAACTTTTAGAGAGAGAGAGAGCAAAATCTTACCCAAATCCTTGTGTTTTTTAATAATTAATGCATGAAAAGAGGAAAGGGTTGTAAGATTAATGAAAAGTGATGAAGAAAATACCAAGAATCTAGAGAAAAATTGAAGAGTTTTAGAGAGTTGGAGGAGGATTTTCGTGAGTTAGAGAGAGAAGGAGTGAAATTTTTAAGAATGGGTGAAAGAAGAAAAGAGGGAGGGAAACTTAAATTTCCCTTCAGATGGAATTCCCACAATCATGGGAATCACCCCCATTCCCACGATCGTGGGAATCATTCCAATTCCCATGATCGTGGGATGAGGTGATTCTCACACTTCTAAACCTTCCTCTAAGCTTAATATTAGTTCTTCATGATCTCACAACCTACAAACACATCAAATTAATATTATCAACAGGAATTTCAAAAAGAAAACAAGTTGACATTCAAACAAAAACCAAATTAACATCAATCAAACTAAAATCAAACCTAATCATAACTGAATGAATCAAACAAACAAATAGACAAAGACAATCAAAACGAAATAGAATTCTATGGGTTGCCGCCTATGCCGTACTTCTTTTAACGTTGGTAACTCGATGCTCTTCCTTGGAAACTCAGCCGTGATCAATTATAAATGGCTTGCTTCTACCCTTTTCATTCAACATTAGTTTTGTAACATGTAAGTAAGCTACAAATTGTATAATAATCAAACAATATAAATAACATTATAAAAACCGATTAAGCTAAATAATGTCTTTTTTCCAAGTGAACTATTAACATAACAGGGAATGACAAAACTCCCCGAATCTTCCATTGAATCCAACAGTTTGTCCTTTATGAAGGTGAGTTGCTCTCTTTCTTCCTTAATCACCTTCGTCTCCTCTGCTTCTTCCATTTCCCAAATAGAGACTTTCATAATTTCTTCAAACTCGATGTTTATTGTCATCTGTTCTTTATCCTTTTGTTATTTAGAAGATTCGAACACATCAATTATCTGAATGAGTTACTATCCTTCGGATTCTTAAATACGTCATTCATGTTGAATGTCACTTGACATCATCGATAGAAAAGATAAAGTTCTTTTCATAAACATTTACCTAAGATTTTTTGATGTTTACATATGGTATATCAAGAACAGGCAAATAATAGGGAGGGTTTTCATCCTTTTCTTCATCCTCTTTTTTGATTTCTTGGTCTTCTATAAAGTAAGGTTTAGTATGGTCTTCCATTGGTTCATCTTGTTCTTCCCCATTTATAAGTGTGATAGCCTCATATTGCTCTTATTGATATAATTACATGTTGCTCACAGAGTCTTCCACACTTCTCTTACAAAATTCAAAGGAAAGTTGTCTTACTTGAATCTCCAAGTTGTGAATAGAAGCGACATGATTTTCAAAAACTTGATTGAACTTCTCTTCCAGTCTCTTTTGACTTTCCTCTTGGATGAAAAACATCCTCTTTTGGTTCTCTTCCATTTATGTTAGCTTATCTATGATTTTTTCGAATTTGGAATCCCATGAACTGGACTCATCTTACTAAAATTCAAATAGGTCTTGATGTCCCATGTGAGTACTTGCATTGTTAGACCAATAGAAATCTAGGTGGTTCTGCCACCCCGGAGTGTACGTGTTCCAATAAGGATTGGTACTTCCCTAACCATACTATGCCGCATTGTAATTTGCAAAAGCTCCTTGCTCCCTATAATATCTATCTTCCATCATTGTTCTTTCTATTTCTTCTTGGCAATCTAGCTTTTTAAGTGTCTCATTCATCATTCTAAGATGCCTTGATGTGTCTTGTGATATCGGATAGTTTGTCGTTACCTAATTCTATCGATCTTCATGTGCTCCTTATATTCATGCACCTGTAAATACACAAGGAAAAGTATCAAAAACTCTTAAATCAAAGTAATCTAAATTAAACAAAATGCTAAACAATCAATCCCCGGCAACGGAACCAAAAACTTATTGACTGTAATTATGCAATACAAACTATTCGTTTTACGCTAAAAAACTACAAGTGTATGGGTCATCACTTGTAGTTAAAAAGTGAATATCGATCCCATAGGGATTTATGCCCAGACACCACTTAATTCAGATCAGACTTTGTTTAAGAAATGAAATTATTTAATAAAAATAATCTAGAAAATTAAATTAATTTTAAAAGACTAATATTGAACACTGAACAATACCAAAATGTAGAAAAATTAGAATTCAAGAATCTAAAGACTAGAGATTAAATTTTCCCTATTTTGTCTCCCTCCTATTTTATTAATCGAATTGTGTCTGGCCTAAGATTTTCGATTGTATTAACTACCTTCTCTCAAGGTGTAATTAATTGTCCCTAATCAAATCAAATAGAATCAATTGAATGATCTCTCAACCTACCCAATCACTCCACCAATTCAACTAGTTATTAAACTATCCTATGGGTGATCAGTTGAATCCACTGAGATCTCTCTTATAACTAATCAATTGACTTGATGATTGCAAGTATATAGGTTGCTAACACTCGTTGTACAATCCTATATAAATATTCTCACTCACTCTCATGATTTGTTGCAAGATAACAAATAAAATCAACAATCATCAAAGACACTTCCATTTAATTCAATAAAATAGTAGTTTTAATAATATAGTTCAAAAGCAATCCCTAAAACTAAATTAGCCACTCATGGTCTCCATAACATCATCAACGCACAAATAACCCATCTTACAAAGATTAGATGAAAGAAAAACAAAAAAATTTAAATAAAAGAAACTTCTCTTCTTTGCCAAAATCTGGAATTTTGGATGTTGATGTGCTATTATCCTTAATCTTAATGATAATCCTTGACTTCAATCCTTCCTCAAGGCTAAAAACTTGTGTTTTTCACTCAAGGAGGCTCTTTCTAGAGAAGGGTTTTGTCTCGCTTGATCATGGAGGCTTAATATCATTTTTATAGGCCAAAAAAACCTAAGTTTAATGAAGCCCTGTATATTGTCTTAGATTATAGTTCCCACGATCGTGGGAATTGGAAATAGAGAGTCTCCTATTTTCTTCTCCTTTTTGATCTCTAGCTCAATCTCAAAGTTGCTCCATCTTTATTTCTATATAAAAATAGTCGATTCTTACCCTAAATTAACATCAAACATAAAAGAAAAACAATGGAAATCAAACTAAAAGAAAACATACAAAATGAATCCTAAACTATAATAATAATCAACAATTATGCAATAAACACATGCCAATTACCTATAAAAACATAGACTAATACACAACTATCACTAATCCCTTCATGCAATAGGGAAAATACCTTATCCTTGACTCATCTTCAGACAATCCATACAATGAAAGAGTCTGAACTGTGGCGTAGAAATCTCTTATAAAGGCTAGAGCATCTTCACTTGGCATTCCATTAAATTATGTCAACATAGATAGATGAATCTGCTTAAGCTCATAATTCCTTTCTGCTGCACTCAATAGAATGCAAGAAGGGTTTTTAGTAATAAACGACATATGATAATCTCTAATTCTCCTTATTGCACGATTAACAACCACCGATTCATTGTTATTTTGCCTCCAAGTTTTAGCCTAATTTCCTTCATTGAATTGATTGTTCCTTATATCTTGTTCCCCATACAGAATTGGATTTTGATTATTATTTGCCATCTCTTTTCTTCTTTTGGCATTGCTCCTTCGACAAGTGCGTTCAATTTTAGGATTTAACTCAATTAGCTAATCGTTGTTCAAACTTCTTGAATGCCTTAAGTTCATGTAGCTCCTGAAATAAAAAAAGAGAAAAATTAAAAGTAATTAATGGAAGAAAACTTAAGGTAATTAAAAATAAATAGAATTAATAGTAGCAAATATAAATTAGTCCCTGAAAACGGTGCCAAAAACTTGGTCGATAAAATTTGTAAGCACATAGAATTGTTCCTATTACCTACAAATCAAGTATTCCAAGGTCGTCTCCCAGAAAGACTAAGCTACTCACTACTGAATTAATCCTAATTACTTGAACTAAAATAACAAGAAACTTAAAAGATGATTGGATTAGAGTTGACAATAAATTGTAAAGACTGTAAATAAACAAATAGGGGAAATCTTATGATTTAGACTTAGGGCTTTAGGGTTCACCAATTTAAGAGATTGATTAATAAATTATAGATTTGATTGAATGATAGATTATAATAATAATTGCTAAAATTTACTTATATTCTCTCTTAAGACATATAAGAATACCTAATCAGTTGATCACCATCTCTCAATGTGAAACCTAACTGGTCAAATTCATTAAGAACAAGCAACTATAAGTTATCACGCTAGTTCAGAATATCTCTATCTCTAAATCTAATGTGTTTATCTTCCTAGTGCACAAATCATACTTCACCAATCAGTTCATCATAAAATTCCTAAGATTGCATCTATAGTGATTAGGAATAGAAACAACAATGAAGTTTAAGAAAGATAAATATAACCAAAGAACTTTCATTCAAAACTAATCAATCCATAAAATATGAATCGATCCCCAAAATTAGGCTACATGGGGATTTAGTTCAAGAACATGATAAAAGAATCCATGAAAATAAAGATGATCAACATGCAAGAAAGAGTAGATAGAAGATTGAAAGAAAACAAAACAAGATTACTTCCAATGCTTGATTGAATCCTTCTTGATCTTCTTCTTTGCCTCTTTTAGGTGCCTCCTTTTTGGGTGCCTCGTTTTCTACGCAGACCTCCCTCTTTGGGTCTTAAAATTAAGTATTTATAGTGCCTTAGGCTCAAAGAAACCTAATTATTGCCAAACAGGGGAATAAAGATTGTAATAGTGTCGTCAATGTCCGTTAAGCGGACCTTATGTTGGTTGGGTGCACATATGCTATCTTTTAGAGAGAATTTAGCCAGTACATGTGTGTTAGGCAAACTTCATGTCTGCTGGGCAAATCTTCTTGGGTTTTCCAGCTTTTCATCTCCGCTCATGTTCGTTTGGAGGGACATCATGTCCACTGGGCAGACATACACTGGACATCTATAGAAACGTGCAATTTTAACCCTTTAAATAGCAAAATCTTTTCTTGGAGTCTTCACAGAAGTTGTAGAACTCAGAGTCCTATTAGAAAGAGTACTTGAATAACCTTAATTTGACATCCACAGCGAAAGTTATGCCTCTTACCCCAAAATCTATCCATTTGCACCTATTAAGCAACAAGGTTGAAATGTGTGAGAATTAACCAAATAAAGCTCAAAATTCACATATAGATAAGTCAAATTAGTTCTAATTCATCCCAAAATCATAAATAAATAATTTGAATTATCAGTCATCATCATTAATTACATTACTATTGGATTCTTCATCACTAATATATTCAACTAAAGTATCATCATTGTCATTTAATCATCCTGATTATAGTCTTCATTTATTTGATTGAAAAAATTGGCTTAGACTTCATCCAATTGTACTATGTTTGGATTAACCTCTCTCCTATAGAATGATGATATATCTGTATCTTCTATTTGAATTGTTTCATTATTGAACTCCAATCCAATCTCTTGATAAACTTCATCTTTATCCTCATTGAATTGACCATTATCTCTTTCACAAAAATCGAAGACATTTTGGTGTTAAACTTTTGAACAACCTTCTAATTGCTACCCAATATAGTATCGTTGAGGTAGAAAACTTGCTTCACTTGACTTGTAAGGACAAAAGGATCATTATCATACTATGTCTTACTCATATTGATGCTAGTAATATTACCATTCACTTTCATGTTAGCAAAATTAAACCATTTGCTCTTAAATAAAAAAACATTCTTATCCCTGATGTAGTGCAACTCTATTATTTCAGAGATGACACCATAGAAATCAATAAATTCGTCATTATGACATCTCTTAACAACAACACCACAATTTTGGCTTCCAAGTCAACTACCTCGATCTTGTATGTGAATATCTCACCTCATTAACAGTAAAACCTATATATTTTTTCCCATAAATATAAGGCCCATGTGCTAAACTATATAATGTTTTTGTCATTTCTTGCATCTTACAGTTATGCAAGTGTATCATTTGTATGACAAAATGAAATTAGAAGTTATTCTAATATATAAATTGTCATATGTTCATAATATGTAATCAATATGTAACTTACTCGATTTCTAAACTATGACACAAACTTCAACTAATTTCTTTCTTCAACGTTAATAATCCCTTTGCAGCAAATAGACTCTTTGTGTTCTCTATTTAAAAAAGTAAATGACAGTAAGGAAATGAGATTCAACAAACAAAATTCTAATATGATTGTTTGAATTAAAAGGAATATACATACTCTCTCTATATATATTAACTTTCTCATAATTGTTCAAAATATACCAATGGGTGATTTGGAATTTGTCTTTAATTAACTCCATATATTTATCCACACTAAGTGGCCTAACTTTTTGGGAGAAAATTGACAACCCACCCTCTTCATCAAAATAAAAGTTACATTATGGTCTATAAAATGTTATCTCCACATCACTTAAGTACATTGAACAAAATGTTAAGCATTCATTTGCTATATAAGCCTGTGCAATAGACCCTTCAGGTCGAACTCTATTACGTACATAATGCTTAAGAGAGCATAAAGACGTTAACCAAATATAAAATATTAGCAATTGTTACTAACAAATAACTTTGAGAAAAGTAAAAGTTAATATGAATTACCTTTCAATAGAGAACATCGATCGAAATTGAATTGGTCCACAGAGTTTTGCTTCATATGGTAAGTGAATTGCCAAATGAACCATAGTATCAAAAAATGATGGGGGAATACTAGTTCAAGTTTACATAGAATCAACGCTATGTTTTTTTCTATTTTGTCAAGCTCTTCAACTTTAACTATCTTGCAACATATTGTTTAAAAAACTCTCCTAATTGACCCAAAGTTATGGGCACATCCTTCGGTAAACACCTATGTATTCCAACAAAAAGTAATCGTTGCAAAAGTACATGACAATCATGGCTTTTCATCCTTCATATTTTTCTCTCTTTAACATTTATACAACGACCTATATTTTATGCATACCCATCAGGAAACTTAACTGATTGGAGAATTTGACAAAAAGATTGTTTCTCCCTTTTTGACATGTTGTAACAAGCAGGGGAAATAATGTATGACCCATCATCTCTTCTTTTCAAATGCAAGTCTTTTCTAATATTCATGTCTTCCAAGTCAAGTCTAGCCTTAATCTTGTCTTTTGATTTCCCATCGATTCCTATCACAGTTTCTAAAATATTCTCACAAATATTTTTCTCAATATGTATCACATGAAGAGTATGCCTCAATAGTAATTCCTTCGAATGTGCTAAATTGAAAAATATGCTTTTTTTTTGTCCAATTGAGTTCAACATCATTTCTCTTTCGCTTTTTATTACTTGGGTGTTTCCCAGGTGTAATGTCATCCAAATGTGATAGACATTAAACAATTTACTTCTTTGCCATCTATATCTATGTTCCAAATAACGAAGATGGCCCGTATAACATATTTTACTTCGTAGCCTTATTGAATAAGTTTGATGATTACACACAGGACAAGCTATATACCCTTTAGTGCTCCACCCAGACAAATTCCTATAAGCTAGGAAATCATTTATAGTCCACAAAACAGTGGCATGCATTTTAAATGTTTCACTTTGAACAACATCAAAAGTTTGTATTCCAAATTCCCATAGATCATTTAAGTCATCAATTAATAGTTTCATGTAGAAATCGATATCCTTACTAGGAGCAGTAGGACTTAGAATAAGCAAAGAAAATGACATAAAAGTCTCCTTCATACACTTCTATGGAGGTAAATTGTATGGCACTAGAATTACTGGCCACATGTTATATGAAGTACTCATAGTACCAAAAGGATTAAATCTATCTAAAGCCAATCCAAGCCAAACATTGCGACAATCTTGTGCAAACCATGAAAACTTTCTATCAAATTCTTTCCATTCCATTAAGTCTGCTGGATGACGTATAATTTTATCATCAATGCGTTTCTCTTTATGCCACCTTATATCCATCATTGTTTTTTGTGACATAAAAAGGTCTTTGTAGTCATGGTTTAATAGGAAAGATGCTTTAATCAATATCTTTTTCCCTCTCCCATCGTTCACTTGCCACCTTGAATTGAAATATATCCTAATCCAATGTCCCTTAACAATTTCCTTGCATCATAGTAAGATTTTGGAAATTTTTGTCCAACAGGTAATGTATCGTTAAATAATTCACTTAAAATGTCAAAAGACTTGCTACTCCATTTATTATAGACCTTCAAATGCAACAACTTGACAACAAAAGATAGTTGTGAGAAATTTGAGCACCCTGGATATAATTCTTCTTAAGCAACTTTTAATAATTTCCCAAAATTATCTTCATTTATACTAACAATTATGTTAGGCACACTTGTTTCATTCATAGTCTCCAAATAATTCCCACAATCGTCTAATATCTCGTTAATCCCATCATCACCATCATCATTAACATCACAATCATCTACATCGTTATTTGTTACTATCATTATAACTTGTATCACCTCTTCTACTACAACTTGCTTTCTTACGTTCACCATAATAAAGCCATGGCTATAGAATTTATCTATACCTCAGATTAGCAAGTGATTATATACCACATCTTGACTTGAAAAGTTGACATTTAAGCAATCGATGCAAGGACAAAGAATACAACATTCATCACCCATTTGATGTTGTACAAATTGTATAGAACTCTTAACTCCTTCTACGTATTCAGTGGACCATTTCAGATGAGACATCTAACTTTTATCCATGTGGCTATACAATTAAAGAAGATAACTAAATTATTTAATACATTTCTTGTTTAAAATTATATAACAATAAAATTTACTATTAATTAAGGTACGTGACGTTGTTTATACCTATAAATCAAGAGGACTTCTCGTTGTAGCTCTTAGGCTCATAGAAATTTTCATTTATAATCCTCATTAAAGCTTCATCATCGATTTTTAGCCTATGTTTCTAAAAATATTGCACACTTGTACATAAAACTAACAGATAATTTGCATTAACGCAAAACCAGAATACATCCTGCTTGAAGTTTATACAAACAAAGTTTGTAAGAAAAGAAACACTATGGTATATGGCGTTGTTATACCTGTGAATCGAGAAAGGGACTTCTCGTTATGGCTTCTAGGCTTATGGAATTTTTCACTTATAAGCCTCATTGGAGTTGCATTACCGGTTTCTAATTTATATACCATCCTAAGGTTTTATTATACCTCAATGTTTCAAACAATACCTATATTAAATGCAATCATCGTTCAATTGTGACATGACAATAAAAGTTACTATTAATTAGAACATTATGTTATGATCAATGATACTCAGAATATCAAAAAAAAAATTCTCGTAAATACTCCGACTAGTAAAGCAAAACATATTGTAAATAGGTTGGATGACTTACCTGGATTGACGGACAACCCCAAACTACAAAGAAGGAGGACGTTAAACGATTATGGACACTCTTCAACACAAAATAGAGCCTGCAAAATAAGGGAATTTTGTATTTAATATAATACATTTGTTCTTTATCTTTTCAATTTTAAAAGAAATTATTATTAACTATAAATATAGTTGCAAATTACAATATAGTTCATCTTGTATTCATTTATTGGTAATTAAAATAGTTTCAACTTCAAACTTTATATGCATAACATATTTCCAAGTCTTAGATGAGATGAGTAACTACATCCATATATGCATAGCACATCTTTCATCATTCTAAATCGAGAAAAGTAATGGATGATAAAACTATATCTATATAAAAGCCACATTACTTAGGAGTTAACTGAACTTCCTAAAGGAGAGAAGAGCATTTGAATCATATGAGTGTATAAGACAAATTAAAGTAAAAAGGTTTGACATACTCAAAGTGTGCTTAGTAGCAAAACACTTTTAATAAGAATATCATGTTCATTAAAAGAAACTATTCACACTAATTATGTAGCATAGTTAGATTCGTAGTTATGTTGGAAACATATGATTCATGGTATAATTCATGTTATATGTATTTTTTTATCAATACCCTAGTTATATTAAAGTTAGACAAGAAAGAAAATTACATAAATTAAAGAAAACTTTATATGCAAAATAATTTTCTCCACCATAAAATTAACAAAACTATTCTCATTTAAAATTATGCCAATGTGCAGTCACATTTCAACATTTCAAATTTAACAAAACATAATGAATTTAAACATGAAAACATTGTAAAAAATTATATCAATATCATTCAAGAATTTCTTCGAACACCTAATGTGCAACCACATATCAACCTTAATTAAAAACACTTCACATTATTTTCCCCTTCTTGAAGCATAATAACACATATCCACTACATTTCAACCATTATCATCAACAAATAACACAAACAACTCAACATTCCATACAAAAAGGGACCTATGGTTATCGACGTATACATTCTGTGTTTGTTGTTAGACTAAAAAAATGAAAGCAACACCACTCACCAGTTGAAGACAAAGCACAAGGAGACGATGGATGATAGAGAGAGGAGAAGAAAGCTCTTTCACCAACGGTGGGGTGTGAAAGAGTTTCAGCAATAACTCTATGAAGAGAGGAATGGATGAAAATGAAAAAAGAGGGAAAAAGAGAGGTGTCTCGCACATCTTTGTTTAAACAGACTGGGACGATGTCGTTTGTAGTCAAACAAACAACGACGTCTCAACTTATTTTTTGTCATCCGTTTTATTTGGCAACGAAAATAAAATTTGTGGCCAAATCCTAGATTTACCTACCAAATTAAATAAGCATCGCAAGTTCTGCAATATTTTGCTACCAAACTAGATAAACATCGCCATGCTAAACCTTTTTCATAATTTTTTATTTTGTTAAAATGATTAATATGAAGTACTCATATTACAATCAAAATTGATCACTAATATTTATTTTACAGTTATATATGCAACTAACCATTAACATCATGTTTGGAAATTATTAATATCTAATGTGATTACCATTTGCAAAAGAATAATGGAAAATATTGTTGCCTAGCTTTATTTCTTATAAGTTAACTTAATACTATTTTCAAAGAATATTTTGTTTTGATAAAATGATCAATAAGAAGTGAACATCCGTACAATCAAATTTGTTCACCTAATGTAATATTTATAAAATTATTTGTAATAAACTTATAATATTATTATAAATCAATTTGATTTAGTTCTAATATTTTCAAACAATATTACGACGGTTATTGAGGTGTTGTAACAATAATTTTTTCTCTGTGTAATAATAATTATGTTACGCAAAGGTGACAATGAATATGGCAATGTCTTCAACTTAGCAATGGTTTTTTTAATTTCTAACAACATTGTACTATATTTCTTTTGAAAAATGGAAAATGACATCGTTTACCTTAACCAAAAAACGACGTCATTTTGCATTAGGTTTTTATCACTACTTTAACGAACCTCTCTTCATTTTCATGTTAACCGTCAATATTCCTCTACATTCACAATCCAATAACCATTGTCCCCTCTCTTATGCTCATCTCCTATATTGTGGTCATCTCCATCAAAGAACCATCCTTGACTGTATTGGTTCTGTTTTTTATTTTTCTATTTTAAAACCCTCTATATTGTGCTAAGTTTAATTTATACCTTTAGGTGTTTATTGTGAGTTCTTAATTATGCATTTGTTGTATGAGTTGTGTTTGTGATTGTATTTTGAAGATGATTTATTGTCTTCCTTTGTTAGTTATATATAGGTTGACTTCTTTTTACGACCTTTAACGCTTCCCTCAGGAAAGCTTGCTAATTATTTAATGAAAGGTCTGAAAGAGTATTTAACTTTGTTTAATTTGTATTAATAGTAATATAACCCAATATAGATAATACTATATTTTTGTACATCAAGAACATGATCATGTTTAATCTACTCTAAATTCTAAAATTTTATTATGATACAAAGGTAAATAGATTATTGTTATTTTAATAAGGGTAACATTCATCTCATTAGGTAGGTTGAAGATGTATAGGTACTAAACTGTAGTACTTTAACTTATCATCGAAATTGGAGTTTAACATAATGAATTTTATTCTAAATTCACATTTGCAGAATATAACTCTTAACATAATTAATCAAGGAATGTCAACATGACAACTAGATGGTAGAAATTCATTCCGTTAGGAAAGAATGTGGCAAAATTGTCCCTACTGAAGAAAAAAATGCAGAACAAATCCCCTCTTCATACACTAATACTTGTTTGTCATGCATGGCCTATCTTCTTTTTCAAGGTTTTTAGTATCATTCGAAAAAGACGTCACTTCCTTATTATATAGATCTTTTTTCCTATTATGAAGCTATTATATCTACACATTTGATGGTATATACTATATGTTGTGTTAAGCTTCCTTGAATCTTCAAGATAACATCCATGACCATGAAGGTGGGCGCGATGTCACAGTGGTCCATAAAGGATTAGATAAATTATTTGTTTTGAAAAATTCGTTGATTCTAAAGACTTGGTCTGGCCATTCAGGTATGCATATGTTCCAATCTAGGTTTGTTAAACAGTTTCACTAAACTACCAATCTAAGTTCTATACTGATTATGTTTTAGGTGAAACGCATCATACTAGCAGTTCATCAGAAGAAGTTGTCTTTCATACTAAATCAGAGGACTAATTAACTGTATCCTCTAGAAATTTAGCTATAATGAAGAAGTTATTGGAAGAGGGTGTCAATAACCTGTTGGAGTTATGTAAATATAGTGCCCTGGAAAGCAAGTGTATTTACAAGTAACTTTATCTTCTTCAGTTACAGTTTTGTAATGAAAATATTTATTATTAATAAAACAAAAGAGTTTGGTTTTATT
>JAOQMS010000007.1:18089463-18103020 GCA_027563885.1 Erythroxylum longipes
TCATCTTGTTTATGTTTTTTATTATCCTTATACCATATCATGTATGGATTGACATGATGATTTGGATTTGTTGCTTCCGCTGGAAAACTGATTTCTTAAAAGTTTTGAAATCTACCGTTTCTCCAAATATAGCATGCTTTCTTTTTCCAATCCAACACAACCCTACATTTGAGGGAAGATCTTTCACTATTTCAATTGGTGCCTTTAAACGTGCAAGGTCCCTTCTTGGAAATCTAAACATAGGGAACTCATTTACCTTTACCAACTCTCATGTCACTTGGAACCTAGAAAAATAATTATATCATTGTCATTTATCGATGGAATCAATTGGACTCAGTTTTAAACTTTATTTATTGTTCTATCTATAAGAATTTTTCAAACAGCTTCTCTATTAGTTAGGGGTAAGGCTGCGTACTATTGTCGTTATTCTATGTCTGTAAGAATTGTTAACATTCTAATTAAAAGTTTGTACTACTTACCATATATGATTATATTATATTTATACCATTTCCAAAATTTTTATAAATAATTATTTTACTATTACTAAACATTAATGATAATACTACTTTTTTACTTAAAATTATGATATTTTTAGTATTGTTAAAATTTTCTACTTCCAAAATATATTTACTTTTAATATTTTAAATAACCTACCATGTGTTTTTCAATAATATGTTTTAAACATTGAACACAACTTTACAATAAAACATACTTTAACTACGATAGATTATAAAAATGTCAATTATAATTAACCTTAACTATGATTATTACCTATTATTAACAAAATGTCTTCCCAATATTATTAATTTTAACAATTTTATCACATATAAAATTTCATCAGTATTCACATAATTTGTTTTTGAAAAAAATCTAAGAACCACTTTTAACAATGAAAAAATAGACTGTCACTATATCCTATCTCATTAGCAACGAATTAAAAAAATGGTCGCAGTATGTCCACCAATCCACGACATTAAAGAAAATCAACTCCAAACTTTACCAACAAAGTACTATAATCATCGCCAATAGTTAACATTCCATAACATTCAAACATTTATCGTTGCTCTATATTATCTTAGCTTGACCTTCTACGATGATTCACAAAAAACCTCGGTAAAAAGGAATGCAATTTGCCACGTAATTTAGTTTTCTGTCACTATTTTTCCCTGCAATTGCCGACATTTTGCTAAATCGACGCTAATCATATTGATTTGTCCCACATACACCGACGATAATTTCTAGTCATCGATAATTGTTTCTTTTTTGTGGTGAAAGTACTTTAACGTTATTTAAACGTGCTATTATTGCGACGAAATTGTAAAAGCGTCGTAATATTGTTTTCCTTGCCGATGTTTTGCTTAACCGTCATAGATTGTTTAACTTTTAGCGACGATATTTTTATGCGTCACCAAAAGGACACTTTTAATGATGATTTCTATTTCGTTGCCAAAAAAAATCGTAGCCAACAAATATGTTTGTTGTAGTGAGACCTAGATTATATGATATTGGAGTTTAACACCCCTTTTCTGTGAAAATAAGGAAGTAAATCTTTTTAGGTCTAAAATTATGATGATATTGTACACTTTTTATTCGTTGGGTTTCTTACCTATAAAGATTTAATTAAGAGTATACATTTAGACTTGCTAATCTAATCGTTATTCATGATAGATATTCCAAAAGCTCTAACCAATGAACTTAAAACTGAAGCCTAATAGGTTTCAACTCTTCACTTAAGTTTCTCATTTGTAGGAAGTCCTGAGTTCGAGTTACTAAAGGGGAGGAGAGGGGAAATTTTACCTATTATAGCCCAATATGTTTCAACTCCTCACTTAAGTCTCTCATTTGTAGGAGGTCTTGAGTTCAAGTCACTAAAAGGGAGTAGAAGGGAAAATTTCCCTGTTGATGATCCTCTAGCCCTTGGAATGCTCCTTAGTTCGATCAATTGTAGATGTCTCGATTCCAGCGACAATGTGGGGGTTTGAAACTACTGAGAATCTGAAGCTGATAGGAACCTGATGCAAACTGGAGAGTAGTGATCAATCAACAGCCGAACAATCAGTATGTGACGATTCCTTATGCGCAAAAATGTACAGGCTACGTAGAAACCTGATAGATCTTGAAGTTCCAGATATACCTCTTTTAGAGCTCTGAAAGTAAGGTCTTAAAAGCTCAAAATTAGTCCAACAAAATTGATGTAATTAATGTATATAAAAAAAACTAAAGCCCTATCAAACAACTTTACAGGTTTGATTGAAAATAACCAATCAACTTTACGGAGCGATGGAAGTTAGGGATGTCAATTTCGTCCCGGCCCGACCTATTTTTTGCCCAGGTTTGGCAGGCCATAAGCAGGCTACAGGCCGACCATGGTCTACCCGGGCCGGCCGCAGTTGGCAAAACGGTATAATTTTGTCCAAAATGACGCCATTTTGTATTTTTTAATATTAAAAAAATATAAATGGGCCGAATTCCTGGCGCTTTGACATCTATAATGGAAGTACGGATGTTGGTGACAAGATGGTTTCCAGGCCTACAAAATGATATCAGTGACGCATCTTTCTGTTGACTATTTAGGGCTGTACGGTGGGTTTTATTTTTGGGCAAAAGATACAGCCTCCATTGCGTTTCCATGAATTTCACCGAAGCGCCTGTGCTTTAAAATCTCGTGGTATGTTCCTCGATGAAAATTCCAAAATAAACCGATTTGTTAACTTTCTCTTACCTGACATTTTTAAGACATGTTGACAACCATATCACTAGGGGTGATTGGGATAACAAATTAGTGAAGGTTTATTTTAAATATATTGATTTATTTATTATTTTACATATCATTATTTATATTAAAATATAATAATATTATTAAAATTCTATTATATTTAATAGCCAGTAATAATATATTTATTAGTTTAATATGATATTAAATTAATTCTCTCATTTAGATTTTATTTATTATGTAGTATTATTTAACAAATAAAATAACTAATTCTTATTTTTATTTATAATCCATATTTTATGAATATTTAACAATTTACTTATTTTTTTAGTAAGAAGATCAATTACTTGTCCATTTTTAGTCATCACTCCTATGAAAATTGACAAGTAATTAATTTTCCTTTTTACTATTATTAAAATTTTTAATAAAGACTATATTTGTTTTAATATTAAAATAGTAAATATATTATTATTTATTAATAAAATAAAATATATTATAAATTATTAATCAATAATCAATAATAAAATAAATTAACATTACATAGTAGAATTTTTTGTATAATTTTTGGTATAAGTGATGAGATAAAAACATGACAAATAAAAATTAATTAAAATTACAATTTCATTTATTAATTATAAAATTTAGTTAAGTTAATTACTAAATATTTATAAAATATTAACTATAAATAAAAATAAGAAATCAGTAATTAAATTTACTATTATTAATTAGATAATGAATAAAATTTAATGAAAGATAATTTATTGTCATATTAAATAAATAAATGAATTGTTAATAGTTAATACATTTTAATTTTGTAATAAATTTAATCAATATTAAATATTATTTTATTTTAATATAAGTAATGATATGTAATCAATCAATATATTTGACATATACTCACCTATGGGAGGTTGTTGTCTTTTACCTTTTGATTTACAAATGAAGCTTTTGTCTTGTTATGAATAAATATATTTCTAACTTGTTATTGACAAATGTATTTCCTTTAAATCTAATGCTTATTCTTAATTGACTTTAAGAATTCATTTTGGTTCTTGTTGGTATAATTTTGATATGTTTAAGAATCGAGATATATCCATTATTCTGAACATTGTATTGTACCAACTGATACTCACTCTTTCAATTGGTAATAGTCAGTAAACAACATATCTGTTAGAATTATAATTTTAAAAAATTAGGACTAAATTGAAAATTCTTAAATTTTCTCCTGTATAAAATTATAATTACCTATACATAAAAATATGATAAAATTGTCTACAGTTTATTTAATAAACAGTAAAGATATAAATAAGAATGTATTAAATAAAATTTTTATATAATAAGACTTATACATTATACATTACATAATTAAATATATTAGTTTAACATAATTTAAATATTTTAATAAATATTTTAAATTTTATATATTTCATAATGACTATATATACTTTTTGGTGTATACATTAAAAAATATTATTTGAAAAGGTATCTGATATTGACTGGTATCAATACCGTACCAGATTCAAATCTAGTATAATATAAATAACATTGGATATATCCAATTTGAGCATGCAACTCGTTGTTGATTTCTACAAGTTTAGGTTGACTTTAGCTTAATTCAATATATACGTGGATGCTTTTAGATTACAAGGTTTAATGTCATATGAAGCGTTAATCATGTAGTTTTTATAATAGCTTTAGTATTATGAGATCTTCAATTTGACATTTTTTAGAGCTTTGGGATATTAGCTTTATTACATTTTGGGAAACTTAAGTATGATGTTTTACAAAAATTTGAATATGACATTTTGATAAGTTTTTGATGTTTTACAAGACCTTCAAGGCTTGATTTTTGCAAAAATTTGAATTTAATGCTTTGAGAAGTTTCTAATGTTTTGGGAGTCCTTTGAGGTATGACATTTTATGAAACTTTAATTTGACATTTTGTGAAATTATGAAAATTTTATGAAATCATAAGTTTGTCATTTTGCATGACCTTTAAGGTTTGAACATTTTTCAAACTTTTGAACTTGAAATTTTACCAAAATTTTTAAGTCTAATGTTTGATGAGATTTTTGAATTTATAGTTTACAAAAACATATTGATTGGAAAACTTAAAATCAAGCTACTATGTAAGTATGAACGTTTACAATAAGAATAGGAAAGCTCGAGGTACTGGCAATTCCATATCATGGAGATCTTTAAACCAACTAATCCTTCGAGTCTATATATGTTAAGTCTAACAACATCCTTAACATGACACGTTCTTGCTTAGTTTAGAGTGAGCTTTCCTTTGGCTTCTAGTCTTATTTACTAATTTTTTCTTAAGACTAGTTATCCTTTTTCTATGATATATTGTCTAGCACTTATTTGATTAATAAAGAGTATAGGAAATTATATATCAAGCGGATCTTTAAACTAACTAATCTTTTAAGTCTATATGTGTCAAGTCTAACAACATCCTTTACATGACAGGACCCTGCTCAGTTTGGAGTAAGCTTTCCTTTAGCTTCTTGTCTTTTATTTACATATGTTCTTCTTAATACTAGTTATCCCTTTTCTATGATATATTGTCTAACAGTCATTTGATTAATAATATTTATTTGTTTTTGGAACGTAAAGTTCTTCAAGTCTACATCTTATGCTCTTTCGTCGATTAGGTTGAGTTTATTCCTTAGTTGGAGTCACTTTCATCAAGTTTGAAATTATGAATGCAAATTGAAGGGATCTTCTGTTCTATAAGGATTAGAGCTTTTATGTCATATGCTAAGCTAAATGAGGTTCCCATGTTGCTATCCTTGGAGTTATATAGTAACACTAGATGATGCTCTGTAATTCATCTGCCAAAATGCCTTTCCCTATATCTATCTTGGATTTCAAACCTTGTAAAAATGAAACTTTTAGTGATCTCTACAATACCATTCGAGTTTTCATGCCTTAGTTAGTTTGAATGTAATTATCTTTTATTTATTTAATTTTTAATCATGGTTCTCCAATCCATGGTTATTTCATCTACCTATGCTTACAATTTTTCTTTGTACATGAGCTTAAGTTTGACTTCTAAAGTACATCCTAAGCATCATCCTGTTTGCTCCCCATTTTGACAATTGGTTTGCTAAGTCATTTTTCTATATGGGGGATGAGTTCCACATGGATTTATATCTTTTTTCATGGTCATATACAATGAAAAATACTTGTACACAGTTTCTTCTTTTACAACAAAGAGACATTTTAACTAACTAATAACGAGATTCCAGTCTGACTTAATTTTTATTACCTAAATTTACTAGTTTGCCACCATTTTGATCCCACATATTAGGGTCTTATACTAAATTATTGTTGGAGGTTTTGAACTCGTAGTTTGACAATACTTATTGATTTCATATAAACCTTGAATTACTATATCAACTTCACTCTCATCTTCACATAATAACTCTTCGACATTTATTATCTAAATGGGTGACGATTTAGAGGCGTGTTTGTTTAAATTTGAAATATTAGCATAGATGTTGCATTCAACCATGAATTCTAATAATAGATGTCATTTTCTTAATGGCCACGAGGTGAACTAACCTCAAATATGTTTTATATTGACCAATTCACCATTCTTCTTATGTTTTTAGTTTTTATAAGATTTATCTTACTGGTGGACTTGATACAAAAACAATGGGACGAGCTTAGAAGTATGGCCTTAATTTTCTTCTCATGTGACAATATATGATTCTAAACTTTGCAAGATCTTGCTTATATAATAAATAATCCTTTATAGTTCTTCTTCTTGAACTAGCAATGAATTAAGTGCCTTTAGTGACAAAGATGTATAAGTAAAATTTTTTAGTATTTTGGTGATTAGTTAAGAAAGGTGGATTTTGTAAATAGTCATTCACATCATTAAATGACTACAGATATTTGTTGCTCCATTTAAACCTTAGGTTTTTCCTTAGTATTTTGAAGATTGGGAGATACCTTTCAATAAACTAAAAAAGAAAATGAGAAAAGTTTGTTATTTAACTTGTGAGGCTTTGTGCTTCCTTTGAGGTTTGTGGTAGTTTCATGTTGACAATTGCTTTAATTTTCTAGGTTTGATTTGAATGAACTTTTGGCTCACTATAAATCATAAGAACTTTTTGGTTGAATTTCCAAACATACATTTATCAAGATTTTTCTTTATGTCATACTTTTTTACTATTTCGAAGCATTCTTATAGGTGTACTAAGTGATCTTACCCCGCTTTCATTTTAATGATCCTATTATCTACATGGACCTTTATATTTCAATTGATCTACTTATAAAACATAAAATTGGTTAGCCTTTGATAGGTTGCCCCTCTTTTTTTAAAAAAAATTTAAATGGCATCATCATGTAACAATATTTTGTTTATAGATAATCACCGTCAATTTTCTTGTTTATGTTTATACATTTGAATATGGTTATATATATATATATATATATATATATATACTACTACTACTACTACTTGTGCCCTATTGTGGAATCTACAAGCATGTCTATATTTTTTAACAGGTAACTATTCTTTGAATCTTTGAATAAACTTTACTTAAATATGTAAAATCTAAGCACACACATCATTTTCCATTAGAATTTTTAACCATCACTACATTGGGAAGCCAGTATGGATACACCACATCCCATATAAAGCCTTCACTTAAAAGTTTATCCACCTTTTCTTTTACTACCCATTGTTGTTCCTTTATACAGATTCTTTTTTTCAATGGGTTTGGAAAAAGGTTTAATGTTCAACTTATAAGTTATTTAGTATTGCAACTATCACCTGAAAATGGTGCAAAAAACTTTTTGGTGGTTTCTTTTATATATATATATATATATATATAACTACATTATTCTAATATAAGACTAAAGCAAGATACATATCATTTTTTACTAATAAAATGGTATCAAAGGTAGATCCCACGAGGAATGAATATAAGTACTCAATCTAATCTTCTTATTGATATATAATAAATAATAAATGTAATTTGATAAATTGAATTAAAGTAAAATAAAACTGTATCCACTTAGATCACTGCTAGAACACTCACACAATAGTCAAAAAGTAAATCAATATGAAAAAATATCCAAATCATAGTTCCACCTAATTTTATAATGCGTCCTCAATCCAGTCATATAAATTTTATTGTTCAAACCATAAAAGTCTTCTAATGTAAAGATTTGTCATTTATCAATGTGCAAACATCTATCCCTTTATTGATTAACTGATATATCTATTCGATTAACTACTAAGTTTTTTGAAACATCACAAAAGTTTATCCTAATAATTAAAGATTGTAGGTCTATATCTATATCTCTATTATACATCCTTAATATATGTTCCTACCTCAACGTACATATAGGTTCTTTAAGTTATGTCAATATATAGATTTGAATTAGATTTAAGTTATCGCTTGTATAAGATCAACAATAAGATTAACATATATAAATCTCAAACATAGAAACATTTATTGGAAATTTGAATCAAAGTATATGAAAACAATAGTTGAAAGGAAAGAATAACTCATTCTAAGGCATTGTTTGATGCAAATTTTAATCCTCTAATAATATTTGCATTTTTAGAATGATTTTGGTCTCTCTTTCTCTACGCACACATATACACACACACACATATATTAAATATGAATTTTGGACATGTTCTAGGCTCTCCTTTGGTAGGCAACTGGTAGCCCTAATGAAAACTAAAGAATAGAATAAAAGAAAGTGATAATATCCTTTTTTTAGTGTGTTGACTACTTTCTAAATATTTTTTCAACCATAAATACATTATGGGACATGACTATATATCCTTTTGCTTCTTTTTCAAAGAGGGGCAGGTGCTATAACATCACCATATCATAGGTTGGGAATTTTACTGTAGTTTTTATAAAGATAGACACATATTTTGACATGGCCGTAAATTGGATCGTATATCTTATTATAACTTTTCTTTAGAAGTATATAGGTCGAGATACGATTAGGTCACATATCTTTAAAACACTTTTCTCTCCACTGCATAACCTTCTTTTAGCCTATATCTTCATCTCTAGATTGTCAGAATGGAACAAGCTAACACACGATTGTGTGTCAAATTATATTCAATCAAAATTAGTGTTCTTTTTTATTTCTTTTTACTAATAAACTCCTCTATATTTTGACTATGTTATTCCTCAAGTAACTCTTCCATAATTACCTAAAACAAGACATAAAATCCAATTAAAATAAAGTAGTTTAGATGGAAAACCTAGCAAAATACTATAGAAAATATATGCATATTTCATGCATGTCAAATACCCTCCCACTTATAAATACGATTGTCTTTAAGCAAATCATTCTTAGTCACCCTCAATTTAAACAAATTTCAATTATAACAAAGTTCAATTTCATCACGCTAATCCAAAGTGCTCATTATCTACCTAACTATACCATTTATCAACTAATTAAGTCTTTAAATACTTATACTAACATATAATTTAGTTCATCTTAATTAAAAAATTCTTAAAGAATAAACTCAATTCAAATAATTTAACCCTATATAAAACGAACATAAATGAGTAAAAAGCTTCAACTCATAAGCAATTATCAAACTATATCATAAACAAACTAAAAAATATTCTTGAAATTTTTATGGAGCATGAGAGATTTGTTTGTAATATCAACTCACTCGTTTGAGAGAAGGTAAATACCTTATCATGAATACTCCTGATTACTTAGTCAGGTCATAATTTCTAATGGCTGTTAATGCTACTAATACTACTCTTAATTTTGACCTTTTACTTCGATCAAAATCAAGGAACTAAATTTATATATGCTATCTTTATTCGCACTTTTTTGTTTTTTTAAATATATAGGTTACATTAATCTAAATGTTATTAAATCAAGTTTAATAATCTTAATTTTATTAAACCATTTAATAAGCTTAATTTTAACACAAATTAAGTTAAAAACATACACAAAACCTCTTTATTCAAATCAAGCATCAATCTAAATGTTATTAAATCAAGTTGACATTAAACTACTCATCAATAATCATATAGATTGACCTAATATATTTGAATCATAACAAGGTCTAAATTCTATTGAGTCCTTTTAATCAGCTTTCTTTCATTTTTTCTGTAATTTCTACTTACTAAACCAATTAAAACTAGATCACTTTACTTAAAAGTAATTTTTCCCTATTCATTCAATTAAGAATCAAATAACCACTCCCCACACTTCATCATACATTATCCTTAACAGATGTATAACAAACGAAAAATAAGTAACAATATGTAAAAGAGTGGAAAAAGAGTTAAAGAAAATTTAAGATAAAAAAACATCTAAGCCTCTTTGATGTTAATTGCTATATTTAATTCCATATGACTTGTCTGAAATAGAAACATGTATACAAAAATAAAACAAATAAATAAAAATATATGAAAAGAAACAATCATCAAAAAGAAAAATAATGAAATAAACAAAAGAAACAAAACAATGCAAAAGGATTGGATTATGTCTTAATAAGCGCCTTTTTAGAGTTTTTTTTATTGGACTCTATTATTAAGGAGGTGACAAAGGACTTCAATCCTCTTCCTCAATAATTTTATAGGCTTTGTTTGAAGGTCTTCTTCTTTTATGATTATAATTTTCTTCTATTTATGCCTCTTACGCTCCTATGACACTCAATTAGAATGCTTAATAATATCCTTCAAAGAATCACATATTTTAGTATCTACTACATCCATAGGATTGTAAAAATCATCATAAAAAGGATAAAAAATTTTCTCATTTGTGATATTAAAGATGGTTTTTTATTACTATTCAATAACAACCTCATCTTTTTTAGCTTCCTTTTCATTCTCAATTGATTTCTTACCACTTTTCAGAGTGATTAATTACTTAACCTTGAAATTTTAACTTTTGTCTCACTTAGTATGGATCCTTGTGCTCCAAATGCTGATGGGATTGACAAACTTCCTCAATTGAAATTTTAAGTTGTTGTTTAAAGTTTTCAATTGATCAACCTTTGATTTTAGTCTTTGAAATCTCTTAGCAGTCACATGTCTTTAAATGACTAACTCCCAACATGGTTTGGCTTCTTACTGAGGAGGTGTCTTGCCTAGAATTTAAAGGGTTTACTTGGTTAATATCTCCATTCAAATTTCTAATGATTTCTCCAACTTAGATCATCATATTTATTATAAGGGTTGTTCTAAGGTTACTAGAAGTTCCCTTAGTACTAAACTTGTTAAATTCCATCAAATTAATTTCCAACTTGATAATAATTTCTTCTATATTCTCCTCTACTCAAGTCATACCATAATGTTTCTATTAGTAGTTCTATTTCTCTCATGTTATCCATTTTCCTTATGAAAGCTTCTAATTAAACGATCAAAGTAGTGGTAGCAGTTTATATTGTGTATACATGTAGTATCTCGTCTCTCAAATTGTTGAAGGATTTAAAGTGTTAGACTATTGAGTCACATAAGTGGCATCATATAGAATGAATCTGGTACATTTATGATATGATTTTATGACTGTATTCAAATGCATAATATTAGCATGCATACATGAATTGTGAGTTAGACAAATTGCACTCAATTGACATATTTCAAGGTATGAAAATAAAATGAATGTGACATGAATTTACGTTTCCAAGGTCTTGTACTTTGGTTTACCAATGACAAGAATCGATGGATTATAATTAGTAACTTGGAATTAATTGTTAAAATTGAGAGATTGATGAATTAATAGGTATATCTAGTCTAGGAAAAATGTCAAGTGGTAAGACAAGTTGATATGTGGAAAATTAGGATGACTAAGCCTATGAAATAAGTTGCATATAGCAGTAGAATTGAGTGACGTTTGGCATAAATAATTGAGTGACAAATGGCGTAGAGGTTGAGTGACAAATGGCCTAGTATAATTGTGACATTTGGCAGCTTATGGAGAGGATAAATGGAATGCATACATCAAAACAAATGTCATTATGATATGGTGACACCTAGCACCTAATGAGTTAAGCTAATGCAAAAGTTAATATGCTATTTTCATTCTTCTCATTTCTTTCCTTTCACCACCAAGAACTCACTTCTTCCTTACAGCGTTCAACTTCTTCCTAAGTTTTATCCATTATCACCTTGTATTTGAGATGATCTTGCATGCATGGAAGGCTAGTTTAGCTTGATAATTGAAGAGGCAATTGAGCTGATCAAGTAAGTGAAATATTAATCTCTTGTGATATATGTTAATAGTACTTGATGATGACTGAATTATGGATGGATTGATTGTGATATTTATGTACATGAGAGCTGGAAAATGATGCATGAATGGTAGTTTCTGTTCTATTTAGCATGCATGAAAAATAATAGTTTATGAGCTATTAAATGAATGATTTTGAGAAAGAATTTGAAATGAAATTGATGAGGAATTGATGTATAATTAAAGTATAATTATGGACTGTTATAACGGTGTTTTGAATCTGGTATTAAGGTGTTTTAAATTTGCAAAATTGGAGATGTAAGGGTATGTTTAAGAAGTGATTGTTTAGGATATAAATGAACAGAATGTAGAGAACCCAAATGTAGCTAAAATGGAAGTTATATTGACATGAATTAAGGTAGCTTTTAAGGATATGTAATTTGGAATTAGTTGTGCTTGAAAGTGAGTGAAATTTCGTGGAAAATTGAGGGAAATTAGATAGTGCACATTTGGGGCACTCATCCCATGATCGTGGGAAGGTCCTCCATGATCGTGGGCAATGCTTTGAAATGAAAAACCTTTTTTGTGTAATTGTTGAACCAAATAAGGATAAGTCACTTTACATTGGTGTATTTCAACTTGATTGAAGCTTGAAATGAACCTAAATTGTTATTTGATTTATTGGTTATGGATTTGATAAGTTTAGGTTGTTAATTGATGTCATAACTTAAAGAATGGATTGTCTTGGTATCAATGTATTGAAATATGGAAATTATGAGTTATTAAAGGAATTAATATGTTCTTATGAATGCATATATGATTTAAAGGATATGAGTAATGTGTATTAGATATAAATGAATGAACATTAGAGAACATGAAGTAATTATGAGTGAGAATTGGATAATTATATGAACGTATATGATTGATGAATAAATCAAGCTTACTTAAGGTATAAACCTAATTACAAAATGGTAGTATACAATCTATAAAGTTTGAATGATATGAAAGCGTATAAGTACAGTCAATATCTTTATATATTAATACATATCTGGAAGGTCAATTGAGTATGCATTGAAACATGATATATATACACATGAATGATTGAATAATCATATGATTGACAACTTAATCATGTGTGAAATATTTGTGTATTGCATGAAGATAAATACACAAGTTGATCGTCAATAACCAGACATTACTGGATCATTAAGGCAATAGTTTATCTAGAGCGTACTGTGAGTTAACCTAGATGTGTAAACTCAATTATATGTGTTTTTGTCTTATCTGTATGCTGCATATGAAATGTCATAACAATTGAATATGAAATGTCGGAAGGAACATGAAATGTGTGAGCAATTGAATGTGAATTGCCGGACTTAGATCCAATGAATTTGATACATTTGACAGAAGCATACTAAAATGAAAGGTAATGAAACATGATATATGGAATGATGCTGACACAACCCGCCCTTTTTGGGCCGTGTTGGCACTAGGGAATGGGTAGGCTTAATGCCAACAAAACCCGTAGTAAGCCTAACTTTTCTATATTCTACTGAAAATTCGGCGTGACCTATTCGTTTATCTGGTTAATCCTTATACCTGCTTAATAGGTTGTAAGAAGTAAGGACCCAAATCTGCAATTCTCACATACATTAACT
>JAOQMS010000007.1:18114001-18133960 GCA_027563885.1 Erythroxylum longipes
TATCTTCCAGGAGTTATACTGCTACTGTACCCTACATCTACATAAATAATACAATTCTCTACTTATATTCCTATCATTCTGCTTTTTTCCTTCGCCAAGTAACAAGATTACCTCCAACAAAAGTACAACATCTAGATGTTGGCCTTCTGTCAATTGTACTTCTTGCCCAATCTGCATCTGTGTATACTTCAATTTGTAGGTGACCATGCCTTTCGAATAGTAAGCCCTTCCCTGGTGCACTCTTTAAATATCTTAGGATTTTGTACACGGCCTCAAAGTCTTCTAGACATGGAGAGTGCATAAATTGGCTTGCTATACTCACTGCAAAGGCTATGTCTGGACGAGTATGCGACAAATAAATCAGTCTACTAACTAATCTCTGAAATTGTTCTCTATTGTTCACTTCTTCTGGTTTGGCATGTTGAAGTGTCATATTAGGTTCAATGGGTGTTTTAGCAGCCCTACATTCGAGTAGACCTGTCTCTTTAAGAAGATCAGGTACATACTTCCTTTGAGAGACAAAGATACCTTTTTTAGATCTAGCAAACTCCATTCCCAGGAAATACTTCAAAGCTCCAAAGTCTTTGATCTCAATGTCTTTGGCAAGGGTCGTCTTGAGTCTTTTGAGTTCATCAAGGTCATCACCTGTTAAAATAATGTTATCAACATAAACAATCAAAATAACAAATTTTCCTTCTTTTGAATGTTGATAAAACATCGTATGATCTGCTTGACTTTGTGTATATCCATAAGCCCTTACAGCTTTTCCAAATTGCTCAAACCATGCTCTAGGAGATTGTTTGAGTCCATACAATGATTTCTTCAGCCTGCACACTTTCCCTTCACTAAGAATTTTTTCCAAAACCAGGTAGTAGATTTATAAAAACTTCCTCTTCCAAGTCTAATTAAGGAATGCATTTTTTACATTTAATTGAAGGCCAGTCAAAGCTAACAGCTAATGAAAGCAGGACACGGCTTGAGTTAACTTTTGCAACCGAGGCAAAGGTCTCTTGGTAATCAATACCATGTGTCTATGTAAATCCTTTTGCCACTAACCGTGTTTTGTACCTCTCTACACTGCCATCAACTTTACACTTAACTGTAAACACCCATTTACACCCTACCACTTCTCCTTTGGTAGATCGACTATCTCCTAAGTCCCATTCTTTTCCAAAGCATCCATTTCTTCTAAAATTGCTAAATTCCAATCCTAGCTATCTAAGGTTTCTTGAATGGTTCTCGGGATAAACAAATTAGAGATATTTGAGGTAAAGGCTTTATGAGATGTAGAAAGTCAGTGGTACACATATTTAGCAATGGGATGTTTGGTACAAGTTCGGACTCCCTTTCTAAGTGCTATAGGGACATCAAGATCAACAATAGTAGGAGTTGGATTTGTCAAAGGAAGAGGATCAGAATTACCTGAAGTGTTGGATGAACCATCGCTCGAAGATAATGGTTGGTCTTGCACTAGAGTGGTGGATAAATCTTCATTTTGATGAGTACGTCTCCTGGCATAAACACGAAGCTCTGAACTAGGATTAATATGTTCCTGACCTAGTATTTCTCCCCTTGTTTGTAAATCATCTATTAGGAAAAAAAATGTTAGGCAGTGGAAGAGATGTTTGGAAAATTTGATCTTCATTTCCCATCTCCCCTTAAAAGACAATTTTTTTTTCAAAATATGGTTGACTTTCAACAAAAGAGACATCCATACTAACAAAAAACCTTTTTGTTTGAGGATTATAACACTTATATCCCTTTTTATTTGGTGCATATCCAATAAACACACATTTTTCTACCCTAGGATCAAGTTTAGATCGAAGTCTGCTGGGTATGTGGACAAATACAATGCACCCAAAAATTTTTAAGGGTAAATCAGAAAAGAGTCTACATTCAGGATAAAATTTTTTAACACACTCTAAAGGTGTTGTATATTTTAACACCTAAATAGGCATCCTATTTATCAAGTAGGATGCTGTTAAAATTGCATCTCCCTGTAAGTATTTAGGTACATGTGCAACTTCAAGTAAGTGTTTATTTTTCCTTTTTGCAATGTCATTTTGTTGAGGAGTGTCAATACAAGTAGATTGATGTTGAATCCCTTTTTCTTTTAAAAAATTTCCCAACAACTGATTGAAATATTATGTTCCACTATCAGAATGAATTATCTTTATTTTTGTTTGAAATTGGTTTTCAACCATATGAAAAATGTTTTTAAAAATGTTTTCTACTTCAGATTTATCATTTATCAAATATATCTAACACAATCGAGTGTGATCATCTGTAAAATTTACAAACCATTTTTTTCTTGAATATGTGGCAATTCTTGAAGGGCCCCATACATCACTATGAATCAAACTAAATGGTTTTGAGGCACAATATGGTTTTGGATTGTAAGTAGAACGATGACTTTTTGATGAAAGACAACTTTCACATTTAAAAGATGAACATCCACGTTTTAAAATAAATCTGGAAGCAAGTATTTCAAATATGAAAAGCTAGGATGTCCTAATGTAAGATGCCAAATCATAATTTTTTTCACGAGCAGAATGAGAACTCATATTAGTACTCAAGCCTTGAGCTTGTTTATTCTTGAGAAGGTTTTCATCAAAGTAATAAAGTCCATCCACCATTCTAGCACTGTCAATCATCATCCCCGTGTTCAGGTCCTAAAATTCACAGTGAGAATTGGAAAAAAACACACGACAATTAGAATATTTAGATAGTTGACTCATTGATAAGAAATTACAAGCAAGATTAGGGACATGAAGAATAGATTTAAGGGTGATTTTTTTAGAAATTTTTACAGATCCTTTCCCTGCAATAGATGAGAAATTTTCATCTGCAATTCTGACCTTTTTATCACTAGAGCAAGGTGAGTATGAAAGAAAAACATGAGAAAGGCTTGTCATGTGGTCTGAAGCACCTTGAATCAATAATCCAAGGGGAGGAAGTAGAATAATAGGAAAAAAACGTTAGATTCTCTACATTCAACCCAGCAAGAAATTTGTAGATGATATCATTTTCTACCATTTTCTTATGGTGGTTGTAATCATCCGAAGATTTCCATTCATAGTCATTGAAAACATCTAGATCCTGCCATAATTTTTTCAGGATATTGAAGTATTTGGTGACATTGTCTCCCCTTTGTCTAATTTCCCGAAGTTTCAGTTTCAATTCATACACCTAAGATTGATTACCAAGGTTTGAATACATCTGGTGAATATTATCCCAGAGTTCTTTGGCAGTTGAATAACACATATAATTTGAAGCAATGTCTTCATCCATGGAATTAACAAGCCACGCTATAACCATGGAATTTTCTGCATCCCATGTAGCATTGGATGGGTCCTTCACATCTGGCGCCTTATTATCACCAGTCAAATAGCCAATCTTTCCTCTCCCTCGAATATGCATCCGCACTGATGGGGACCATTGCAGGAAATTGTCTCCATTGAGACGTATGGTGGTTATCTGGACAGAACGGGAGTCAGAGGTGAGGCTACGATTTTCAGCAACCCTAGAGGAAATAGGGGTTGGTTCAGAAGTAACTTCTGACATTGTGAGGGGCTAGGGTTTCAATCTTTCCATGGAATAAGTCCTGGAAGAATTTTTTTCTTGAAGGGGGAGTGTTAGGAATTTAAGTTCCTCTTGAAGGGGGAGTGTTAGGAATTTAAGTTCCTGCTCTGATACCATGTGGAGAAAAATAGTATTCTATCTATTGAATAATGTACACGCACAGATCTTATAGGCAGTGAAGGAAAAAATCATACAGCTAATTTTCCTATTTTATGGAGTTGACTAAGCCCATAATTTATGCATAAATTACAACTCATCAATCCCTAAGAATCTGCCATGATTTCTAAGTATCAGCAGTAGATCTTTTCTACAATTTCACATAGATTCCATACTAATGATTTGGCTAATGTTTATGTTATAGGTTTATGCAGTGGCTTCTGAAGACATGGATTCCTTAACCTTTGGGGCACCTAGATTTTTGCGCCATCTGATGGACCCTAGTTCTAGAAAAGTTCCAATCATGGAATTTGAAACAACACAGGTGACCAGAAAAGTTAATATTAATATAGTTGCTTTGTTCATTTAGTTAGCATTATATGAACAGGGGATTTTCTATTTTCAGATTTTAGAGGAGTTAAACCTTAGCATGGATCAATTCATTGACTTGTGCATTCTTTCTGGATGTGATTATTGTGATAGCATTCGAGGTATGAGGAATTTCTATTCACTTAAATAAAGCTTGTAAATAGCTCTTTGTTAATTTTTTCCTGGCGCAGTCATCACTTATTTATCTCCAACTGTGCTACAGGAATTGGAGGACTAACTGCTTTAAAGCTCATCCGTCAACATGGCTCAATAGAGAGTATACTGGAGAATATAAATAGAGAAAGGTGATCCCTTTCGTGATGTTTTATATACTTTTTTGCTTCAATGTATATTTTAGACTCAGAAAATAGCAAGTAGTCCAGGTACAATTATGTGATTCTGATTTTGTGTTACTGAAGTTGTACGCAGAACCATGTCTGAAATAATTTATTACCTATTGACTTAAAAGTATTCCCATACAGCTACTGTGATCTTCTTGGTCTGTCCCAGTGTTGTTTACAAGGGACTGATGCTTGTAAATGGTGAAAAAGAAGTGAAATGAGTGATAATTAGAATATACCCTAATGTTAGGATGTTATCCCTTTATTTTGTATCCATTAATTCAGTACACAAAAATTTTACCGACATACTTGTGGTTTTGCTCATGATGTTGATAGACCTCCGATTCGACTTACGTAATTCTAGGAGAAAGAAGGCCCATGAATGAAGGAATAGTGGGTCGATCCTAGAGTGAACATGTGGCATACTGTTACCTTTCCTTTTCATTAGGTTATTGTTATGTCGTTATGCCGTTATTTTGGTTGTCCTTTTCATAGTACATATAGGCGGATGTTAGGAGTGAGAGGTATGGGAATTTGGTTGTTGTAAGGAGAGTTGCAGTCCTCTCGAAAGGCTGCCACCATTTTATGAAAATCATATATTCAGTAATACTATCAGAGTATATTGAATTGTGTGGTTCTTCTACATAACATAGTATCGTAACAGAAATTGGTATCAGAGCCGGCCAGCCATGCCTCCGAAGAACTCTGACGGTAAAATGGAAGCGATTGAGAAAGAGTTGGAAGGAATCAGAGAAGAGTTAAGCAAGATCCCAGTAGTGGAAAGAGCTGTTGAGAGAATTTTGGAGAGAGAAAAGACTCTCACCACACTCTCCCAAGGAGTGACCCAGATAATGGCCACTATTAGTGAGCAACAGAGAACGGTGCAAGAAGGAAGTAAATCTTTGGTAAAGGGAAGAATATTGAACAAGAAGAAGGGTCTAGCTCGGTTGACAAAGGAAAGAATGAGAGAGTACCTCTGGGAGTGGAAGAAATGGTAAGTGGTTACGGTGGCACATACCCAGCAGCAAATGAAAAGGGTGGACGGGAGATATATGGAAACTCATAATCATGACGTATTGGGAGGCGTCTTGAGATGCCAGTATTCAATGGAACGAATTCGGAAGGCTGGTTATATCGAGCAGAGATGTTCTTCAAAATGAATCGAACGAGCGAAGCTGAAAAACTAATGGCAGCTGGAATCAGCTTCGAAGAGGATGCTCTCGCCTGGTTTCGATGGACTGATGCGAGAACACCATTCGGCAGCTGGAGTGATTTAAAACAATAGTTAATCCAGAGGTTCGGCCAAACACAAACGGGGAACTTGTGTGAACGGTTTTTAGATATTAAACATGGTTCAGTGGCTGACTATAGGAGAGAGTTTGAGAAACTCTCAGCATCGCTAACGACGCTACCTGTGGAGGTGCTAGAGTCCACGTTTGTGAAGGGGTTGAAGACAGAGATAAGAGTTGAACTTTGTTTGATGAATCCGATGGGGCTTAAGGCCCTTATGAATACAACCCAAATGATTGAAGAAAAGAATTGGACCATCAAGCAAAAAGGAAACACAACCGGATCTATTTCTCTTAAACCCAATCAGTGAGGAGATGGGAAAGGAGGCGTGGGTTGGAACCTGAATCAGGAAGGAGAAGCCAAGGCTCCAAACCGAGGAACCTTCTGGAGTACTCGGGCCATGCTGCCAACCCGAGAACCCGTGCGAACCCTAACCCGTGCGAACCCTAGCTGAAGGAGGACGACGACAGATCCGGCTCATTGATGCTGAGATCCGAGACAGAAGGGCACGGGGACTGTG
This sequence comes from Erythroxylum longipes, assembly GCA_027563885.1. Lineage (NCBI taxonomy): Eukaryota > Viridiplantae > Streptophyta > Magnoliopsida > Malpighiales > Erythroxylaceae > Erythroxylum > Erythroxylum longipes. The sequence goes on from JAOQMS010000007.1 coordinate 18,120,260, forward strand.
TTATTCGTGTGAAGAGAAATATCGGTCAGGCCATGTGTGTCGGAAAGAACTCCAAATTCTGCTCATCGCTGACGAAGAAAAAGAAGAGGAGGTAGTGGGTATGGAATCGAAGTATGTCGAGCAGATCTCAGGGGACCAGGCAGAGAGTGCGGCGGTACACATGACAAAAGCTGTGGAACTGTCCTTAAATTCGGTGCTTGGCCTGACGACACGAGGCACCATGAAGATGAGAGGAACGTTGGCTGGGAGAGATGTGACAGTGATGGTCGATTGTGGAGCTACCCATAATTTCCTATCTCTAGAGATTATTGAAGAGCTAAGGATACCCCTCATTTCTACTTACAATTACGGGGTAATTATGGGTAATGGTTTAGCAATTAAAGGGAGGGGCATTTGCAAGGGAGTGAGGATCGAGGTTCAGGGAATCACAATCATAGAGGATTTTCTACCTCTACAATTGGGCAGTACCGATATCATTCTTGGCATGCAATGGTTGGGAAGTCTTGGAAACATGGAGGTGAATTGGAGTAACTTGGTGATGGAATTTTGTGTTGATGGTTCTCGAGTCGTGCTGAAAGGGAACCGCAGTTTATGCAAGACAGGAGTTTCGTTGAAAACCATGACTAAGGCAATACAACAAGGAGGAGTGGGGTTGATTGTGGAACTATGTCAGATGGGTTTTCCTGGAGAAATTAATAGTGACACATGGGCAGTTTCGGAAATGGTCCAGAAAGTGATAATGAATCATAGGACGGTATTCCAACCTATCACAGAACTACCCCCTCAAAGAGACATCAACCTTGTAATTAACTTGGAACTAGGAACGTCGTCAGTTAACGTTAAACCCTATTGTTACCCACACTATAAAAAAAATGAGATCGAGAAGTTGGTCAAGGAAATGATGGCGGCGGGCATTATTCAACCTTCCACGAGCCCTTATTCAAGTCCCGCATTACTGGTTAAGAAAAAGGATGGGAGCTGGCACTTTTGTGTAGATTATCGAGTGTTTGATCGAGTGACGATAAAAGATCGTTACCCGATACCAGTAATTGACGAGTTACTAGACGAGTTACATGGGGCTAAGCTCTTTTCAAAATTGGATTTGAAATTAGGCTATCATCAGATCCGGATAAGGGTGGAGGATATTCCGAAGACGGCCTTTAGAATTCACGAGGGTCACTACGAATTTAGGGTGATGCCCTTCGGGTTATCAAATGCCCCGGCAACTTTTCAGTCCTTAATGAATCGTGTGCTTCTCTCTTTCCAAAGAAGGTTCGTCTTAGTTTTTTTTGATGATATATTAGTTTACAGTAGAGATGAAAAGGCCCATGCGGAGTACTTGGATAAGGTGCTCACCACCTTGATTGACCATTGGCTCTTTTTAAATGAGAAGAAATGTGTGTTTGGGCAAAGGAAAATTGAATATCTGGGGCATTAGGAGACAGACCAAGGGGTTGAGGTGGATAAGGAGAAGGTTAAAGTCATTGAAAATTGGCCTACACCATCCAACTTGAGGGAGCTTCGGGGCTTCTTAGGCCTTACGAGTTACTATAGGCGATTTTTGAAAGGATATGGAAATATAACTTGTCCATTGACACAGAAACTGAAGGACTCCTTTCATTGGAATCCAGAAGCAGAAAAGGCAGTCCAACAATTGAAAGAAGCTATGACACTTGTTCCTACCTTGGCTCTACCCGATTTTGCCAAGCCTTTTACCTTGGAAACCGATGCTTCAGGTATTGGATTAGGTGCAACCTTGTCTCAAGATGGTCGCCCCATTGCTTTCTTCAACCAAGCATTGTCAAACCGCAACCAAATGAAGTCGGTATATGAACGAGAGTTGATGGATATTGTGTTGGCAGTACAGAAGCACTACTTGTTAGTACAACATTTTGTGATTCAAACTGATCAAAAAAGTTTGAAACATTTGTTAGAACAGAAGCTTATACAGCCAGAATATTACAGGTGGGTTGTTAAATTAATCGGGTATGTCTTTAAGATTCGATATAAACCAGGAAAGGAAAATGTTGCAGTTGATGCCTTATCCCGAATCCCTCAGCCTGAACTACTTCAACTGACTGCTATTTCTATTCCAAGGGTGATAGACAGTGATAAAATACGAAAATAAGTGGCTGCGGACTCCACCCTTGTTGAGATAATTCAGAAATTGCAAGATGGCACAAAGGAATTGTCGGGTTATTCTTGGCAACATGACACTTTGTTGTATAAAGGGAGAATGGTTCTGCCCACTAACTCCAGTATTTTGCCTACCTTAATACACGAGTTTCACACCAGTCCAATTGGGGGGCATTCCGCCTTCTTGCGGACTTATAAAAGAATTAAAAGTGAGGTGTTTTGGAGAGGTATGAAGGAAGATATTCGGAAATTTGTAGCTGAATGTGCCATATGTCAACAGAACAAATATGTAGCTGCATCTCCTTCGGGATTACTCCAACCTCTTTTCATTCCTAATAGAATTTGGGAGGATATTTCTCTTGATTTCGTGGATGGGCTTTCCAAATCAGTGGGCTATAATTCTATTCTTGTGGTTGTTGACAGGTTAAGTATGCGCATTTTCTGCCTTTAAAGCACCCTTTTACAGCAAAGTCAGTAGCTGATATTTTTGTTCTGGAGATTGTTCGATGCCCAGGTCAATTGTTTCAAACTGTGACAAAATATTCATGAGCAATTTTTGGGAAGAAATATTCAGACTACGGGGGACTGTCCTACGGCGGAGTACAGCCTATCATCCTCAATCCGACGGTTAGATTGAAGTAGTAAACAGAAGTGTAGAGACTTATCTGCGTTGCTTTGCAGGCGCTCAGCCAAAGAAGTGGAGTTCTTGGCTTCCATGGGCAGAATACTGGTATAATACTTCCTACCATATATCTACTAACATGACTCCCTTCAAAGTTGTATATCATAGGGATCCCCCACCTTTAGTGCATTTCTGCAGTCAAACTACAAGAGTAGCTAACTTGGAGAATCAGCTCAAAGAAAGAGACGCAATTTTGGAGGAACTCAAGCTTCATCTTACAAAGGCTCAAGTAAAAATGAAGATGCACGCAAACAAACATCAGAAAGACGTTCAATATGATGTGGGAGATTTGGTTTTCCTCAAATTGAGACCTTATAGAATGCGCTCTTTTGCTAAAAAGCATAATGAGAAACTCTCGCCAAAGTTTTTCGGCCCTTATCGCATTCTAGAGCGGATTGGAGCAGTGGCATATAAACTTGATTTACCAGTTGGCACTAACATCCACCCGATCTTTCATGTCTCCCAACTGAAGAAGGCGCTAGGATTTCAACAGATCAATCAGCCCCTTCCTCCTCAATTAACATCAGACATGGAATGGGTGGTGACTTCGGAGAAGGTACTGCAGTGGCGTGACACCATGAGGGGCAAAGAAATTTTGGTTAAATGGTGTGAACTTCCTGATTTCGAAGCTACTTGGGAATCTCTCGAGGCAATCCAACATCAGTTTCCTAATTTTCTCCTTGAGGACAAGGTGGAACTCGAAGGGGAGGGTATTGATAGACCTCCGATTCGAGTTACGTATTCTAGGAGAAAGAAGGCCCATGAATGAATGAATAGTGGGTCGATCCTAGAGTGAACACGTGGCATTCTGTTACCTTTCCTTTTCATTACGTTATTGTTATGTTGTTATGCCGTTATTTTGGTTGTCCTTTTCATAGTACATATAGGCGGTCACTAGGAGTGAGAGGTATGGGAATTTGGTTGTTGTAAGGAGAGTTGCAGTCCTCTCGAAAGGCTGCCACCATTTTATGAAAATCATATATTCATTAATACTCTCAGAGTATATTGAATGGTGTGGTTCTTCTACATAGCATAGTATCCTAACAGATGTTAATCCTTTTTGTAAGCAGGTATCAAATACCAGAGGATTGGCCATATCAAGAGGCGCGAAGACTTTTTAAAGAGCCACTTGTCCTTTCTGATGCGGAGCAAACTGATCTTAAGTGGAATGCTCCAGATGAAGAAGTGATTATCTCTTAATTACTTGCTTATTTTAATGTTCCTTATTTTCTCTTTGACATTTTATGGACTTGTGCTATCTTGTCAAACTTGTAGGGACTGATTTCTTTTCTGGTCAGTGAGAATGGTTTCAGCAGTGACAGGGTGATGAAGGTACTGATTGCTAATATCTATGTGCTTTTTCTTAGCACCAGGATTGTCTTACATGGTCCTTTTGTCATTATCTACTGACTGTTACAGGCAATAGAAAAAATTAAGGCAGCCAAGAACAAATCTTCTCAGGGCCGGTATGTAATGCTTAAACATTGAAGATGAAGCTTTGAATGTTGTTGGTGTAACAAAGCAGTTGCTAGGATTCTATGACATATTTCCTTAAAATGATTGGTTATGTAGGCAGAAGCATTCATTTGTCATCCTGCTCCAAAAGTTAATGCGATAATTATTGGTTTCAGTTGTCTCTCTACAGCTAACCTGTGTGATAGATTAACTGTCTTATCAAAAGTTACCATCTCCTCATCCTCATTGTAAGATGTGCATCACACATCTTTTGTTATCTGTTGGTGAAATTTGTAGGGATGGCAAAATTGGCCAGGCCCGAGTTGACCGTGCTTCATGCTGGGCAAGCTTGGGCTGGCAGACTAGGTCTAGGTCGGGCAAAATGGCATTGTCTTTTCAAAGTATAGCCAAAATGATGCCATTTTGCCCCTCAAGCTGAAAGAAGTTTAGGGTCTGGTCCATTGCCAGCCTTAAACATTTGCCTATCATCCTCCTAAAAAAGGTGAAAGAAATAAAAAAGGAAGAGAAGAAAAGAAACATATATTTATCATCTAATCTTTGTCTTATGCTAGCATCATCAACCTGGATTCTGAATGCTACAATCTTCATTGAGACTATTACATTACCAGACCATGGTTTCAATACTTTTACCTATTACCTCCAGATAGTGTCAATTCCTTCTCCCTCTTGTTGTATTTGATAGAGACTGATATTTAGTGCTATTCCTTTAGTTATTCAAAATAGAGACCGGTACTTCATCGTACTTCCTTCAAGCTTTTTGAATATTTGGATCCTGACAAAAGTTCTATTCTTGTGTTTTTCCATTTTGATCTCTTGGTTTCATGGATCAATGTTCTTGATGTGGTAATTCTGTCCTAGGGAGGAAAATGGGCTTTAAGGTTAGGTTGATCTGAGTTGTGAAAGGGCTGGTTCAGGATTATTGAGTAAAAGTTAGCAATTGGTTGATTCTAATTGTTAGAGATTATGAGGGTAGATTTGAATTGGAATTTGATCTTTTGTTAAGGGGTTATGGGTCTATGCTTCTTACTAATTTTTCATTTTTAATTGTTTTGCTCTTGGGGGTTGAACTGAAGGAGCTAGTAGAGAAGAGCTGTTTTCTTGTTTCCATTTTGATCTGAGGGTTTGGTTTTACTTTCTATGATGATCCTCTGTAAGAACATAATTAAGGTGTTAAACATAATATCTGGTTGTCAATTCACAGCAATCGCTACCTTTTTTTAACATGTCTTAATTTAGAGAGATGTGGGCATGATATGCTATTGTTTTCTCGTTGTTTTATTATGTGCTTTATGAATATCTGTAAAATATCATGGATGATGGGAGAACAAGTTTACTTGTATACAATGGTAGATAATTATACCTTTTTGGGCTCCTTTGGACTTTCCACATTTTCTTATATTTTTCCCTTTTCCTGGTCTGATTTCTTTAAATATCTTTTGACAGATTGGAATCATTTTTTAAGCCTGTCACTAACACACCTGCTCCAATTAAACGGAAGGTAAAACCTCATGAAGTCTTTCAATTGTCAATAAGTTATCTCTTTCAATGTAATTTGAGGTTGGCAGAAATTCATCTTCATTCTAGATGTTTCTTTGGCAAGATTTTGGGTAAATTTAGACTATAAAATTTAGTACTTAAATTGATTGTGGTAATGAGAATGTATTAAGTTATCTGCAAGTCCTTGAATGTGGCTGGTAAACAGAGGTATGAGGAGATTTGCATGGCTGATTAAGATGACTAAGGTGGTGGGATTGGGTGATGGTGGTAATTTCATGGTTCTCTAACCTTAAGCCCCCTTTTTGTAAGGTGACTATACTAATACATAAATGCTCCCAGTTAAATTTTTCTTTGCATCCTTATTATTATTCTTTAAGGTCTCTGAGGTTTTTTTTAAAATTTATTTTCTCTGTTTTTTTCATATTATTTCTGATATTTATCTAATCTGAGTGCATACCTATATTTTCTCCTTGGTCTGAACAACTTTAAAGGTAACTAACGGAAACTTAAAATGATTCCTTTAGCCTAAAGCTCTCTACTGGATGATACAGAAACATACTTGCATCATTGCAGAAATTACTTTCCCATTACGTGCTGTAGTTTGACAACTTTAGACGACCTTTGCGGTCTGTTGGGGGGCAAGATAAGATGATTACCCCTCTTTTTTGCTTGTTATAGTCCTCAGGAAAATGTTTAGGATTTTTTGATACCACTTCTCAGTGCCTTGTATGACAGGAAACCAAATGCACGCTTCGATCTTTTAAACCAGCCATCAAACATAAAATGCCCAAACCCAATGATAGCTTAAAGCTTCCAAATCTTAATCTGGGCTCAAAATGCTGCACACCTGCATGCAAAGATGTTTGCTTTGGCATATGAAGCTGAAAATCTGGTGAACCTCCACAACCAATCTATAGTCATTACTAAACATTGAAGAATGGGATTTATGAGCTTGAACTGTATCTGTAGTTTTGTTTCTGGTGCTATAACTCTATCGTACAACATTTTGATCTTTTATAGAGTTGAGATTTATGAGATGTTACAGAGTTGTGGCCGCTGGTTTCTTTCCCTAACTTGTTTTTTTTTCCATTTTTTGGTATATACGTTTCCTTTTGCGTGGGAGATTATTTTTTTGATTGTTTATTCATCATTTTGCAAACTGCTGTAGCTTTTTCATGTAATTATTGGCTAGTCCTACCACAGGAGATCGTGGTTCTAATTCTTCTTTTCTACAGGAAGCCACTGATACTATTCCCAAAGGAGTTGGTGCTAAAAAGGCCAAGAATGGTGGTAAGAAGAGGAAGTAGTGAATTTGGTGTATGACCTCATGAATAGGTATCCAAATCAGGTGAAAGTGTTGTTATGTATGTGAACTAGTTTGGTTCTTTTACATCCGTTTGCACTCATTTGAAAGGCAATTAGTCTTGATTCTTTTCTCTTTCCTTTTTTTTCCCTTTAAAAATTTTTACTTTCTTGAGGTAAAATAACTTGGTGAGCACGGTGACTTCCTGAATTTAGGAACTGAGCTCACCTCCTCGTGTTGCACTGCTGCAATTAAGTACTTTAGCAAAAGTTGCTGGTTTGTTTTATAGGATATCGAACTCCTTGATTTTTGACCGTCTGATTCATCCAAGCTGTTGAACTTTGTTAACTAATGCAGGAATTTGGGGTTTAACTTGTTTAAATTGTTGGTGCATATTGTTGAATGCCAATTCCTGTCAATGCAATTGAATTGATACTTCTCTGGGAAGCAGATTTATAAACCATTTTGGTTCCTACTCTTTCATTCATTTTTCCTTTTTTTTTTTCATTTTAATTAGAAAATAACCTGAAGCAGTTACTGTAGGTTTTAGGCTGTTGAATATGTTGAAGCCTGTAATAGTAGTATGGCGTTTCTGATGGTTGAAATCAAATGGCAATCATCCTGTTGTGCAACTTTTCTGACAGCAAATGTTTCCACTGTGTATTGCAGGTTGGTATCAAGCTTCTTGTAAATTCAACCGAACATGCGTTGGTAGATATTTTCTTGTATCATAAGTTGCAGAGCTTTGTGAGAAATGCTAAAGCTATTGGCAAATGTATCAGACTTTTGCTTTTCCATTTGATGTCACTGCTGAATTTCACTTTTAACTTGTTTCCAAATTTGGATAGTTGTAGCGTGTTATGTTACGCAATGATGTGTTCTGAAGGGAGAGTCAAGTGACTGCGGTCCAGCCCAAACCAAAGGTCTAGGTTTCGACTCACTGGTGGCAAAAAAGGAAAATTGAATCTCCAATTCAACTGTTGTCTTTAGGAAAGAGATTGGACCTTAATTTAAATTTTTTGGAGAAGATACTAGTTCGAAGGTATTTTTGAAATTGTAGCTATATTTATGCAAAAGGTTCATTAGCCTAACATGCAGTTGAAGGTCATAAATCCCTAATATATTTCTTGATGTTCGTCCTCAACCCCACACCATTTGACCATCTTGAGAACAGGATTTGTAACTTCTTATTAACTGCTTGTTCCATTTTGTCAGTTTGATAAGATAAAATAGGCATGCAACCGAAGAATATATATTCTGTACTATACGTTCTATAAATAACCATTTCCAACGTACATCATTTTCTCCTGTTCATCCATTTTCAACCTTTGAGAACCAACACTTGTTTTTGCTATTTTGCCATGATATATATATAGGCGCATAGGCCTTGATTGTACACATCTTCGAGCTTTTATTTGTTTTCTTTTAATTAAAAGAGTAATAAAGATCAATTAAATAGGAAAAATTCATGGCGGCTATGGGGGGCTTATTTGCTATGACAATTCTTATGATGGTAGCCAGCATTGCTGCGGATCCAGATCTGCTTCAAGATGTATGCGTAGCAGATATTGCTTCTGGCGTTAAGCTGAATGGATACCCTTGTAAGGCGAGCATGAGTGCTGACGATTTCTTCTTCTCAGGGTTGGCCAATCCAGGTCCCACAAACAACTCATTGGTGACCCCTGCAAACGTTCTGAAGATGCCAGGACTCAACACACAGGGACTCTCATTCTCTCGCATTGACTATGCACCAGGAGGTGTCAATCCTCCCCATACACACCCTCGAGCCTCCGAGCTGATATATGTGCTGGAAGGTGAACTTGAGGTTGGATTCATTACCACCACGAATGCGTTGGTGTCAAAGGTCATCAAGAAAGGCGACATTTTTGTGTTTCCAAGGGCTCTGATGCATTATCAGAAGAATAATTGCAATAAGCAGAGTGCTTCAGTACTAGCGGCTTTTAACAGCCAATTGCCTGGAACTCAGTCCATAGGCACTGCGCTGTTTGGGGCTACCCCAGCAATACCTGACCCTGTTTTGTCCAAGGCTTTCCAAGTTGGCGCCAACCAGGTCGGGAAGATCAAATCTAGTTTTTTGCAAAAATAAACTGTTTTACTATTATTCAGCTATTCTTTTCTTCATAACACTAAGTGTTTCATAATCCACTTTAATTTCCAGATCATGTTATTAAATGCATTGTTTTTAATTAATTCAGTCATTTTAAGTTAAGCGTACATTTCTTATTCTTAGAATTACAAAAAATAGCAATAAAAAAATCCAATGTATTTTTTTTTCTCTTTTTTTGCATAATTAAAAAGCAGCGACTAGACAACCCACGGCCTTGCCAAATAGGTAAATATTAATTGAACTATACTTTGTTGGACTACATGTGTTTGACATGGTTAAAGACAAAACGTAATACAACACTTGAAATATTGGAAAAGCTTTTAGGAGAACCTATTCCTCCCGCTCAACTGCCCAAGTTGTATTTTTTCCTTGAATTTGTGCCTTTACTGGGTTTTCATCGATATTTTTTTCCTTCTCCATGTAATAAAAATCCAAGTCTTTGTTTTGCTTGCCATTGTGAACTCCGACGACAAGCAACACAAGTAAGCAATTAGTCTAACTTGTTATTGCTCTCTCCTATTTTGTTGGTATCTTTATCTAATAAAAGTTCCTTCTTTTGTCACTTGTTATCACAGTTAAACAACTATTCCAAGAGTTTTTTCTTACGGGTTTCTTTTGGTAACTAGCTAAAACGCCTAATGATTCTCATCAATGCCTTAAATAATGGTAACCCATTCCCTGTTTTTGTTAACTTAGATTTCATTTTTTAGAAGTGACTGCTAATTGAAAGTGCAGGTAGGTGAGATTTAGATTTCATTTTTTAGATATGACTCTAATTGGGGAACAGATCTTCTCTTCGAATTGTTCCCAAGCCATCCCATCTGTTTAATTTTTGCGGCTCTCATTTATTAAATGGATGAATTTTCATAGAACAGAATAGATACAGAATAATGAGAACAGGTGATGTGATCCGCTCTAATTGAAAGTGCATGTATGAGTTCAGATCCTCTGTCTCAATTATCCTGTTCTAACCCTGTTTTCGTTTCAAAATGATATAGTTTTATGCCTGTTTACACCCAAAACTACGTCATATTGGAGCGGAAATAAAGTTGGAACAGGGTAATTGAGACAGAGAATCTAATATCGTGATGTTGAAACCCATTCTCTTTTGAATTAGACGAGAATGTGCAATATGATTATAACGCTATTAGAGAGGTTGATTAGGTATACTTAATATTAAATTTCAAACTCATTCTCTCCTTTATTAATTATGTAGATTATAAGTTATTATCATATTGTAACGTTTACTTTTCTTTTATAAGATATGTTAATGAATATGAAAAAGCTAATTATTATATAATTTAATTTTGTAGAACATTGTCCATTTTATCATTGTTGGAGGTTTTTTTTGTGTTAATGATCATGTGGTTAATGATTATTAAATTGTGGAATATGATCACAGCCATTTGAATGATGATAAGTTGCATTATTACACTCAGATTATTGGGAGAATAAGAATAATTGATCATTGGTAAATAATTTTATTGACCTCCATACTAGATCAATAAAATGAATTTACTGAATCAATATTTTTGTTCTATAAAATTACATGGAGGTAAAAAGAGAACAGTAATATGTCTTTTGTGGTCCGTGAATATCAAATTTCACATATTGGAATTTGATGAAGTTTCATTGACAAATAAATTAATGCCTAAACTTGAGATCCTCGTATTCTCAAATAAAAGGCAAACACTTGCACATAAAATATCTAGTTTGATAAGATGTTTTCTATTACCAGCCATTATACCGACTAGTTTTTATTCTTAACAACTATTTTAGTTTGTTTTTAATATAAGATTATATATGAGTTATGAGCAATAGGTTGGACATATTAGAGAGTTGTTAAAAGCCTTAAAAGAATAAAAAGTAAAAGTTTGCATTAGATAACATATTTTGAGTCTTTGTCAATAATGTTAACAAGAAAAGGAGTTTTGAGATGTATAATTGTTACAATTTAGAAAATTACATAGGATTTACTTTGTGAGTGTTTCTCTTAACCTTTAATAAGATTTGTAAAGTATTACTCTTCATCTTAGCAAAGCAGGATGATTATAAAAGTTCCTCCTCACTTGTGACAAAGAAGATGTTGCATAAAGGGTTGCTTTTCACCCATCAAAAAAAGAAGATAGTAAAGTCGCAAGGGGACTTAGGAAGTAGATGTAGGCCAAAGGTTGTTTAACTAAACCACTATAAATTAATCTTCACTCTCTTTTCTTACTCTCTTTAATTATTATTATGACTGGTTTGCGACTATTATATATGAATTTGTAATAATCACTATTAAAATAGACAAGTCAATTGTTAGCTTAAAAATAGGAAAAAGTAAATGCATAAAATTCACCCCTTCTCGGGTGCTATCCAAAGACCAACAATTGGCATTGGAATACCAACACCATTTTCTTCTCCCTCAACCATATATAAATGAAATTGCTTCTTTTGACATTTAAGACCAGAGCCATATCATTCATTACACCGAGAATTTAGGCTTTGGCCTTTTATTCCATCAAACTCCTTGCTAATGATAATTATTGACACCTTAATAGTTTGAGGGGGAGATAGTTTAAATTAGTTACCTATAAAGGGTAGCAATCTATCTATTATATTAGGTTTTATGGTGAATATATTAAGAGGAGAAGTTTGGATGATTGATCCTTGGTTGCAGTTGTTCCTATTGGTTGGTGCTCTAGTTCCTCCGTCTCTAAGCTTTTGAACACTTAAATTAGCTACCACTATTGCCTTTTGCCTTTTAGTTAGCCTATATTCTTATTAAATGGTAAAAGGTCTACAAATTTTATAATAAACTTCAACTCATGTTTAATCCCTTTTCAAAATAAATCCACTAAGTAATCTTCTGGCAATGATATATAATTAGAATAACAATCAAAACTCACACAATAATCTTACACTGACCCTTCTTGTCTTATCTTCTTGAAATCCCGTAAAAGGTCTTCAAATTTATAATATCGAAGAGTTGTATGAGGGCAATAGTAAGTTCACTCCATCCTACTGGTTTAACCTTATTTGATTTCTCATGTAAAGTTGATGCCACTCTTGAGCATGCTTCTCCAAGTCGATCGCTACCATTCCCACCTTTAGATGTTTTGTTATATAGTTGACGATGAAGAACTGCTCACACTGGTACAACCAAAAATTGATATGTTCCTTATCAAACTCATGAAATTCGATTCAATTAAATCTAGTGAGAGTTGTATATCGTTCCCTCTTTTGTGGAGTTATAATCCTTGATCCCCTCTGTTATTGGATAGTGTTGTTCCATACTAAATTTTTGCAACAGTTGAGTAAATATGGATTTGAGCTTTTTCATCTTCTTCCCTTACATGTTGATTCTATTTTGGTTTTCTAACAAAATCTTTCTATCCCAACTTGTACCTCGATCAAACTTCTAAAATTTTCTTTAATTTGTGCAACTCTATTTCTTGAGTTCCTTCCATTATAACCCTTTTTAATCAAGGGTCAATTTTCTTTTATACTAATTTATTATATAATTTAATTGCAAGTAAGAGTAAATTGGCTTAATAAGAACAAAGTATGAATAAAAATGAATCAAAAATAGAATTAGAAGAGAGAGAGACATAGATAATTAAATAAGGAAAACTAAATTTTGTTATAATGCCTGAATAGTTTGTTATATAATGACTACTTGAAAGAAAGTAATAACCAATACAATAGAGACACACGTCCCAATTGTCATATTTAAGTGTTTATTTAAATAGTGCATTTAATATATGCATTACTAACTAAGATACAATGTTGTAAAGCCAATCTTCTTCTTTTTTTCCCATGACAAGTTCTTTTCCTTTCTTCTCTATAATATACACCCACAAGCTCCTTTAAACTCACCATCTATCCTTCTCCTCTCACATGTGGAGCTGCCACATTACCTAAAACTAAAACCTCCCCTATCTCACTTAGCTTTCCTAGTCACCATATCATCATCATAATTAATTTTCCATCTTCTCTCCATGTTTACCCTCTTTACATCTTCACTCATTATTTAAGCAATACCATGTCTTTCTTTTATTTGTTTTATTATCCTCTTTTTGTATTCTTTCAATCCCTCTCTAGCTACTACTTTTTCACTATGTTGATTTGAGCTTTTGACATTGCTATTCAAGTTTTTAACCAATGTGGCAAGAGGTAAAGTGAAGAAGGGTAGAGTTATGGTAATAGTTCTTAGTGGATCCACTCCATCTTTCTTCTTGTACAACCACCACTCACTTAAGAAAACTATCAATTTCTCTAGCTATTTATTATAGATCTCATTAGTCCTTAAATCTCTAGTATTATAACTTTCTTTATTTATTTATTTCCTAATTTCTTTTCTTTTTTGTTGTTTGATTTTTAGGTTACATTATTAAGTTAGATGTGCAAATTATATGTTCAGTTTTATAAGCAAGATGTCCTGAGTATTTTTGAGTGATAAATAAACTAAGATTTTGTTGGTGAAGCCATAATGTT
>JAOQMS010000007.1:18140271-18160530 GCA_027563885.1 Erythroxylum longipes
TAATATTTATAGTCTTCGTCTCTAACTGCTTCTTTGTTCTTGATAACAGCTTCTTGATTCTTGATAACCGCTTCTAGGTAACAGTCATTTAGTTGAGTTCTGTCACTAACTCTGACTAAATAACTGTCTGGCATGCTAGTGTATCTTCTTGGTATCGTCTATGTCTTCTTCGCTTCTCTTTTTCCTTTGCCTTTGCGTCTGCGTCTACATCTGTATAGTCTTTGCATATGCATCTGCGTCTGCATCTGCATTATTTTTACGTCTGTGTCTGCGTCTGCATCTGCGTCTGTATAGTCTTTGCGTCTGTGTCTGCGTTTGTATCTGCATCTGTATAGTCTTTGTGTCTGTGTCTGCGTCTACACCTGCGTTGTTTTTGCGTCTGCGTTTGCATCTGCATCTATATAGTCTTTGCGTTTGCGTACTTAACACATTTGTCAAAGACATTCTTTTGTTTCTAACATTATTGTTATTTGATTATCATCAAAATTAGTCATCGTAAGGTCCTCTTGACTTAATAGAAGGGGATGATATCCAAGGCTTCTTGTCGGGGTCATTACTTGGGAGTCTCTGGCCAGAGCAGTTATGTGTCATGACGAGAGTCTTCAATGACACATAAAAGTAATGAGAACCCAAGACAAGAACTAACATCACTTAGACTAGATGTGACATAGTCAGTCTAGTGAGAGTTGACACATAACCCATAGTCTGAACTAAATGGGGTATAGTATAGTGAAAGGAAGAAATGCATGGTAATTGTCTATAGAAAGGTTCATAAGTTGGATAATTAACTATCGAAGAGTTTGTGTGTTAATCCACTTATATTCCAAAAAATTGGCATCATGAAACCCTTCATGATTTGATTGAATTAAGAGTTAATTCAAGTGCCTAAAATAATTGGGAACCTAAGGGTCATACGCATAAAAGATCGGATGAAAAACAAGGGTGTATGACCTATTTTAAGCAGGCCATGATCGTGCCTTATAATATAAGATAGAGGCCATGAAATGATATATAAATGAGTTCTTCACTTATGTACACGAGCTTCTTTCACTTCTTACACACTCAAATGATAGAGAAAGGGTTCTAGGAGAGTTCTAGAGAGAGTGAGAAGAGTTCTTGAGTTATCTTCATGCAATTTATGCAATTATTTTATAAATCAACATGCATGCAAAATAACCTTGGTCTATCTCCCATATTGAACATCTACTTGAATTCATCAAGTTTGGTGTTCTAAAACCCTTACACATTGTTTCATCTTCCTTCTTGGCATATTTTTGGGTGATTAAGGAAGGGTTTGGTATTTGCAACAATCTAAACAAGGAGAAGAAATAAGAAAGGAGGAGAAATAAAGGTAAAAATGTTTTTATATTTCATGTTCTTTACATATCCTTGCATGCATGTATGATCTTATGGATTTCGGGTTGTCATGTTGTTAGAATCTTGATTCTGACTCTTTCACTGCATCCGCATGCATGTGATGCATGCAACCATGGCTAACCCAACAACGGTACATTTCAACCTATACCGGCCAGTATGGTACGGAATTCTAAACAATGCTCCCAAGTAGTTCCTTTTTTTATTATCATTGGCTCGACTCCATGTTCTCATCATCTGGTGACAAAATTTTGATCTCCAAGGATCATAACTTCTGCATTTTCCATATGAAATTCTTTAGATTAAGACTATAGTCAATGACTACTCACATACAATGTCTTCCCTGTTTTCAAACTCTTAATCTCTATTACGCCATAAGGAGAGACATTATTAATCACAAAAGGATCGACCCAATAAGGATGCAATTTATATGTAAAAAATTTATATATATAATAAAGAAGCACTTTTTTACCAATAATAAAGATTTTCCTTGAGACATTGAAAGCTTTGGTCTTCTCCTTATTCGAAATTGTTTCTAGTATATCTATACACTTTCGCTCATAATTTGCCTTTACTAAAGGGTCAATCACATTAATCACAAAAACATAATGGTCATCTTGGGGTGCTTATTAACATCAAAAATATTGGAATGAGTAACTTCCCCATCAAATTTCATCTTGAGGGTACTCTTACGAACATTATCTTAGTTTGGGTCGTGTTAATAACTAATCTCCTTAGTAAGATAGGTACCAAACTATAGGAAGTTTCATAATTCATATCTACGTCATAAAAATTGGTAGGAAATATTAAGTCATTTAACTGTACCGAAACATCCTCTATAACCCCATCTGGATAAGTGTTAGTATGATAAACCAATTGTATGATAACATTATTTTCTTTCAATAGGCCTAAATTTAAAGAAGCATAAATGGAACAAGGAATAACATTAATTGATGCTCTTAAATATAATATGGCCTGTTTAATCATAGTGTTACCAATTTTACAAGGAATGATAAACATGCTTAGGTCCTTTCACTTAGGAGGTATTTTCTTTTAAAGATCACATAAATGATTTCACCCATCTTAATCCTTTCATTACCTCTCAACTTTTGCTTGTTGGTACATAATTTTTTAGGGAATTTTGCATATTTTGACACTTTTTTGATCTCATCTAATAATGTTAAATTCACCTCAACCTTCCAAAAATTCTCTTAGATCTCCTTATCCTTATCCTCTTTTTTTGACTTTGCTAACTTGCTAGGGAAAAGTAGAGGGTTTGTCTCAACAACAATTCCAGGTTCATCATTTACCTTTGAGCTAGATGATATATCCCTTTCTCCTTTAAGCTTCTTTTCAATTTCTCACTAGCCATCCTTTTTGTAGCCCTCTCAGGATCCTCAAATTTACTACCACTCCTAAGGTGATTACACTAATATTCTTCATGTTTATCTCAGGTTGTGATGGCAATTTTTCTCCTTTTTGGGCTTCTAAATGGTTGATAGTCATTATTATGTACTAATCTAGTTCTCCTAGTTTTGAATGTTATACCTTGTCTCCTAAAATTTAGATTTGGTCTCTTGATGAATCTACTACACATTATGTTGGAATTGCAAGGTGTTAGTTGCAAGAGGCTTAACTATATCTTTCAATGATGTAAATAAGGTAAAGGAGGAGGCTTATGGTCTAGTTTAAAATTTTTATGCACCCTACGACCTATTTGGGGAGTAGTTTTGCTACTTATTCCCTCTATAACTTAGGTTTGGGTGATCTCTCCAACTTGAGTTATAGGTCTAGGACTATGGGTTGTATTATTAGGTAAAGCTCTCCTCTGTAGCATTGACATACTCCATGTTTCCATCTTGTAGAGTTGGACACCCATCTACTAGATGGTTCACATTTGCACATATACCACAAAGTTTCATCTGTGTTTGACCTACAACAATTTGCCTAACAAAGGATGTTTGGTCATCTAAAAAATGATCTATGGATGATTTTTTTTTACCTCATTTACCCTATGAACATTGTTGTGAATGCCAAATTGTTGAGTGTACACCGCCATATGCTTGATTAAAATTATAGCCTCCATTAGAGTCTTTTTCATATAGTGCTCCACCACTTGCTACATCTACCAAGCTCCTTTCTATAGGCTATAATCCTTTGTATAATTATTGAATAAGGAGCCATTATATGATATTGGGATGAGGGCAGTTGGTACACAATTTCTTGAAGCACTCCCAATATTCGTAAAGGGATTCTCTATGATGTTGTTTTATCCCATAAATCTCTTTCCTTATATTAGTTGTCTTTTATTTAGGAAAGTACTTTTTCAAAAATAACCTCTTAATTTTGATCCATATGTCTAGATTCCTTATAGGCAAATAAAAAGGCAATCTTTTGCTACATCCTTCAATGAAAATGGGAAAGCTCTCAACATAATCTGCTCATCCGTCACCCTTAGAGGTTTCATACTAAGATAGACCAATTCGAGCTCTTTGAGATGCTTTTGAGTATCCTCACTTACAAAACCATGAAAGTTGGGAAAAAGATGGATTAAGCCAGACTTAAGCATACAGGTAACATGTTCAGCAAAATTTAGAAAAGTGATATATAAAGGCCTTTGAATCAAATATGGGGCAGCCAACTCTCTTAGAGTTCTCGAATTGGCCATAACTTTTCCAAATTTAATTCTTTGTTGTATTCTTAGAGTTGTTGTGGTTTCTAATTACAACCTTTGCAGTGTCCTTTTGATCTCAGTATTAAATTATATAGTGTTTTAATGAGGCGATCTTATTACTACTATACACAAACACTAACAAACATAAAAAATCAAGAAATAATTGTAAAAGCCAATTATAAATGAATATATATATACAAAACACCAATTAACGTAAAAAAAAACTAAATCACTTCACTTCTTTATAATGACTCAAAAATTCTTGATGCACGTTAAACACACTAGAAAATAAAATTTAACTTTGCACAGCTAAATTTGTAGTAGTGGTGAGCAAGGTTTGTATCTATAGAGAGTATGTGTTTAGATTTTGTAATGAATAACCCAACGTTTAGGATTAGGGGGTTTGGTTGAATTCGATTATAAAATAAAGTAAAACTAAACTATTTAAGGTATAATACAAAAGTGATAAAATTAACCTATATGTTTTGAATCCAGTTTGCGATTAAATCTCAACCTTCACATGAATGAGCACAATCAATCTTCATGTTGTTCTTGTACCTCTCTTTGAAACTATTAACCTTAGATTAACATCAAGCTTTGTTAATCCTAATTTTTCCTTAGGTTGTACTAGTTAAAATAAGCTCTTTAATTAATTCTAGCTATTAAACAACCTAGAATAAGCTCTCTAGATTTAGTGTGAGAACTGCATTATGTAATAGGAAAATAAGTTAATCTAAGCAACAACCAGATAAACTTAGGTCATTTAGCCTATGTTATGTTATCCTTAATAATGCTCAATCATTAGTTTATAACAAGTGAATCAAATGTACAATGATTACATACTGCAATCTATATTATTGTAACACCCCATATTAGGGGTTAGAATATTAAGGAATTTCAATGCATGGTGTGCTTGGCATAATTGAGTTTTTACTTATTTGTGCATATGCCTTTTTGGACTCATACCAATATTATACATGCATAAATGACATTTTTCGGGTATAAGAGATATTTTTTTAGTGATTAAAGTAAGAATGTTGTATTAAATGTGTTATAAATTTATTTGGTGATAATAGTTATTATTTCGAAATTTTGGTGAATTATGGATTAATTGTCTTGGATTATTAAATTGGTGTGTATTATTATTAATTCTGCATTTTTGGAGACATTTAGGATGTTTTGGAAATTTATTGAAAATTTGAGGTATTTTAGATTAAGAAAAAAATAAAGAAATTAAGAGACAAATCATTAGTTGACAAATTGATAAATTATGGAGTGACATGTGGCATTTTATTAAGAAGCCACCTAAGTTTAAGTTATGTTTGAAAAAGGAACATTTGATGCATTTGGTCTCTTCCTTTGGGTTCTTTCAACACCGAACGTCACCTTCTTAAACACACTCTTTATATTTGTCTCCACCACCATTAGACTTCATTTGATGCTCACCGTTGAACTTGTGCTTATTAATGTTATTGGCTCATCCATCACCAAAAGCACTTATAAACCTTCAGTGAATTGCTTACTTCACTCTTCTTTCCTTTACTGCATACATCAAAACTCTCATTTTCTCTCCTAAGTTCTGGAAATTTTTGCTAAAGAGAGAAGAGAGAGAAAGAAGCTTAGTCAAGTAAGTTTATTCAGGTTTTGATGTTCGTAACTGCATGTATGCGTAATTGGTATGCATTTTCATGCTTGTGGATTGTAGCATGCATGAATGGTGTTGAAGTAGGTGTGGGTGTTGAAGGAAGACGTAGATTCGGATATGTGTATAACTTGGTGAAAGTTTGAAGTGAGCTGGAGTTGAGATATGCAGAATTTTACTGAATATATGTCTATCTTTAGGGCATAACTTGATCTGTAAATATCCAAATTGGATGAAGTTTGATTTGTAGTAAACTAGAGACATAGAGATAAATTTTTCATGAAGGAACCAAATTCAAATTATGTCCTTAAGAGTCTAGAAAATTGGCTTGAAGTTAAAATCTGGAAAATGAAGAATGCTTCTGTCAAAGTTCGTCGCGGCCAACTCTCCTTGATTCGCCGCGGAGGCCAACTTGAAGGTTGAAGTTTTCCGCGGCCAACTTTCTTTGGTTCGCCGTGGACAACTTGAAGGATGAAGTTCGCTGCGGCCAACTTTCCTTGGTTTGCCGCGGCGAACTTGTAAGATGTCATGCGGACTTTTCCTCTCTGGAAAAGTTCGCCGCCAGGGTTACCGCGGTGAACTTTCCAACACATAACATGCTTCGGTATTTTAGGCATAACTTTCTCTTTATTTATCCAAATGAAGTGATTTTTGATTTTTATTAAATTAGAGTCATAAGGCTACAAAGTTTATGAAAAGATTAAATTCTAATTCTACTTCTAGGAATTTCAAAATCTGACTGGAATTTGAGATAAGAATTCTGTTGAAGCTTAAGAACAATATGAAATCTTTTGAGTATAACTTTCAGTATACTGATCCAAATTGGATAAACTTGGTATCATTGGAAACCTAAGAAAAAGAGGGAAAAATTTCTAGAAGGAAGTATTACCTAAGTACCTCACCCTCCTGAGGATAATAATTGAACAAAGTGGACACGAAAGTTGGTTGTGAAATAAATCTAGATTAAGGAATTGAGTATGATTTCACATGATTGAGAATGTGACAAGATTAAGGATAAGAAACACGAAATTTGTCATAAACATGCATCATACATATTAAGTATACATGCAAGTGCATAATTGAATTTAAAATTATGCACATTAATGATATATGTTTGTATTAAATGTTTTAGAGGAATCCATCAAGTGACCAATTCCAGATATTGCCAGGACGTCGAGGCAATAAGTAATAGGGGAGATTTTGTAAGTAATTTTAGAGGTAAATTTTTTAAATAATTTAGATGGTCTTATCTGTAAGTATTGTCTTGTTGAATAATTGTGGGTAATTCAGTAAGAACTCTAGTGAGAAATTTTGTATAGTTTTTCTTTGACTATTTGTTTGTTGTTTGACTTTAATCCATTGAATGATATGCAAAGCTATTAGATTAATATGTTTGAATTTTGTCATGAAAGCAATGATTGCCTAATTATGTTGAACATGAAATGAATTTGTTTGGTTATAAAACTGTTCAGCCCTAGTTATGGGTAAATAGGCATGCCTAAAAGGGTCTTTAGCTGCTTTTGTGATACTTCGGTGTCTTCTGTTATTGACACTTAGGTGTCGAGACTTTGGTCTCTTCTGTATAAATCCCGTTACCCACTTCTGTTGATGGATTAGCAGTTATCTGGTTTTGTGATTCTGACATATGTTTGATTATGACTTAAACATTATTGTGTTCTGATTCTGAAGGGTTTATACCCTCTTGTGATGTTCAGTTCTGTTAATTATAAAGTTTGTTCTGAAATACATTATGTCTGATTTATTATTTAATACATGTATATACTGTTACATGATTCAATATGATAAGTTGTCAGTTTATCCATAGATTAGTTATTACTCACTAAGCTATATGCTTAGCACGGTAGATTTGCCCCATGTAGGTTCTGAAAGAGGGACGTAGGAACTGGGACAAGACAAACGCGATGGCCAAAGCAGTCTGATTTTTGTTTTGTTCACATGTATTTTGAGATTGTTTTGGATTTGTATCTGATGTCTATAACTTATGAATTTTTATTTTGATGGGTTGTAATAACCTTAATTCAGGCTACTTTCAGAAATTTTGACATGTAATGTATGTTTGTTGAGATTCTGGTAATGTATGTATAAAGTGTTTTGTATGTTTCGAAATGCTTCGTGTTCAGTGTGTTCTTTGTGTATGTGACACTCGTAATATCCTCCCAAAGGGTATATATGGGTGTTACACTTTTTGGTATCAGAGCCTGGTAAAGGCGATTCTGGTTTAACCAGTGCCTAACTATTGCTTCTATTGAGTGTACAAGTTGTGTTTTGGCCTAATGCAGTGTCCCATGTTTTGTCTATAGAATTTACAATAAATGGATCTCGCGATACTGTTGACGAAGTTGCTGAGAGCAATTAGTCGGAGCAAACTTGTTCAGTAACATCTGGACCCTCTGGGGTCAATCGAGGTGAAGCTGAAGTGCCACCTCCTCCTCCAGCTCAGGGCGAGGCTTTGATTAAGTTGTCCCAAGATATGATGACATTGTTGCATCATATGACTTCACTTAAGGCTTCGATTGATCAGCTGAGGAAGTATGGAGCCGAGGAATTTACTGGGACATCTCTGGAGAAATCTGAAAGGGATGAATTCTGGATTGAGAAAGTGAAGAGGGGGATGAGATCAGTTGTCCAGCTGAGCAGATGGTGCACTGTGCTGTCTCCCTTCTGTAGGGAGCAGCTTATGAATGGTGGAAGTTCATTCTGAGTGGTCCTCAGCTACCGGTACATTTGACTTGGGATTTCTTTGCTCAATAATTTAAAGCTAAGTATGTGACAGAGGCTTATAGAAAGGATAAATGGAAGTAATTTTTGGAAGCAGAGAAACTTATCAGTTGCTGAGTATGGTCGGGAGTTCAACCGACTCAATAAATATGCCCCTGAATCTGTGCTTACTGAGGAGTTCCGATGTCACCAGTCTGAGGATGGATTGCATGATTCCATCAAGGAGCATCTGGCAGCAGTTACTTTGTTGCAGCAAGTGACATATCATAAACTGGTACAGGCTGCAATGAAAATTGAGAGATAGGAGATGGTTAGGAGAGAAAGGAGTCAGAGAAGGGGTTTTGGTAGAGGAGCTCAGTCTTCAGGGAAACGGAGTCGGGAAGGTACTACTTCGATTTCTACCCTAGAAAATACTCAGAGATCTGTGAAACTGGGAAGACGATAAAACTTTCCCTCTTTGGCTGTTTCTTGAAGGGGGTCGTCTGGAGGTCGAGGTTCTGAACCCCCGAAGTTCCCTGATTCTTCTGTACATCATTGGGGTGTTTACAGAAGGACTATGGAAGCCTGTTTTCATTGTGTTAGTATTGAACATAAGATAGCCAGTTGCCTTCTCAACCAAGCTCAGACATCACAAGCTAGTCGAGAGGTCTTTCATACGTCTGTTGGGAACAGAGGACGTGGTAGAGGTCGAGGAGGATCTGGGCAAAATAGACCGAATCGGAGTAACCAATCGGAAACTATGAATCAACCAACTATGCCTACTGCTTCGGCTCGAGCTTATGCATTGAAAGCTTGTGAGGATCAGGATGCATCAGATGTCATTGCTGGTATTGTTTCTCTCTTTAATTCTAAAATGCATGCATTGTTTGACCTTGGATCTACTCATTCGTATATTTATGTTGGAGAAATGTTTGAAATGGAAGTGTCTATATATCAGTTAGAGTATGACATGCATGTGACCAATCCTCTGGGTAGTAGTGTGTCGGTTAATCGGGTGTTTAGGAATTGTCTTGTTATGATTCAAGGAAATGAATATGTAGCATATCTGATTAAATTGCCATTCTATGAATTTGATTTGATTCTAGGTATGAATTTGTCTAAACATCGGGCAATAATTGATTGTAATGCTAAGACAGTTATGTTTAGGAGACCCGATCAGTCTGAGATTGTATTACATGGCATTCGCACTAGTTCTTTAATTAATGTGGTATCTGCTATGCAAGCTCGAAAGCTCCTCAGGAAGGGATGTGAAAGCTTATCTGGCTTTTATGCTTGATTCCCAGAAGGAGGGTAGTAAGGATAAACTGCTTGACATTCCTGTAGTGAATGAATTTTCAGATGTATTTCCTGAGGAATTACCTGGACTCCCTCCTAAAAGAGATGTGGAGTTATCTATTGAAGTTATACCTGGCACTGCTCCTATATCCAGAGCACTGTACAGAATGGCTCCTATTGAGTTGAAGGAGTTAAAGGTGCATTTACAAGAACTTCTGGATAAGGTTATTAGACCCAGTGTGTCACCATGGAGAGCACCAGTATTGTTTGTTAAGAAAAAGGATGACATACTACGGATGTGCATCGACTACAGGCAATTGAATAGAGTCACAATGAAGAATAAGTATCCATTTCCAAGGATTGAAGACTTATTTGATCAGTTGAAAGATGCAGGAGTGTTTTCAAAGATAGATCTACGATCGGGGTACTATCAGCTTCGATAAAGGATGTGGAACTACCGAAGACTACATTTAGGACCCGTTATGGACATTATGAATTCCTAGTAATGCCATTCAGGTTAACTAATGCCCTAGCAACATTTATGGATATGATGAATAGAGTGTTCAGGCCTTATTTGGACCAGTTTGTTGTGGTGTTTATTGATGATATCCTAGTCTATTCTAGGAATGAACAGGATCAAGCTGAGCATCTCCAAATTGTATTACAGACTTTGAGGGAAAGACAGTTGTATGCTAAGCTGAGAAAGTGTGATTTCTGTCTTTAGGAGATATCATTTTTAGGGCATGTTGTCTCGTCTGAAGGAATCAGAGTTGATCCCAGTAAGATAGAAGCGATTGTTAATTGGAAGCCACCACAGAATGTAACATAAGTGAGAAGTTTTCTGGGTCTAGCTGGTTATTACGGTCGGTTTGTTAAGGGATTCTCGGTGATAGCATCCCCTTTAACTAAACTGTTACAGAAGGGAGTGAAGTATGAATGGCCTGATAGATGTTAAAGTAGCTTTGATCAGTTGAAAAGTATGCTTACTGAAGCTCCTGTATTAGTTCAACCTACTTCTGGTAAGGAGTATGTTATGTATACTGATGCATCTGGAATTGGTTTAGGTTATGTTTTGATGCAGGAAGGAAAGGTAGTTGCTTATGCCTCTAGGTAGCAACTAAATACTCATAAACATAATTACCCTACATATGATCTGGAACTTGCATCAGTAATGTTTGCCTTAAAAATTTATCGACATTACCTGTATGGTGAAAGGTGTAGAATCTTCACATATTATAAGAGTCTGAAGTATCTGCTTACCTAGAAGGAACTCAATCTGAGACAACGGCGTTGGTTGGAACTATTTAAAGACCATGATTGTATTGAGGACTACCATCCGGGTAAAGCTAATGATGTAGCTGATGCCTTGAGTCGAAAGACCATCTCAGCATTATCACTTAAGCATAATGGATAAAAACTGGGATCTGATGGAGCTTTGATGGCTCAATTGAAAGCAAGGCCCACTTTGAGACAAAAGATTTGTGACGCTCAAAGAGCTGATGATAAGTTACAACAACTTATTTTGGCTACTTAGGAAGGCAAACAGTCTGCTTTTTCTGTGCAAGGTGATGGTGAATTGTATTATAAGGATCAACTGTGTGTGCCAGCTAATGATGAATTGAAGAAGAAGTTGTTGTTTGAGGCTCATAATACAGTATTTACTATACATCCGGGTGGAAACAAGATGTATCAGGATTTAAAGCAGTATTACTGGTGGTCAGGTATAAAACAGGATGTTATGGATTATGTAGCAAAATGTCTGACATGCTAACAGGTTAAAGCTGAGTATCAGGTCCTATCTGGTTTGTTACATCCTATTTCTATTCCTCAATGGAAATGGGATAACATTACCATGGATTTTGTCATTGGACTACCTCTCACTCAAAGGAAGCATGATGCTGTATGGGTGATTGTAGATAAGTTCACCAAATCTGCTCATTTTCTGCCTGTTCGTCATGACTATTCTTTAGATAGGCTTGCAGATTTGTATGTAAATGAAATAGTGAGATTGCATGGAGTACCATTGTCTATCATTTCAGATCGTGATCCTCGATTTATTTCGAGATTCTGGAAAGGTTTACAGAAAGCATTGGGTACTCAGGTTAAGTTTAGTACTGCTTTCCATCCCTAGATAGATGGACAATCTGAACGAGTTATACAGATATTAGAAGATATATTGCGAGGTTGTGTGTTGGAGTTTCCTAGGAGTTGGGATAATTATCTGACTTTGATGGAGTTTGCTTACAATAACAGTTATCAGACGAGCATTGGCATGGCACCTTATGAAGCGTTGTATAGTAGGAAGTGTAGAACTCCGGTATGTTAGACTGAGTTGAGTGAAAACAAAATGATCGGGCCAGAAATTGTGAAAGATAGTGAAGAAAAGATTAGGATTATTCAGCAAAGGTTGAAAGCTGACAGTGATCGACAGAAATCCTATGCTGACCTAAAAAGAAGAGATATTGAGTATCAGGTAGGAGATAAGGTATTTTTGAAAGTATCGCCTTGGAAACACATACTTCAGTTTAGGAAGGAAAGTAAGCTTAGTCCACGTTATATTGGTCCTTATGAGATTCTGAAAAGAATTGGACCAATAGCTTATCAATTAGCTCTTCCTGGAGAATTGACTAAATTACATGATATGTTTCATGTTTCTATGTTGAGAAGATATCGGTCTAATATTACACATAAGATTCATGTGCAAGAAAGTCAAGTGCAACCAGATTTGTCGTATGAAGAAGGACCAATTTCTATCTTAGCCAGAGAAGTTAAACAGCTCAGGAACAAGTCAGTGCCTTTGGTAAAAGTACTCTAGCAACATCATGGATTTGAGAAAACAACATAGGAACCGGAAGAAACTATAAAAGCTTAGTATCCATAACTATTCGGATTAGGTAAATTTTGAGGATGAAATTTCTTAAGGAGGGAAGAATTGTAACACCCCATATTACGGGTTCGAATATTAAGGAATTTCAATGCATGGTATGCTTGGCATAATTGAGTTTTTGTTTATTTGTGCATATGCCTTTTTGGACTCATACCAATATTATACATGCATACATGACATTTTTCGGGTATAAGTGATATTTTTTTAGTGATTAAATTAAGAATGTTGGATTAAATGTGTTACAAATTTATTTGGTGATAATAGTTGTCATTTCGGAATTTTAGTGAATTATGGATTAATTGTCTTATATTATTAAACTGGTGTGCATTATTATTAATTATGCATTTTTGGAGACATTTAGGATGTTTTGGAAATTTATTGAAAATTTGAGGTATTTTAGATTAAGAAAAAAATAAAGAAATTAAGAGACAAATCATTAGTTGACAAATGGATAAATTATGGAGTGACATGTGGCATTTTATTAAGAAGCCACCTAAGTTTAAGTTATGTTTGAAAATGGAACATTTGATGCATTTGGTCTCATCCTTTTTTCAACACCGAACATCACCTTCTTAAACACACTCTTTATATTTGTCTCCACCACCATTAAACCTCATTTGATGCTCACCTGTCGAACTTGTGCTTGTTAATGTTATTGGCTCATCCATCACCAAAAGAACTTATAAACCTTCAGTCAATTGCTTATTTCACTCTTCTTTCCTTTGCTGCATCCACCGAAACTCTCATTTACTCTCTTAAGTTTTGGAAATTTTCGCTGCAGAGAGAAGAGAGAGAAAGAAGCTTAGTCAAGTAAGTTTATTCAGGTTTTGATGTTTGTAATTGCATTCATGCATAATTGGTATGCATTTTCATGCTTGTGGATTGTAGCATATATGAATGGTGTTGATGTAGGTGTGGGTGTTGAAGGAAGAATTAGATTCGGATATGTGTATAACTTGGTGAAAGTTTGAAGTGAGCTGGAGTTTAAATATGCAGAAGTTTACTGAACATGCGTCTATCTTTAGGGTATAACTTAATCTGTAAATATCCAAATTAGATGAAGTTTGATTTAGAGTAAACTAGATACATAGAGCTAAATTTTTCATGAAGGAATCGAATTCGGATTATGTCCTTAAGAGTCTGGAAAATTGGCTTGAAGTTAAAATCTGGAAAATGAAGTATGCTTCGGTCAAAGTTCACCACGGCCAACTCTTTTTGATTCACCGCAGCCAACTTTAAGGATGAAGTTTACCGCAGACAACTTTCTTTGGTTTGCCACGGTGAACTTGTAAGATGTCATGCGGACTTTTCATTTCAGGGTCGCCGTGGTGAACTTTCCAGCACAGAATATGCTTCGGTATTTTGGGCATAACTTTCTATGTAGTTATCCAAATGGAGTGATTTTTTATTTGGATTAAATTAGAGTCATAAGTCT
Source organism: Erythroxylum longipes (assembly GCA_027563885.1). Classification (NCBI taxonomy): domain Eukaryota; kingdom Viridiplantae; phylum Streptophyta; class Magnoliopsida; order Malpighiales; family Erythroxylaceae; genus Erythroxylum; species Erythroxylum longipes. Next base: position 18,154,298 of record JAOQMS010000007.1, read on the forward strand.
ACAAAGTTTATGAAGAGATTAAATTCTAATTCTGCCTCTAGGAATTTCAGAATCTGACTGGAAGTTGAGATAAGAATTCTGTTGAAGCTTAAGAACAATCTGAAATCTTTTGAGTATAACTTTCAGTATACTTACCCAAATTGGATAAACTTGGTATCATTGGAAACCTAAGAAAAAGAGGGAAAAACTTTCTAGAAGGAATTATTACCTAAGTACCTCATCCTCCTGAGGATAATAATTGAACAAAGTGGACCCGAAAGTTAGTTGTGAAATAAATCTGGATTGAGGAATTGAGTATGATTTCGCATGATTAAGAATGTGACAAGATTAAGGATAAGAAACCCGGAATTTGTCATAAACATGCATCATACATATTCAGTATACATACATGTGCATAATTGAATTTAAAATTATGCACATGAATGATATGTTTTTGTATTAAATGTTTTAGAGGAACCCATCGAGCGATCGATTCCAGATATTGCCAGGACGTCGAGGCAATAAGCAATAAGGGAGATTTTGTAAGTAATTTTATAGGATAAATTTTGTAAGTAATTTAGATGGTCTTATTTGTAAGTATTTTCTTGTTGAATAATTATGGGTAATTGAGTAAGAAATCTAGTAAGAAATTTTGGATAGTTTTGCTTTGACTGTTTGTTTGCTGTTTGACTTTAATCCATTGAATGATTTGCAAAGTTATTAGATTAATATGTTTGAATTTTGGCATCAAAGCAATGATTGCCTAATTATGTTGAACATGAAATGAATTTGTTTGGTTTTAAAACTGTTCAATCCTAGTTGTGGGTAAATAGGCATGCCTAAAATGGTCTACAGCTGCTTCTGTGACACTTCGGTGTCTTCTGTTATTGACACTTCGGTGTCTTCTATTATTGACAATTCAGTGTCTTCTGATATTGGCACCTAGGTGTCGAGACTTCTCTCTCTTCTGAGACACTTCGGTGTCGAGACTTTGGTCTTTTCTGTATAAGTCCCGTTACCCACTTCTGTTGATGGATTAGCAGTTATCTGGTTTTGTGATTCTGACATATGTTTGATTATGACTTAAACATTATTGTGTTCTGATTCTGAAGGGTTTATATCCTCTTGTGATGTTCAGTTCTGTTAATTATAAATTTTGTTCTGAAATACATTATGTCTGATTTATTGTTTAATGCATGTATATGCTGTTACATGATTCAATATGATAAGTTGTCAGTTTATCCATAGATTAGTTATTACTCACTAAGCTATATGCTTAGCACGGTAGATTTGCCCAGTGTAGGTTCTGAAAGAGGGACGTAGGAACTGGGACAAGACATCCGCGATAGCCAAAGGAGTCTGATTTTTTTTGTTCACATGTATTTTGAGATTGTTTTTGGACTTGTATCTGATGTCTATAACTCATTAATTTTTATTTTGATGGGTTGTAATAACCTTAATTCACGCTGCTTTCAGAAATTTTGACATACGATGTATATTTGTTGAGATTCTGGTAATGTATGTATAAAGTGTTTTGTATATTTCAAAATGCTTCGTGTTCAGTGTGTTCTGTGTGTATGTGGCACTCGCAATATCCTCCCAGTGGGTATATGTGGGTGTTACAATTATGTCAATAGGTTCATACATAAATAATCTATTTGAAGTGTCTAAATCATTCATACATAAATCCCAAATCCTTAGTTATAAAATAACATAATCAATTTAAAAAGAAAATGAGAACAACTAGATTAATCAATGCCCAAACATGTTTGTTGACCTCAATGTCCTCTGTGAACTGGAAGAATTAAGTTTAGCTCCTTGTAACTCCCCAAAAGGTAAGGAATCTATCACCTTCCATGTCTCTAAAGTCTTCATGCCTCCTTTGGCCTCTTAAATGCCCTTTTATAGTAAAAATTAGGGTTCCATAATAATACGTGGTCAGCTAAATGGACATGTAGGTGAGTATGTGTGTGAAAATTGCAAGAATCATAAACTTACAGGTTCTTAGTGAGCTAAACAATTAATTACACTACCATGTAACATAATATGGCCCTGTGACTCACTTACATGGCCATGTAAGTCCACATATGGTTGTATAGATTGCATAAGTGTTTAAAAAAGAATTTTCGTGCTCCTACACACTTTTAGTGAGTTACACGGTCCCATACACGATCGTGTAAGTTGCAATAACTTCATTTATTTCATTCTTTGTCCCATCTTCTCCTTAATTCATCTCCTTCTTGTTTCATAAAGGTAAATAAGATTGAAAATTAACAGGACGACTCCAGGGATATGTTTTTAGCTCATTTTGGTTCTTGTTCCTCTAAATTGTACCTAAAATAAAATATTAACCAAAATAAGTATCTTAAATACAACATAACATTAATCACTAAGTATTATGGAGTAAATATATATTCAATCAAGAATTTATTGTTTTTCCAGTCTAAATGATAAGTATTTTATAAGTTTACTAAATCATGATATCAAAGATGACAATGGGTAATTACTTATCTTAGTAGTAATTATAATTGAATTATTTATTTATTTAATTGATATCTTTTAATTCTCTTTACTAATAGTTTGTTTAGCCTATGCTTTATTTTATATTTGCTACCTAATTCTATCAATAATCATTTCCATTAATTTTTTTGACTAGTTAGTAGTATGAGAGTTCACCAAATCCATCTAGCTTCCTCGTATGCCTCTATTCACCATTATCTTACTCATTAATCATAAGTTCACTTGCCTTATTTTTTAAGAAGTTAATTGTAATAGATAAAACTTTAAAAGTTAACACAATACTCATTAAGTTTATGGCACTATTTTCGAGGAAGAAGTTGGTGTTTAAGAGATTTAATAACTATTATCTTAGTTGTTTTATTTCTTCATGTTTATTAATTTCTTTACCAAATTTTAATTTTAATGTTAATTTTATTTATGCTTTGTTCACTTTGGTTTTATGTCTGATTTTGTTGGAAAAGAAGCTAACATTCCATTTTCCTTGAAGAAGATCCAGACTAGAAAGAAAACTTTTTCAAACAATAAAAGAATAAACTAAGCAAGAAGTGTAAGATATGACACTATGGAAGAAAAGCATATGAAACCAACTTTTATGAGGATGTAATACAATATTGCTTAACCAAAAAATTAGCGTGAATTGCTTTGTGATCAAACCAAATGTGATCTACATGTTATATTAATATGTTCAATTTGATAGATTATCATATAAAGACCTTAATGCACACGTCACCACATTTTTATAGGTTTATGAAACTTTTAAGATTAACGGGGCCACCAAAGATGTAATAAGGCTTAGACTTCTTCCATTTTCATTAAAAGATTGAGCTAAGAAGTGGTTGGAGGCATTACCTTTAACCTCATTCACAATATGGGAAAGTCTTTGAATGGTGGTTTGGTTGTATGTAAGTTTTAATTATTAACCCTTGATAATCTGCAAACGCACAGTTCGTTAGTGTAGTACCAAAGGTGTTGATCCCACAAGGAGGGAGTTAATATAATCCTAAAATCTAAGGCCAGAAACAATAACAGAAATTCAAATTGCACTAAACTAATGCGAGAACTTAATTTAATCAATCAAATTAAGAATCAAATACGAATATACTAATTATTAAGCAATTACAACACACCCAAGAATCAATCGAAAGAAATTACCAATTAAGAGAAAGGGAATTTTACCTATCCTTAATGCTAACCTAATCGATTATGAATTATTGGATTGTCAGTTCTAAACTGTCCTTGGGTTGATTACTCTCTCTCAAGTTATAACCAGTAACCCTAAATCATAAACCCAAATCAGATTATGGAGATTGCAATCTCTTAATTCACAACCTATACAAAACCCTAATTAGTTCTAAAGTTCTCTAATAAACTATTAGAAACCTATGCAAAATCTCTCTTCATACAAATTACCGATTTGATTCAATTCTGGTTTCTATTAAATCACCTAACTCTCGTTAGTCCAATTTAATCATTTTTCATTCAATTCACCCTCTTAGTTTATTATCGACTTATGCAATCTCAAAATCAAACCACAACAAATCCAATAAACAAATAAATAATCATATTTTCATTAATTCAAGAATAAAATTCTGAAGGTGAGTTTTGAACATGCTCGACATTCCAGATCCTATCATCAACTGTTCATTCCAATTCTATACAATAATAAAACTGAAAATAAATAGGAAATACAATCTAAATGGATGATAGGAGGTAGTGATGTCGGAAAACCTCCTGATCCAGGAAGTACATCGAGTCATCTTCTTCTCCTCTTCTCTCTTCCTTCTTCTCTTCCTCTATCTCTCGATGATTTCTCTCTAGAGTTTCTCAAGGTGGCTGATGCAAAAGCTCCTTTCTACCTCTTTTCATCTTCTTTAAATATCCTCTTGGGTTTTATTTAACACTAGGATTTTTTCGAGGTCCGAAAGGTTCAAAAAATCTCTTAAAACTTGACATTTTTGAATGTCTACATGTTTGCCCGACTCAGGCCATGATCGTGGGCCATTACCTGAGCTTCTGTCACGATCTTGGCATGCATAATCTTGGGTTGACATGCCATGATTGTATGTCACTGTTTCAACTCGAATGTCTCTGAAACTCCTTCATTCTTCGATGTTGACCCTGAAACACTAGCAAACACATCAAGGTACCTCAAAAACATAATATTTAATCTCAAAGACTTGTACTAACCTATAAAACACTTAAAACATAAATAATTAACAAAATAACAGAATTCTAACCTAAACACATACTAAATGATTGAATTAATAGTAAAACACATATTAAACTATGCCTTAAAACATGATGCAATTTATACTTATCAACATCCCCACACTTAAACGTTTGCTTGTCCTAGCAAACAAAATAACTAGCACATAAAATCACACAGCACATAATGCAATAATGCGACAGTAGCTTCAACTTCATGAAATAAATTTAACTTTAAACACAATCATTCAAGTTATTCCAAATCATTAACACATAAAATCTGCATCTAGGATCTCTGGACTAAATATACATATTAATTAAAAATTAAATGTTAAGTTTATTCACCCTTTCAATTGTACATACACATTAATAATTATTTGATCCTTCAAACTTTGTAACTAATCCTAAATACGTTTTCCTGAAAAGTCAAGCTATTTACAAGTTCGATAGGTTTTAATTAGAAAACACAATTTTTAATTTATTTTTGTGGATATGGACTTAGTCTTTTACACGGAGGCAAACATTGGTGATGAATGTTGATTCAGTTACTCGACTAAGTCATGTTTTTATTAAGCTGCTTGGTTGGAATATCATTATAGCCTTTTAACGCGAAGGCACACATTTGTGATGCACGTTGATCCTGTTACTCGGCTACATCACATTCTCAACTAGCTACTGAATCTATTCATAACTTGAAGGCTAGTGAAATAGTTATTTATTTAATATTTAAAAACATTTTTTATTTAATGCCTACCTTGTTGCTTTAGCTATTCGTTTCTATTAAAAATACTAGTAAAGTTACTTAGTCGAAAGACCTAAAATTATGAATGAATGTGACAACTTATAGGGTGATAAACTAACACTAAATCCTAATTAACTTGCATATTTTAGCCAAAAAACCCAAATCACTAATTTTGCAAGCTAATGACTCCTCACAACCTAATAGATTATCATCAAAATTAAATCAATTTCATTCTGTCTAAGTCATCGACACATTCATATAATTCACAATATGCAACCTAACAAACTATCATGCAATATGCAAAATTCACACTCAAAGCAAAACACACAACTCTCCCCACATTTGAACAACACATTGTCCTCAATGTGAGAAGGAGTCAAATAAACACACATGGAAGGAAGAAACATAAAATAAAATAAAACAAAAGCAAAAACAAAAATAAAAATAAAAGTAAAAACTAAATTTAAAAGAAAAGGGTTAAAAACAAAGCCTCACGATGATGGAGGCGGAGGTGGTGTCGGAGGTGGCAATTGGATGCCTTGAGCCTCGAAGTATTAATGAATACGATGTATATCTCGGCTCTGACGTCGTTGTGTTCGGGCCATCTCCTTCATCCTTTTAGAGTTCTCCACAAGTGTATCTGTAATTACCTTGGTTTTGGTGGAGATTATATCAAGCACTTTCTTCCAGCTAGGTTCTTTTGTGTCTTCTTGTAACATCCCGTTTCCATATAACGGGTTGAACCATAGAAACGGGTACACGGGTGATCAATCGAGAAATTAGGAAA
>JAOQMS010000007.1:18170522-18183919 GCA_027563885.1 Erythroxylum longipes
GCCACCCTCGCGGGGCACGGATTCGGATATCACTGTCGATATCGGGTTCAGGTTTTGCGGGAGTGGGGTGTTACAGTTATATAGTGTGTTTCTAGGTGTGAATCATAATCATATGTTTAGAATTTAGATTAATGTCTTTGTTAATGTTTTTATGTTTTTGTTTGATTATTGTTGATTAGGGCAAGAATGTGATCTTAGTATATGCTTGAGGGAATATTTGATGTTTTTTATAATGAGTGGAGAAAGTAAATTTCAAAAAGAGATGCAGAAGAAGCTGGATAAAGGAAGCAGTCGCGATTATGCACTATGCATGATTATGTAAATGCCAGAATTCCAGGTCACAAGATATTTATACTTTTTATGATTTAAGGCTATTTTTGGAACAAAAACAAGTGTGAAAACACTAGAAGAACCCCAGAAGGATCAAGAAGTATAAAAGTCAAAGAGACATTAAAAAGGGCAACTAAAAACATTAAAAAAGAGATCAAAGAGAGAAAATTCATGAAGAACAAAAGCTACAAATTTTTCCAGCTCAAGGATAGGGAAGAGAAAGCATCCATAATTCAAACTTCTATTATTTTCTTTTCTTTCCTTATTATTTTTATTGTTAATGATGAATCGATTGGGATATATGTTGGCTATAAATTGCTAAAATTATTTTAGAGATTACTCTTGAATTGTTTGGTAAACTTTTACATTCTTGATTTAATAGAGATATACTTGTGGTGGTGTTTATTACATCATATTTAATTTGAATCATGAGGTTAAATTGAATTATCGATGTTGTTTTGTGCAACAAAATTTGGTACCATAATAGACCTATAAACATCATATTAATAGACAATTGAAGAGAGATCTTAATTGCTTATTACTTGCCCTTAAGATAGCTTCAAATCCAATTAGATAGTTAGGAAAAGTTTTGATTGATAAAAGGTTACAATTCAACTCTTATCTATTTTAATTAGATTACTTAGCTAGATCTCGAGAGAGGGAAATCATAACTATTGGATATCTAGGTTTGAGTATTATAAATCAAAAAGGTGAAGTGAAACACAACAAGGATAAAAGTAATTCCTAAATTTTCATCATTGATTAATCAATAAATTCACTACTTCTTGTTTAATTATTCAATTCATCATTGATTAATCAATAAATTCACTACTTCTTGTTTAATTATTCAATTATAAAATTCCTTTAGTTTAGTTTATTTTCTCATCATTTTAATATATTATTAATCTTAAACAAAGTGTTACAAGAATTGTTAGGTGACTAATACAATCCTTGTGAGAATGATAATTTTTATATTATAAGATATAATCCAATACTTGCGGTATAGATAAGTTTAAATTAAACTTCAACAAGATTCTATATAGAAGAAATTTGAGTTAAAAATTAAAATCAAAGGCATATAGCTACTTTAGAAATACACTAGGTTCCTTTATTAATAATTTTTCTTACATGTAGGATATCATGAACTTTATATAACAAACACTATTATAAATGTAAAAGGAGAATCTTTAAGCCTTTCAACATCACTAATTTTGACCAAGCCCTTTCTAGCATGAAACCTGATAAGGTTCGTGATTTAGATAAGTTAACACCTATTTATTTTGAGAAATCTTAGCAATGAAAGGAAAATTTATGTCAAAATTTATTATGATATTTTTCTTATATGAAAAATGATAAGAGAATTGAATAAAGCCAATGTGCTTCTCATTAGCAATTCTTTAAACCCTAGCTTTGTAGAAGATTAAAAGCCTATATCTTGTTGTAATGTCATTTATAAGATCATCTAAAAAATGCTAGTAGTAAGACTTAAAACTCTATTGAAGCACATCATTGGTTCCTCCTAAGGTTCTTTTATATAAAATAGAAGAACCGGTGATAATTTATTACTGGCCCAAAAACTATCAAGAGCAATTAGAGCAAAAATTCTCTTAAAAATTGCCCCATAAAAGCTAATTTCCATAAAGTATTAGATTTCATCAACTGGAGGTTCCTGCTAAACATACAACAACGTATGGATTTTCCTATCAATTTGTAATATGGTTTGAACAATGTATTATAAATCCATTTTGTAACATTCTAGATAAGTAAGGAACTAATCATGGCTTTCAATAAAACCAAAGGACTAAGACAACGTGACTCATTATCTCATTACTTGTTTATAATTTGTATCGAAGCTCTAATTAGATTGATTACTTTCAATATTAAGTATGAAATAAGGTCTAGGTATCATTACAAATTCAAAGAGTTAAATCTTTTCAACTTATAATTTATATATGATATTCAATTATTATATTTAGGGTTGACATTGTATGAATTAAAGTCTTGATAGAGTATCTGAACATATTTAATTAGCTCTCGAGTTTGTCAATCAACTATAGCAAGAGCAACATCTATATCTCAATAAATTCTGAAATTCAATAGCTTGTCTCTTTAATTTATCAAGACTAAGGCATCTTGAACTTTCCTTCAAGTACTTAAGAATATCCATTTCAGCTAATTACCTATAGAGATTATCATTCCCTATTTGATTCATTCCATAAAAGAATAGAACATTAGGATACGATAATTCTTCCTTATGTAGGTAGGCTTTAACTAATCAATTTAGTGTTTAATAACCATAATTTATGCTAGTATTGTCACTTGTATCTTTCCTAAAACTTGATCAAAACAATAAAGTTAATAACTCAACTGTAGTTAAAATCAAATGTTCTGAGGTCTTGGAAACTCTTTATAGATTAGGAATCAATTTAGGTCAAATGGGTATATAGTTACATTATAAAGGATCACAACTTCTAGAGAATTAAATCTAATCCAAACAAATCTTGGACCCTCAATTAAATGTTGAAAATGAAGTATATAACTTGTTAGGAGATGAAAACCATTACTAGTAATAGTAAATCAACTTACTTGTGATTTGACAACTAGAATGATAGGGTATCACTTCACAAAGTTCTTGAATGTGATAACCTTAAGCACATAATTCTTTTGCAAGTCAAAGTGCAAGTGATCATCTCGAGTGATGAATGACAATACAACTACATATTATTTTCTTTAATACTGGCTCTCTCCTTTGTAATATGCCAATTGAGAGGTTAATGATAAAATCGCATGAAAAAGGCATAATCCTAGTCTTTTTAAAAACACTACATATAGATCTTTAAGGCACTAACTCAGACAGTTCTATAAAGAAGGTTAGTCTAGTTTAGTAAGAGCTTATTCAGAACTTCTTTCAACTTCTATCTAGCGATTAAAAAAAGGAATTGAAAATTTTCAAACATTGAGGTTCTAATTTGAGACTTATGAACTCCCTAACATTCTTCAACCATATAGTACATAACCTTATATATACCACAAGACTTCGATTTCAAGATAGATAAATTGGTAGGGCATGTGCCTCCAATAAAGAGTGCCAATTTTTCTACTTTCAATTATGGTGACGAAGTATTGGAATTTCTTTAGTCTTCTTGTCAAGGTTCCTAAACATGAATTGAATGTATTATTTGATTTAAAGTTATAAACTTATTACATGATCTACTTGAGCATATGAATTATATGTTATTATAAGCAATCGATGATTTATTTTAGGTACTCAACAGATAGTGAATAAGTTTTATGTAATTTTCTAAATCAACACATCTAAAGGCTAAAACAATCTATGAATATATTGTTAGATAGAAAATAAAAATAAGGAGCCGACAAACTGAAAGAACCCGTCCTGGAGCTTCCCCTACAGAACCCAAGTGGAGCCCTTTCGACAACCTCACAGTGGCCATTCAATCGATATCTAACTCAACTGAAGGGTTCCCTCAAAGCTAAGTCGTTCAACTGTTAAAAACCTTTTATACTTTAAAAGTTAAAAGCAGAAAAAAATAGTGGGAAATTTTTTTATAAAAATTTGGCAACATAACGACTGTTTTCTAAGATTCCTAATTTTCAAAAACTTGTATAACATGATTTAAAATACTTGTAGTATTTCATATATCATCTTATCTTCTAAAATGGGACCTGAAGTTCATATCACAAGCAACAACAAACAAATAATTCTCAACATTTTATAATCTAAAAAATATTACAAGATCACTCTTTTAAACCCTTTCCAAAATAATTTAAACCATATATACAAGTAACTAAGCCAATTTCATGAAAACATATACATAGCAAAAATGACATAAGCACAATAGCATTCGACGATATAACTAATAATGTTGTGGGATCCTAGCTAGTGTAGCACTTGTATGCATACCTAGGGTGGTTTATTTAAAACATAAAAAATAAGGTTGACTTAAACAAGCTTGGTGAGTGTTAATCATTTTAATAAAAATTAAACTTTTCATAACAACATAACTAAAATATTCCCAAACGATACGAAAGCTCATAGTAAAATAATCACCACAAAAATTCATTCACGCATCATAAAATCTGGTAATAAGTAACATTTCATATAGCACAATTTTAGTTTGTCTAAAATACTATTTCGAAATGCTTTTTCAAAATTAAGCTCACAATATAAAAGTTTCCATTTTCCATTTTTCTTTTTTCCTTAAACAATAAACATTGGTGGCAATAAGTTTTCTGAAAACTTTTATACTAAAAATAAGTCAATCACTAGAATTGGTACCATATTGTGCCTCTAAAATTACTTTTAAAATGAATAGTGGTGTCATTATTATTTTTATGAACTATCTTACTCAACATAGCCCACCACTACTTTCTTTACCACACAGTATACTAGGTATAAAGAAACGGAGTTAGTTCTGCATCACTTACCTATGACTGGTTAACCACTATTAAAAGGATCCATCCTAGAGTTCTCCTTCTGAAATTCGAGTCGAGGCCTCTTGGTAACCCCACGGTAGCCTTTCAATCAATATCTGACTCGACTGAAGGGTTCCTGCAAAGCCGAGCCGTTCAACTATTTAAAACCTTTTATACTTTAATAATTAAAAGCGCAGAAAATAATGGGAACTTTTTGTTTTCTATCATTTTATTAAAACTTTTGGCATCATAAAGACTGCATTTTAACATTTCCAAAATTTTTATAAGCCTTGTAAAATTTGAAAACACTTCTATATTCACAACAATTTCTGAACTACAGATTTTAGACTTTAAGTCCACTTATAAGCAACCCAAATAAATAATTCTCAACAGTCACTACAATAAACTTTTAAAAGCTAAAACTTATTCATTCATTTCATTTAAAAGCTTTTATAAACATCCATTCTTTACACAAATGTATATAGAAAAGTGACACAAGCATAGCAGTACCCAATAATACAATTAATTTTGAGGCAGAGTCCCAGTTACTGTAATACCTATAGGCATACCAAAGCTGGTTTGTTTAAAAACATAAAAAATTAAGGGTGAGCTAAACAAGCTCAGTAAGTGTAATCAGTTTATAAGAAAATTGAACTTTTCACAACAATATAAATGCAATATTCCAAACAATCATAAAGCTCATGATAAAACATTTTCCATAACAATTTATTCATGCATTATCAAATCTGTTAATAATATAACATTTTTAAAACACAATTTCAATTTTTCTTAAATACTATTTCAAAATGCATTTCGAAATTAAACTTATATTACAAAAGTTTCCATTTTTGATTTTTCTTAACCAATAAACAGTGGTGACAATAAGTTTTCAGAAAACTTTTATACTAAAAATAAGTTATCCACTAGAATTGGTACTATATGGTACCTTTTAAAAATAAATAGTGTCGGTATTATTATTACATGACTTTTCTTACTGAAAGTAGCCCACCACTAGTTTCTTTATTATATAGTACACTAGGCCTAAAGTCACGGAGCTAGTTCTGCATCGCTTGCCCGTGATCAGTTAACCATTAGTTAATGAGCTAGTTCTACATCGCTTACTCGTAACAGGTTAACCACTATATATCAGTAGTTACAGAGTTGGTTCTACATCGCTTACCCATAACAAATCATAAAGCTGGTCTACATCGCTTACTCGTGATTGGTTAACCAGTATTTACAGAGCTGGTTCTACATCGCTTACCTATAATAGGTTAACTGCTATAAAGATACCAGTATAATAACATGTATAAAAACTAGCGGTGTACCATAAGCAAAAGCAAATCTCAATCATATAAAATTTAACTTTTAAGTTAAAACTCATATATTGCTAAAGCAAAATCTTATATTAGCAATATTCACTTGTAAAATATCATTTGCACAAAACTCAGCATAAATATTCATTTCATGATCAAATCAAAACCATTCGCATAAATTCAATTTAAAAAACTCTCACATGTCATCAATTCTTTTACAAAGAATTAAATCATATAAAAAAGTTAAAATACACTCACAACTTGCTAGTTTCCTTTTCACCACTTCGAAATCCTTCTGTTGACTTCACCTTTTGATCCGAAAACCTAATACCAATATATTCAACTCCTTAATACATTTTTCAATTAAATATACCATAAACCATGTCAACTTTTTTACTTTCCAAATCCACTCCACATCATTAATCACATTCACATAGTCATTACTTTGTAACCATATTTTTATACTAAAAATGCCCTTAAGGTTAAACTTAACATATTATACATTAAACTCTTCCAATTCAATTTCATTGGATTTCTAACACTTAAAACCAATCCAAATTCACTCCCATGACATTTTAACACATACATTTAAGACATAAATTTTCATTAACAATTTTTTTTACAAAACCAATTCCAAATCTAGGCCGAATTTCAACCAAAACCAATTCCAAATCAATTATTTTTCATTTCTTTACTTCATTAGGATCAAAATAATTCTATCAACATCATAAAACATCAAAAAAGAATTTTGGATCATAACACATTAAAAACCCTAACCTTGGCCGAAAACTCATCTAATCATTTCCATAGTTTTCTTTCATTCTTTCATCATTAAACTAACTTCCTAATGTCATTCATTAATCTTAAATCATTAAATGATAAAATAAAACAATTTAGGCAATAGATCTCACCTTTGACTAATTTGACCTAGGCTTCACACATTAGGTTTTCTTGATTTTCTTCTCCCAATTGCTTCCAATGTAATAAAACCTTGATATTACATCAAAAGGGTGCAATTTACACCATCAAACCAAATCTAACCTATAACCCAACAAATCAAAATTTTTCAACAAGATAAGTAAGCTCACCTACCATTTTCTTATTCCTCTTCACTTGGATAGCTATGATGTAACAGTCCGAACCAACCCACTCACAGGTATTGTCCTCTTTGGGCCTTGGCCTAGTCAAGCCCTCACGGTTTTGCTCTTCCTGCACACTCGCTCGGGAAAATGCGTCTTTAAGGGAGAGTTATTCATACCTTTATAAGGCGTACTTCATTCCCCTCTCCAATCGATATGGGAATCTAACATTCCACCCCCTTGGAGGCCCAGCGTCCTTGCTGGCACACAGGCCTGGATCCACCCCCCTTGGAGGCCCAACGTCCTTGTTGACATACCGATCTGGGTACTGGCTCTGATACCATTTATAACATCCTAGACCACCCCGCTCATAGATATTGTCTACTTTAGGCCTTAGCCCAGCCAAGCCCTCACGGTTTTGCTTTTCCCACCCTTGGGAAAACTTGTCTATAAGGGAGAGTTTCTATAGCCTTATAAGGCCTACTTTGTTCCTCTCTTCAATCAATATGGGAATATAACATTCCACCCCCTTGGAGGCCCAACGTTTTCGCTAGCCCATAGGCCTGGATCCACCCCCTTGGAGGCCCAACGTCCTTGCTGACATACCGATCTGGGTACTGGCTCTGATACCATCTGTAACAGCCTAGACCAACCCGCTCACAGATATTGTCCGCTTTGGGCCTTGGCCCAGTCAAGCCCTCACAGTTTTGCTCTTCTTTCTACACACTCGCTTGGGAAAATGCATATTTGAGGGAGAGATATCCATACCCTTATAAGGCATACTTCGTTCCCCTTTCCAATCGATATGGGAATCTAACATTTTACCCCCTTGGAGGCTTAGCACCCTTGTTGGCACATAGGCTGGATCCACCACCCTTGGAGGCCCAGCGTCCTTGCTGGCACACAGGTCTGGATCCACCCCTTGGAGGCCCAGCATCCTTGCTGACATACCGATCCGGATTTTGGATCTGATACCATCTGTAATAGCTCAGACTACCCTGCTCATAGATATTGTCCACTTTGGGCCTTGTCCCAGCCAAGCCACAATTTTGCTCTTCCCACCCTAAATTTTCTGATCCCTTTTGTATTGGTCTGTACTTGGAAATACTACTATATATTGATATATACATGGTTTTATATGAGTTCAAAAATGTATTTGAAATCTTTCGGTATATATGCCAATGATATATAATGCTATATGCCTTTACATGAACTTAGAGTTCATTGGTATGCGAAATCTTGGAGATTTCTGAGATATAAGCTTCTACATGTGTAAAATCGATTCCATTGGATGGATACGACCATGATGGCCAAGTTAAACGTGTTCTAATGACTTAGAGGTGATTATACATGATTTATAGACTTATTGGACACTTAGAAAGCTTAATTGGAAAAGTTGATGTACATTAGCGACTTAAATGTAATTTTTCAATTCTTGAAGGACCAATATGTAATTTTGTAAAGTTGAGGAGCCTAATTATAATTGGAAAAAGTCTGAGAACCAAAATGAAAATAAAATTTTTGGTCATTGTCAAATTTTGGGCTTAATTGCAAATTTTGGAAAGTTTGGAGTGTATAATAGTAATTTCAAATAAGCTAAGCGCAAAAAGGTAAATTCACTATGTTTGGTCAAAGAAGGGTCAAATTATAGACCGTTCTTCACCTTATGTCCGTGCACCCCCTTTATTTGGCATTAAACCACTTTGTTTTAGTTAAAAGAAAGGAGAAGAGAGGAGAAAAAGAGGAAGTTTCGGCCCTCACCAAATTTTCACCATGCTTTTTATTCTTCAACCCAAACCAAGGTGTTATAAGGTAATTTTAGGTCAGGGAACTCAAATCTATCATTATATTTGAGAAATTCCCAAAGGATTTGAAGATATCACCAAAGGAAAGTTTAGGTAAATTTTGTCTCAGCTCTCTCTACATTATGATTTTGAGTTTGGTGTTAAGATATGTTGTTCTCCATGCTTTAATATGCATGAAACATGGTTTATATGAATGAAATGAATCGTGGAGAAATTTCTTTAAGCCAAAACTAAAATGGTCTCTCTTTGGTTAAAGTTGGTGAAATTTTAAATATCTTTTGAAATTAATGGTTTAAATGAATTCTATGGTGTTAATTGTGTATGTATAATGTGAATTGATGATGAAATATGAGGAAGAAGTACATTATAAGGAGGCTTTCAAGTTTATGCCTTTAGGTGTTTGATAAAATGCCCAAGTGAACTTGGCTTAGGATTTAAGGATTTTGATGGTGTGCATTGGAAAGAGGTTTTTATGTTTACTTAGAGTAAACTTGAATTGTTGCTTAGATTTATGAGTATTGGCCTAATGTGCTTGGATAAAAATGTACTCAATTATTCTTTGAAATGTGTAAGTATTGGATCAAGCCATTAAATTCCTTGGAAAATACAAAAGAAAGCTTTTGTGAATAATAGGGGAACTAACTATGTGAGAAGCTTCATGGACGAATCATATCACTTAAAAATTGTGATATTGTGTTTTATAAACTTATGTGATGGTGTATAAATATATGGTCTATAAATATGAGATATATATTGAGTAGTAAATACATTGCATTTGTATGTATAAAGGCTTAGGAGCTGTAAATTAAGGAGCTCGTACCGAGGATTGTTGAAGTCAAAGGAGTGTACACCTTCCTTTGAGGTGAGTTGGGGAAAACATATCTCTCAAATGGGACTAGGACAACCCAAGACATGCATAATGACTTGTATGTTAATTTTGAACCTTAAGTAATGCATAATAGAATTTATCCTCAAATGGATGGTAGTATACTTGTGTATTTAATAAATAACATTGTTTTTAATAACTCTTTGCACCTGGAGTGCAACTGATGTTTTTATTACTTATTTGGAAAAATGATATTGTTTTCACCAAACCTGCACTTAGAAGTGTAAATAACAACGTTTTATTTTCTGAAAATTACATTTTTGAACCACTTTGCACTTGGAGGGTAAAGATGACTTTATTGCATGAAAGAATGTTTTGGAACTTACATATATATAATCAGGTCATGTATACTACATGCATGTATTCTCTTTTGGAGAGCATGGCACGATTCCATTTTAGCAATTGGACCGATAAATAAAGATATAGTGCCTTACTTGATTTTAGTATTCAATATTTGTCTATGATTTTTGATAATTGGTGAGGAAACGATTGGCCAATCGTGTGCTAGGCACAACAGATTAAGCGACCCCCGTACCCTTGATGTTGGTACATAAAAGTCGAGTCCTTGTAACGACACCATTCTATAGGGCTCGCGGGTGATTGCATACCTAGAGGTCTGGTCACCGACGAGATCATCACCTAAGGTCATGACGCTCTTGTCGACTGTAGTCTGGGCTCACCACAAATGAAAGTCAAGACAACATTGGGATTTGGTGGGTATGCATACTAGTCTGGCTGACTAGTGGTGACACACATAATTGTTTTGGCTTATTATAAGATTTGGCTTCCTGAAGAGATTTGATTTTTACATGTGATGCTTTTCTGCTCATGTGTGCTAGAACTGGAACTTATGTTCACTTTGAGTGATTAATAGGCTAGGCCTACGGGTTCCTAACCAGTATGGCATAAGTCACAGACTAGGTCTATATGTTTTTATGTCATGCATATTCACTTTGTAGGTGGTTATGTGCATATTAGATGTATAAAATTGTCTTTAGGTTAGTTAGACAGTTTTGGTGTGTACTGGGTTCTATTTGCGATATATATTTCTTCTGCTCACTAAGTACATAGTGTACTCATCCCCTCCGCTTCCCAACCATGCAGGTTAATTTGTCAGTTTGAAGTTCTGAGTGGATCGTACAATCTTTTGATATTTTCAGGGTATTATCGCATGTGGGTAGTCTCTGTTTTATACTTTTGTTATATAGTGGCTCATGAGCATGTAGACATGTTTGGCGATTATGTCTTGACTATTTTATGGTTTGTAAATGACTTTATGTATGAAAATTTTGTACTATTGCTGGGATTGCTTTTGAGTGGACTTAAAAGTTCAGAAGTTATGGTTGAGTTTTAGAAGTGTTTTAGATATTGATTTACCGGTGGCTTTTCATTTTTGGATTTTCAAAATACAGCTGTTGTGCTACCGAAATGTTTTTTTAAAGATATCCAATTAGCCTTGCATAGTCAGGTTAAGGGTACCGTGAGTATCCTTAGCTTGGGTATGTGGCGGTTGTCATGTGCACAATGTGGTTTCAGGTCGTGACATATGAATTCTTGTTAGATACTTGATTTGTAACATCCCTTTTCCATACTAAGGGTTAGAATCGTAGATTTCTGTAATTGAGAAATAGTAATAATGTTAGCATACAAACATTTGAATTTGAATTTTTACACACATTATAATGACTGTACGTACATTCATTTGACATTTTCTGTGTATAATTGATCTATAAATGTGATTATATTTTGAATTGTGAATTGTACATGTTAAGAATTGACTTGGAGAGTATATCTATGGACATAAAATTTTTAGTAAAAACTTAGGAAAATTCTGAAATTTAAGGGTATTTTTGAACTAAGGAAAAATGCCAAATGGCAGAACAATTGATTAATGGCAGTAGAAATTTTAATAAATGACATTAAGATTTAATGACAAGTGTCATTGAAAATTTGGTAAAAAATTAGGTTGAAAATTGGAGATAAATGGGCTAGTAGATTAAAGGACCAAAAGTAGGACCATAGGAAAGTGACAAGTGTCACTACCACTCACCACTTACTATTTTTTTTTACCAAATTAAAGACCATTTCGTGGTCTTTCAGTTGACCATTCATGACATATGCTTCATTTCTCCATCTTTTTCATTTTGCTTCATCTTTCTCTCTTCTTCACTCACGACACTCGCGTCTCCAAGCATCAAATGGAACCTTGCTTTCTTCCATTTCTAGCCATTTAACTATCTAGCTATCTTCTTCTTGTTGCTAAAAGACCCAACCCATTTCACCTTGAAAGTTGATTTTCGTGGATGTTGAAGGAGCTAGGGTTCTTGGAGACTCTTGAAGAAGCCTTGGGAAAATCAAGTAAGTAACCTATTACTCTTCATGGCTTTGATGAATGAAGCATGTTTGATAATAGTTAGAGGTTAAATGTTCATAAATTGAGGATGGGTATATGCAAACACGTGAGTGAGTAATGTAGGTAGATTAATGTCTTGCTTTTACATGTATGATGATTAATGATTCATGAATTGATATAGAGTTGATTTAGAGTTAGAATGAATTCCTAATGGATGTAGAAAGAAGTGCAGAAAAAATTTAATTGTGAATGGATCTTCACATGTTCTGTTTTTTTTAATGTATAAAAATGGGGATCATTGGTTGTTTTAGGAATGGATTGAATTGGGTATGGAAGTTAAAGAAAAGGCAAGCATAGTGTCTTGAAAAGGGAAGAACTAGGATGAAAGTTTAGAGACAAAATGATAATGGTGTTTAAAGTGGCTGGAATATGTTAGCTGTAACATTTTCCAGTGGATATGATTCTATAATTTAACCATAACTTATTTTGTAGATAACCGAATAATATGATTTTTGATTTGGATTAAATTAGAGACATATTGCTACATTTTTCATGAAGACATCAAATTCAAATTCTATCTTTAAGAGTTCTGAATTTTGACCTAAAGTTGAGTATTGGATGCAGAAAGTTGATGATAAATGTGTATATATGTGTATGTTCTGATATTAGTGTTCATGATTAATCATGGAATATAATTTGTTTATGGATGATATTGAGTTGAAATGAAGTTATCATGATGGGAAAACGAGGACAAATTTAATTAGAAATGATAGACAAGCTTAAGGCAGTGAATGTAGTAGGTAAAGAGTTAGAATCTGGAAAATGTGGATGCACTTAGATATACTTTGGTGCAAGAGGCATAAATTTTTTTGTAGAACTCGGATTGAGGTTATTTAGATATGATTTTAAATAGGAATTCTAGTTCTAAAAATTCTATGAACTCTTAGAGAAGAGAATGTGATGTTTAGAGGGTCAAAAATTCAAGTTTCTATAAGAGACCCGTAAAGGCCCATTTAGCCGACCTAGATGTCAGCCTAACGAACATTCACAGGTCAATTGATCTTAATTGTCGGCCCCATGAACAATTTTCCATCAACTTAAGCATAAGAGCTTATGTAAAGAATGCATGAGAAGAAATTGAGGGTATTTTCGATATATAGCTTAAGTACCAAGGGTAAAGAGGACTTTTGGGAA
>JAOQMS010000007.1:18200182-18229259 GCA_027563885.1 Erythroxylum longipes
TTTGTGTAAATTATGTATTTTTGGACTATGATGTATTGTGGCTTGAAATGCCCATTAAAGCTTTGTAAAACTCTTATATTTTGATGATAATGAAATATGATTGTGTTTTTCCTCATGACTTTCAAAGTTTGTAGATTGCATTTTCAAGCATTCATAAGGGGTAAAATTTTATATTCTGAATTCTAGGGAAAATCTGTATTGATCTAGGCTAAATTAGACAGAGTTGTTTGCTTGTAATTTGTATATCTTTTTCTTAGCTTTCTAAAAATATAAAGTTTGGAATTTTTAGACTTCGGAAGCAAAAGATATAACCTTTAGATGAAGCATAGGTACCAGACAAAGCACCAGACGAAGCACTAGATGAAGTGCCAGATGAAGCAATTTTGACCCTCTGTATGAAAATTTTTTTCTTCAAGGTCTTCACAAAAGTTATAGATGTCGAATCCCTTTTCGAAACCGTTCTAAAATGACCACAACCTGATATCTTTAGTGAAAGTTATGCCAATTGTCGCAAGATAGGTACAATAGAATTGAGGACGTAATCATGGTTGACTCTTTTGGCCATAACTTCATCGTCCGACCTCCAAATGAAGTGATTATTGAACCAATAGATTCCTAACCCATTTTTCTATCCCTAAGAAAAAAAAATTGGTAGCCTTTGGTGTTGATTTGAAAAAGATTAATGAAAATAAAGTGAGGGAATCGATTAAAGGAGCATGACTTAGTTATGAGCATACTTTGGCTTTTAAGCATATCTTGATCTGTATAATAGGATAAGAATGAAGATGAACCGATGATGGCTAATGAGAGTTCATGGAAATAACCCTACAGGGTTATGCACACATTCACGTTTTATGGCATTCGGATAGTTGGGCTCCGGAAATGGGTCCAACATGGGCAAAGAAGTTTGAGGAAGAGCAAAAAGAGAAGCCTATTAAGGAAACTATTGATGAATCGTTGGTATTCACCTTAAGTACAAATGATTCCCACTTCCTTCAAGACAAAGTACTTGTGTCAACCGATTTAAAGAGTTTTATTATTCCTTATGTTATTAACAGTTTGTTATTAAAAATGCATTAATGCAATTGATTGGATTTATTAATTTGATAATTATATCCTTGCTATTACCTTACAATATGTGGCTTATTCGCAGCCTACAAAACTACTACAATAGGTGGAAATAAGGCACTAATCATAAACCCTGGATGATGATAAGCATGAAATGTACGTTAAGTTAACAACATTAAATAAGTGCTACTTAGGAGGCAATCCAAGCCTTAGGATATGTTTTCATTTATGTCATTTCTATTTCCATGTCCCTTAGTTATTTGCTTTTTTTGTTTTCTTTATTTTTATTTTATTTTACCTTTTTATCCCTTTTTATTTATTTTTGCAAGGAGTAGTGTATCTAGTATCCGATGGAACCAGAAGTATGAAATTCTTATTACTCAGGAAAGTACCAAATTTCTCCACTTTCTCTTTTTTTATTTTGATATGCTTATGTTGTGTGCATTAAGGGCAATGTACAGCTTTAAGTGCTGGAAAGGGGATCATAATTTTCTTAAGCTTATTATAATCTTTATTATTAAATATTATTAACCGATATTGTGAATTAGTTAAAAATATCCATAAATAGTTTATTTCATGTTTTATTATTGATTTGAATTAGTATGCAAAAGGATGAAAGTTAGAATAAACTTGCTTTTATAAGTTATACTATTGGTAGTCATTACAAATAGTCAATTAAATGAAAAATCCATATTGTTTACACATATAAGACCATCTTTTTCATGTCCTTTTAAAACTAAGAACAAGATTCATAAATTTTTAAGCTCTTTTATTCTTTCATGTGTATTATCATGGATAGTTGGATAATTCTAGAACTTGCTTTTATTATGCATGTTGAGACCACAGAAGTGAAATTAAAAGCATTGAAGTGATAAAGGCACTTAGATTTGACAGTTGTTTAGCATGTTTTCTTGAAAATTACGTTACCATATTTTATCCTTTAGAAATAATTAAAATTTAAGCCCTAGCCTTTTTCATTAATTATAACACCTTATTTTTCTTGAAGCTTTTTTATTGTTTTAATCCTTGAAAATATTTACAATTACTTGATTGCTTCAAATTTGAATTTTAAAAAGGTCCAATATTTCTTTAATTTGGCACATTAAGAATGGTTGTAGAAAAGAAGTGCTTGAATTATGGTACCAATGGATTCATGTCTTGAAGGACCTATATTGTAAAAGACTAAGTTTCTTGTAATCTTGGCTATTGTAAATTTCTTTCAATTTAGCAACCCTTTGATTATCTCAATCATATCTTACCTAAGCCCCATTAAAACTTATATCAAGACTTTGATTTTTGTTTCTATTCTACATACAAGTGCTGAGATATGATAATATTGCAAGCTTATAGTTAAGAATCCTTGTATGCATTGATGTGAGAGTTCTTATACTTTTCACCCTAAACACTTGAGTGCATTGAGTGAAACCTTGGTGAGGGTGTAAAGTTTTGTGCTTTCGATTTCAAAATATTATTGACATGATTATTATTGATATTGACTTATGAAGTTAGTTTTAGGACAATTTGATTCTAATTGTATGTTAATTTCATCAATATGATATTATGATTTAGAGTATGGATGGACATGTTGAGGTTAATGAGGGATAGATATTCGTAAGATTAATAATTTAGATTATGATTTGCTTAAGGACAAGCAAAAACTTAAGTGTGTAGATGTTTGATAAATGCTTATTTGACTATAATTATACACTCATATTTAATGTGATTGCTTGATATTACTAGTTTTGTTGTATTTTTAGTATTTAATTTGCTCCAATTACATTTATAGGTGATATTTGCCTTTATGGACTAAAAGTAGAAGAATTCAGATAAAATGGTAACATAAAACAAAGTTTTGGAGCAATTTGGAGATACATGGTCGAGTATATGCTTGTGTAAGTCTCTATGAACATGTAAAGTCATGATTTTAGGTATTTTTAGATACACATGGTCACTTACATAGTCGTGTAAGTCACTGTGAATATCTTAATTTTTACTATAAAAGGACATGAATGGAGGCAAAATATAGAAAGCTGAGTTTTTAAGTAATTTTGAGTCATTAGACATATAGAGAGGTGACAGTTCTGGTTAAAGGATAAGGAAAACATGAAAATAACGTCAAGAGATCCGATAGAGAGCTTCATCCCATCCAAACTTGCAAGAAGATTTACTAAAAGAAAAAAGAAGATTTAGAATTATGATTTCTTTTGTTTTCTAGTTATTCTTCTGCATATTTGTTATTGATTTCGCTTTTTATAGATAGGAACTAAACCTGTTTAATGTCCAAGTAAGATGAAACCTAATTTGTGATAACAATATAAGTTAATCTTTTAGTTAATGCAATTTTATTGAATGATTTGATTTCATGTGATTGAGACTGAGAAATCCTCTTTATATGAATAGATCTATCATAATTGGAAGGAGTTGCATACAAACATATAGATAGGTCGACATAAATCCTCTTAATTAGGGTCAAACATAATAACAAAATTCATAAATCAATAATGCAATCCTAAGGGTTTTAATTGGAAAGATTTATGTTAATCAAGTAATATATTAGTTGTTAATAGTCTAGAGAAAGATATTAACATAAGATCAGAATTTTTGCGGTCTAATAATCAATAATGTAATTGCATGAAAAAGGGTTAATAATTAAGAATTGGTAGGGGAATTCATTACCTAGACACTATTATTTGATATTGATTTTTCTTTGTATCTACTTGTTCTACGTTCAATATTGTTTTAATTCTTAGTTTATTTGTTTAATTTGATTTTTAATTAAAATCCACAATCTGATTCACAGGTTAGATAATAAAAAAGGGTAATTACTGTTATTTACAGTCTTCGTAAGATCGACCCATACTTGCCTATGCTAGCTATAGTTACGTTGTGCACTTGCGGTATTTTTAATATTGATATAAACATATCACATCAATATGCAATTGGAAAGATGAAAGTTATTAGTCAATCTTACCATGGATTGATGATAATATAGTCTAATGGATTATGGACAAATTTTCGAAAAAATTGGGCAAGATCCTTCCCCTTCTTAAAGCCCTCTTACTTGCCTTCCTCATTCACTCGTTCTTTAGTATACTCAATTTGCTTATCCTCCCATTCTGTTGTTTGAGTGACTTCTTGGTTAGAAAGTGAATTCACCCATTTAAATCCAAGATAAGATAAAAATTGCAAACAATAAAAAAGATACTGGACAAAGCAAGAACCTTAAAATAGATGAAGTAAAATAGATAGAGTGTGGCCAGAAAAGTAAAGAAGCAGTACATAATTATTTTAGAGTTTTTAATATTTTAATTTATTAAATAATAAAATTCATATGTAACATAAATATAATATATGAGAGATACATGACAAAACACACAAACTTGATGTAGCTCATCACATCATCTGCATTAACAGAGAACTTAATGTTAAGATTTTTTGCAAAAAATTGAAAAATATTTTAGTATCACTTTTAAAAATTTGGGCTAATATTGCAAATTTTAGTAAGGTTTAATATTTTTTTACAATTAACTCAACCATTTTCAAAGCCTCATTCAATCATGGCCAATGGTTTTTTAAATAAATACTAGTATTAAATGATATCAATATATAATAATCCTGATACGAGATAATCTAAATATCTCAAATCAAATGATCACTTACACAATCCTCACAATAAGAATTTCCTTAAACGTGTAATTAATATTTAGTGCAATGAATTCTTTCTTTAACAAACATTCATATATTTGCTTAAATATCTCATATTTTACTCTAAGAGATTAATTTATTTTCTTCTCAAGGAAGAAACCATGATATGCTTTTGTCTACTAATATTCCGTCTTAATGTAGTAATAATTACAAATAATTTAAAGATAATACCTAAATATATTATCAACAGTATAATTATCTCGTAAACTTATCTCATAAATTAATTAATTGGACAAAATGCAAAATAAGATCAATTAATTATGTTACAAAGATATAATTGATGATTCATGAAGTTATGCAGGCTGTGATAAACTTGTGGTTTGACGTAGATAACAATGGTTCAAGTAGCGTTAGACATTTAACGTATAAGATCATTTGAGCCTTCGTCACGTTTGTTGAGAAAGTTTTCAGTTTGGTCTTAGTAATTTGAAACAAAACTGTTAATGAATCAACCGATCAGGTACACCATTTAAATTTGTGCAACATCTTAGGATCTAATATCATTACGTTTTATTTATTTATTTATTTATATGAGCTATTGTATTAGGCTTCATAGCATAATCTTATAGTTGATTACGGTTTCATGATATTAATTCATTAAATTCTTCGTAGCGTATCTGTTGTATTATATATGGACACACACAAAATATGAGTATTCCAAAGGCTTATATTAGTTAATAGCGAGTCTGATTAACCTACAAGCTTGTAAAGTAAGAAATATTTTTTCTAATGATCCAGTAAAAAATTACGCTAAATATGGAGTCCGGAGAGTTCTAGTGAATATAACCTACCCAAGGCTAGAGAAGACAATTCCGGCCCAACTCGCCCAGCCCGACCTGTCCCGGCTTGTGTTTTGGCCCGAGTTTGGCAGATCACGGGTCAACCATGGTCTGCGCAGGCCACAGGCTGGCCCGGCCCGGCCTGTGACCCGCTGGCTTTATCCGAAACAATGTTGTTTCGATATATTTTTTAATAAAAATATAATGGACGGGCCGGTGGGTTGATCCGCGGGCCACCCATCCTGGCCCGCGCTGGCCACGGCCAGCCCGTCATAACTAAAGCCGGGCTAGGCCAGGCAGAGGGCAGCTCGGGCCATTGCCATCACTGTCCAGGGCTATTCTTAACGTTTTATAGATCGTGGATAAAGTAAAAAAAGACCCTAATAAATTGATAATAAATAAATATGCAAATTTTAAAAGCATATTTTTATTATTAAAGAGGCTATCTTAAGCCATAGTTGTGGTACAATTCAAGTATTTAATGATTTTCATTAATTTTTAACATTAAGATTAAGAGAACAATCAAATTTCATTCATTTTTTTCTTTTTATGAGGGTTAAAGAGGCAATTTAATCTTTTATCACCTTCTACCAACTCAAGTAAGAAATATATTAACCCAAATCCCATGTCGCATTCTATCAGCTTCTAATGTTTCAGGAACCAAGCAATTCCAAATGAACGTAATTGTCGTCAGATTTGGACCAACCGACCAATCTTATAGGATTAAAAAATTCAGAGTATGTTGATAAAAAAAAAAAAGTTAAGAAATAATGCGTAAAATTAAAATAGTAAAAGAAATTATTTAATATAATTCATTATTAAAATCATGGATACTATTAAGAGTCTGTTATATGACTGTTTGTGTTAAAATAATTCGCACTAATTATCTATTTTTTTTAATATTACATAGTGGTTAAAAT
The DNA here is from genome assembly GCA_027563885.1 of Erythroxylum longipes. NCBI lineage: Eukaryota > Viridiplantae > Streptophyta > Magnoliopsida > Malpighiales > Erythroxylaceae > Erythroxylum > Erythroxylum longipes. Next base: position 18,206,655 of record JAOQMS010000007.1, read on the forward strand.
ATTTTTTAAAATAAGGGAAATTGTAAGAGGCACCCCACAATTTTTATAACTGTACGTGTTAACCAGGGGAAGAGGTTAACCGCTGCGGCTCTCGAATACACTAAAAAGGAATACTTACATGATGAGGCACCTGTAGGCAAAAGTAATAGTGAGAGTATCATAACAACCGCAGCATAGCCTTCAATCTTTTATTTTCTTGGTGAAAATGACCTTTAATTAGCTTATATTTGTTTCTAAATTAAAAGCAAAATCTTAACTGTCATGACACTGACTAGAATTGAGTTTTACAAAAAGCAATTAAGAAAGATGCAAATGTGCCTATCTTTCATATGCAAAACATATGTGCCAACCTAAAAGAGTTAACAACTAGCAGTAAGCATTACTATGGCAAATGGCAGCATTCAGCACAGAATTGATATTTATTTTAACCTGTACAACTATTACAAACAGATTTCCCGAGTAACTTGTCAGGCATGTGGCTTGTTGCGTGCAGCAGCTAGTTCAACTGATATGATGAAAGTTGCCTTTCCTGCGTCCCTCAGATACTGCACATCTCCATTCATAAGCCACACCAGTTTTCTGCTGATAAGCAGGCTGGTGCCCTCCTCTGAAGCATCCCCATCACTTCCGAACATTTCACTAAGCAAGGCTTCAGGTAGCCCCCCACCTGCATGTGTTATGCTGACCACAAATGGATGCAACTTTTTGTTATTCAAGCTATAAAAGACCTGATTATACATCAAATATGCAGGATTTTGCCGAGTCATTATATCCTATACCAACAAAACTAATTTTCCATTTTTAGTTTGTGAAATCTTGGATCATTTAGAAGTACATGTCTCAATTTCATATTCTGAGTGCAAGATTCTGACATTTAAACAATCCTTATTCTACAAAATCATGTTCCCAGAAAGAGTTACTTGAGGACCATGAGTTTTATTTGCAGTGGATAGTTTGACTGAATATAAACCTAGCTCGGGGAGAAAAATGTATAATTTCCATTTGTTCTTACTGTTCCTATCATTTTATGCCAATTTATGGCAGAGAGATGACAGCTTCACACTCTCTAAGGTAGTACCTGAGCTCCAGATGCACGAGATGGACTGAATGTCCCAACTGATCCTTGGTCACCTTAGCTGCAACAGAAAGCAGGCCCCCATTTGGTGTATAATTAACTGATGCCAACAGGAAGTCTGCTAATACCTGCTGGAGTCTAATGCTATCACCGTATAATGCTTCAGTCATGATCTCCTCTGTTGCATCATTGATTATCTGAACACCTTTGCTCTTACTCTTAATCATCACTTGACTGATCGAGGCAACTAGGACATCATGCAGCGTAAATTCCACCATTTCCAAATTTAAATAACTGTTAATAAAAAAGATGTTAAACGTTAATAGTAGATCGCAAATGAATAACATCCAAGACAGAAACATAAAGTGCGATGAAGTGAATTCAAATATCCAACAGCCCAGATCCACAACCTCAACTTCTTATGTTCAACATCTTCTACATAGTGTCAGGTTGCTGTGTATAAACCATGTATACCTGTACAAGTTATTTACAAATGTAGTAGTGCTCGTCACAGCATCATCAATCACAAGGACTCCTTCCATGTAAAACCTCATATATACCAGCATTTATGAAATTTCAACGTTCCACATAAATCTTCAGAAACAATCTGGATAGGAAGAATGGTGAGCAAGTACTCAACCTCCTTAGTGCCACATATGCAGATTGGAAAAACATTTTCATTTTTCTTTTAGGTAACACTAAAATTCATCCACAACTTCTCTTTGTACAGGCAAAAGCTCAAGTGGATGAGAAAAGTTCCATGAACTAAGCACATATGTCAGACACATGCAAACCAAAGTTCACAAAATGCAAGGTACCGATCACTTTGCACGATGCACAGAAAACTACAAAACTTCCATTTCAGCATAGTGTTTGGAGCTGCTGTACAGTTTTGCATGCTCATACAGCTCAAACATGATTCATTTATAAAAGATTTGAATGGATAATATAATCATTATAAAAAACTTGAAACCCAAGATAAAGCAGAAGGGCAAAATGCAAATTATCTAAGCAGCAAAATTCACATTGATAACCTTCATGCATTTGTAATTGAGAACCTTGAATTAAAAAATACCATAACAGTATTTATGTTCAACACAATCCAAATTGGAATTGCATAATTTGAAATAATAGAAAGATAAATCTCAATGAATTGAACTTTATCATACCCTTCAATGATATTGTCAAGATCGGAATCTTCAAGAATCTTATTAAGTTGCTGCTGGCACTGGGCACTAGTATGCAAAAGCTGATGTTGTTCTGCTCCCAATTCCGTGCCTTCCATCATTTTTCTAGAGAATGTAATCCCAGCGAGAGGATTTTGAACCTGTCTTTTTATATAAGCTAATGCCTTCAATCTTTTCACAGCATTTTTCTCCGATAACCGCTGGACATGAAGAGCTTGTTGCAGTTCTTGGCTTGCAAGCTGTAAAAAGCAGAAAACCCCAGTGACTGCACCCTCCCTGTCCAATTTCTTACTCACACATAACAGGCATTCTACATACTTGCTATTTCTAGCAAAGAATCCAAAAGAGATCTTCTCAGGTTCCTGGCCAGTCATGGCATTATTAAGTATAATACCAAGACTTATAAACGCATCACGATTCTTAAGACGACAACATGCCATATTGATCCCAAAAACCTCTCCCAAAAGCATTTTATTTATCACCTCTTCACGTTTCCAACCAGTCAACTTGGTCATAGCTGGGTTCCACTCAGAACACCAGCCAAATTCATCAGTCCCAAATATTGGGGGAATCAAAGGGTTTGGGTTTTGTACAATTGCTTTGTAATCACCCTCTATACGGGTGAACTTGTCCATGACTGTCTTCTGGTCAGTGATATCTTGAGCAACAAAGCATATCCCCACCACATTTTCCTGAAGGTCTCTGCTAACACAAGCATTAACAACTAAGCTGATGGGGCCACTTTCAATCTTAGAACCATGTGTTTTGATCTCGAATTCGATATTCTGCTCCTCTTTGCCTGATTAGAAAGCAAATCTGTTGACATCAGCGTATCTCTGCAAAGTATGTCAAGATATAGATAGCAGCAAGGCGAACTAAAAATTGTTAAGTTTCAAGCAATCAAAATAAAACCAAACTTCATTTCATCAATAAATCAGACGTCTGTTGGCATTCCAACAAATAACAGAGAGAAATAGAATGCAACCATCTTTTTTCTAATACTCCAAGGAAAATTATTTGAAGAATTTCACTATTAGCATGTCCAATCTCTACTCATTCTTTTTGGTTAATGATGATCACAAAGAACAACTGACATACGGCACATATTTCATTCAAGCAATATATCACACAATGTTTTCTTTCAGGGATGAGCACAAATCTGGACCACTTATGGAAACTCTTCAAACCAAAACTCATAATCTGCCAAGAAGTGGGCATGGAACCATCAATTTGGTTATAGTTTGGAAAAAAATTGAAACATAAGGATTTCCATAGGTCAGAGTGCAATTCAACCCATCAACCCATTCCCAACTCAAGTAGTCAAGCATTAATGGTCAAGCAAACAAGTTCACTGCAGATTTGATTTACAAGAAAATCAAAACAAAGGGATTGGTTATACAGCACCATCCACTCTTCACAAACCACACCCTACACATAAGCAATAGTATGTCAATTGGTCGAGGCATTAACGGTCAAGTAAACAAGGTTACTGCAGATTTGATTTGTAAGAAAATCAAAACGAAGGGATTGGTCATAGAGCACCATCCACTCTTCACAAACCACACCCAACACATAAGCAATAGTACTCTAATATGTATTCTTTTCAGGATTCTATTGACAATCTTGAGATCTAAAAGAAAAAGAACACACAATTTCTCATTTGACAATCTTAGCGGGTTCGATTAGTTTTCAAATTCTCCAATATGGGATTCCTGAATTGGATGGACTAGAAGCACCAAAATCATTCTACTTTGCCTGTGAACAGTTCTTAGTTCAATACAGAATTGCCCTTGGAGATGAGGCATGGTGACTTGAATCCATAACTCCCACGAATTGATTGGAGAATTTTCCATTAGATTACTCACCTCTCTTATCTTGAAAACATGTTATTCACTAGTTAGACATGATGAAAAAGGAAATCAAGATGTGAATTGGAATAAGGCATACCCTGCAATGCTGAAAATAACATATTTTTGACTCTGTCAACAGAAGAATCTTCAATGAGTGTAAGCAAATGCTTCCCAATAGCTTTATCAACAGCTAGGCCTGTCAACTCAGCAACTTTTGTATTCCACCCATTAACACGGCCATCAACATCAACTGCCAATATTGGCACTGTAGCTGTTTCAATTAATCGGACCATCTCACTTGTCACTGCTTCAAGTTCTTGAATCCCCTCAAGTTTTAAGTCACCAAGATGTGAATGAATTCTTTTGGTATCTGTATCCATGGTTTCCATGTCTTTAAATGCATTTCTCAGAATCAGCTGCAAGGAATGGATTGCATCCATTTCATAGTCCTTCCAGGGCAAACTCCTTGTCTTGACAACTTCGAGAAAGGCCTTGAAGGATGACCTTGGATGCATCTTCCTACCATCATCCTTCTCACCTGGTTCATGTCTTGCACCACCCCATCGAATTTCTGAAGCAGTTTGAGACCGAAACCAAAACAGTGTATCCTTGGAAGTTATTCTTACAGCAGCCATCCCACACACCATATCCCCAAGAGCAAGAGCACCTGGGTACCCTGCATCAGTCAGGCTATCTGTACTCAAACCTGTGGAATCCATATGGCATTCATAGAGCCATGAAGCTATATCATGGAGCTGGATATCACTTGGAGTTACACCCAACTTCCATAGCTTGTTCTTGTATAGAAGTGCAGCACCATCACATTTCACAAGATCCATTATGTTTGGGCTCTGAGTGACTATGCCCAATGGTGCATCACGCATTAGCATATCACATAACAGTGTCTGAGTGCGCAAAATATTCTTCTCCACAATCTGATTTTCTAATTCTAGTTCCTTGTTGACATGAATAGCAAATACTTGAGCTAGAAATTCACAAGCATATCTCAAAGGGAATGGAACAAACCTTGGACTAGTGTTATGGCATACTACTAAACCCCAAAGTCTCTTTCTTTTCTGTGGGTGTGCAGCATCGGGGCCATCAAGATCTTCATTCCCCTCATTGATTATAACTGCCATAACTAATGAAGCAATTGAGTTCATGTTCTCCATATATAGCAAGTGGCAATTGTGTGGAGCTCTCAGGGTCGAACCACATAAGGTCAGATCAAACTGAAGCTTCTCATCTTGAAGCACTTTGACATGTTTTGCTCGACAATCAACAATCATCCGAACCTTATTCTTCATAAATAAAAAGCGTGCAGCCTGAGGAATATCGGTGGCTGGATAATGCAGACCCAAATAAGGCTCTAAGCCAGGCTTAGTTATTTCAGAAACAACTTCCCCATGGTCGTCGTCATGAAACTTATAAGCCATCACCCTGTCATAGCCAGTCAACTCAAAAACCTCCTGAACCATAACATCACAAAGTCTTTCTATGCTTCCACTAGGTAAAGACTGCAACCTGGTAATTGCTTTGGCTGCAAGCTTGTAAGACTGCAGCGCCCCAGCAGCTGTCATAGGGACCTCATAAGGCTTCACAGGTTCAAAGTCCACAATCAAGCTACCAGTTACGCGATGGACAATTGCATAAAATGGTTTTCCAGATGTCTTGCAATGAACTAAGATAGGATTCAAGAGCGCAACATCTCCAAAACCCAATGCTTTTTGCAAGGCAGAGGCACTGGATGCAGTGAAGATGGTTCTAATGTCAGTTCCAATGCCAAGAACAGGGTAATCCCCAACACTTGGGACTGCATGACTAACCATGGTCAACATTTCGGGGGCATTTTCACTGTATGCAATGACCTTGAAAGTTTTCTCATCCAAGGCCAGCAAACATCCAAAAGGCTGGATCAGTTTGCCTTTCTGGATGTGATGAAGATAAGCCGTGGTAACTTTGTCAGACTTAGGTTGTTGGTCTTGACCAACTGAACTCGTGATGCGTACCGAGCTCGAGTAGTCAAATGAACTGCCTGACTCTTCAAAATTGGCATGGAGCTTTGCATCCGCAGTTGTCTGAGCAATAATTCTGGCACTGTGTCTTGATCTCCCAGAATTGCTAGATGAATGACTAGGTCTTGAAGAAGACATTTCCCTGCAGACTGTCAGAGAAGCATAAATGCAGAGAAATAAAGAACACTGGAATCAACGGAAAAAATTGCTAGAAACTTCAAGCAACAATGAACCCTCTTTTGCATTCTCTTTTGGGTGGCATAAACTGAACATATTTTAGTGAGTATTTGGTCAAATCAGTTGCCATCATCACCATACAAGACATACTAACGCCTGCTGAGGTGTTAACAACAGTGTGATGATAATGAGGGAGACAATGGCAGCTCCTATAAGGTGAATGAACCAAGATAAGAGAATAGTGAGAATTCTCTGGTCATTCCAAAAATTTGTTTAAAGAAACGCGGAGCTCAAGCATTAAAGGTAGCTGTAATAAGGAATCAAGGAAACAAATAATCTTGAAAGCCTAAAAGAACTAATTACTAAAGCCCCACGAGTCCCTCTATCATTGATTTATTTGATCATAAACAAACTTTGGTTCAGTCTCAGAGAGTCTTACCACGCTCAACGATAACAAACAGAAAAGCGATCAATAATTGAACAACCAAAGATACTAAACAAAGAGAGAGAGGACCAAAGTCTTAAAACAAAGCATTTGAGAAAGAGAAACGAAGGAACGGGCCTCTAACCTGGTTGAATTGAAGAAGTGATGAGGATGAAAGGCGAATCGCTGCTTCAAGTCCAGTGTTGTGGAACTGGCTTCAACAAGTAAAGCTTGGAAATGAGAATCCCGAGTGTGTGCTCGTGCCCCATCAATCCAAAAGCACAGAGAGCAGGGACCACCATGCTATTTTTATTCTTCATCTTATATATAAAATAATCAAACACAGTTATCCCCCAGAAAAAAATTCATATATATTTCCTCAGTGGGTGGGTTTTCTCTGCCAGCCACTACACTTCCAACTGCTTGCAGCAGTGAAAGTCGACAAAATCCTGAAAACGAGCTCATTCTCGAAGGGGCTTGCATCTCCTTCCATCTTTTGGTTTCTTTGCCTTTTCTTCGCTCTCATTTTTGGCTTTTAGCTATTACAATTGCCCATAAATAAGTTAAAGACAGCTCTTAACTGTGTAAAGTGTCCAAACAAGTTTCTAATTTTATTACGCAAAAGAGGCCTACCTAAACAAAAAGGCGAAAGAGGAATCTACAAAAAGATGTCTGTCGGGTAGGGAGGAAAAGATAGATTAAATTTTGGCAGGGTGGGGGCATGGGATCAAATCTGCTGCTATCACCAATGATCATGATAAGAACAGAACAATAATAACCAATAAACAAATTTAAATGAATACCCTTTAAACAGTCATGGGCTGTCTCCCAGTCCTAGCTCCTCGGTGAGTAATCTAGACTACTTACTGGAAAGTCCCATGAACGCTCCATCATATCATACATTAGCTTACAGTGACAGCCCATCAAGCGATTCCCCACTCTCTTTCTCTGCGACAAGTTTCGTTTTATATGAAGTTATGAACGATTCAATAATAGAGTAATTTTTTTTTATTTTCATAAAAAAGGCAGCCTGGCCACATGCCACACGCCGCATTCCAAATCGCAATATTTTTAACATTACTGGTACTAGTACTAGTCTTTATTGTGATAAAAGCCAACGGCCCACTTTTGAGAATGCCCTCCGATGGGTTCCTCCATGGCTCTATCCAATCCAAACCCCTTTTGTCTCTGTCTCTGGTAGAATAAGAAATTTGATTATCGGAGGCAAATCAAGCCCCCCAAATCATCTGTCCATCTGTTTCTTCCTTAATAAATTCCACTTATCTTCCCCTTCCCATTTTTTTTCAGTTTTTACTAGTAAAAGCTTTTCTTATTTTCTAAGATGACCTAAAATTGCTTTTTTTTTTTTAACGATATTGATTTTGGTGATAAATAGGTCCCACTATGGTCAATGATATCTAAAAGTTGAAGCTCTCTTTCTGGTCTGTTTTTTCAGCACAGACCTTGTGTTGATTGTAGGAGCTGAGAAATAAGCACCCCACATAAACTTAGCATAAAAGAACCAAAAAACAAAAGAAGAATATGTGACAAAAGAATTCCTTCATCAACTGGTTCTGAGGTACAACAACTGATTCAAAGGCATAGCTTGCAAACACACATGACTTATCGTATGGAAAGCTCTGGCAGGATTCTGGGCAAACAACTCAGTTTGCTGATTTAAGTGACACACGAGTAACAACCAACTCAACTTTAGAAAATCATTATGCATCTCAGGCAGGAACTAATTTCATCCCATCTTAACTTATGGGGACCACGAACCTAATCCAAACCACAGGTGAGGCCAGGGTGGGGAATTGCTGTGGTAAATCCGGTAGGGAAGTGCTATTTGAACAAATTAAATAAGATTTTCATTCCCACACTTAAGACATGTTTTCGTGTATACCAACATAGAGAAATCATCCATGACAATGAACAATGTTAGCAGAAAATGAAGCATCCCTAATTCTCATCACCATTCAACCTATTCTCTTCATCGATGTCTGCTAAACTTTGCCATATTATCGACATAATAACTTCACTCAAGCGACTTCCACAACAATCAATCAACATTGTGTCCGCAACTAATGTTTAAGGGATTAACACACACACAAAAAAGTCATCGCAGACTGATGGGTTGTCCATAGACAAGGACCCCAATTTCAGCATTGGGAACTGCAGGTGTTAGTCAAAAGCTGGCCATTTGTCATAGATGTACGCGCAATGTTGTACTGAAATCTTGGATACATCTAGAGGAATTGTAGTCTCCAACTGAAATGAAGTTTTTCACAATCTCCAGCACCAAGGCAGTTCTTCACCCAATAAAATGGTTCCCAAAGAAAAGACGTTTAGGAATAGGAGCATATAATAGGACGGAGCACAAATACGGTTTTTAATTAGCAATTGACATCGCCAATGAATCAACAAGTCCTGGATAAGGCTAACTCACCCCGCCCGTACGAACCAAGTGGGGGTTGCATTCTTTAGAATAGAAATCATTGTTCTCAATCAAGGAAGTCAACATTGAAATAGTGAAACTAGGACTATTGGGATCGGTTTTGGGAGGGGCAACAGAGGATTCAGACATCATACGAGGATGCTTGAAACAAAAGCAAGAACAACTGCCAAACTGACCTGGAAAAGAAGCAGAAGAAATGGAAGTTGATGGTGGTGATTTTGTGGGAAAAGAGAGACGTTGCTTGGCCTTTTTAAGGGGAAAAGGGACCATTTCGTTTGCCTCGGAAACTTTTTGTTTATTTTCAATGTGACCCCTATACCCCTCTTCCTCATGATTATCATCATCATCGCTCCCATTGTTCTTCTTCTTCTTCTTCTTCTTCTTTTTCTTCTTTAGAAACCAAAACTTGTTACTGCCCTTGCTGCCTAGGTGCCCACTTTCTGCTTCATTACCATGGCTGCCACCAACTCTGGAAATATCTTCCTCGTTCTGATCACTACAATCAGGCATTAATTCTTTCAACAGTAACAAAAATTTCAACAAATTCCCAAGCAAGGACCACCACAGGAGGCATTAATCAATTAATTAATGGAACCGTATCCTCCTTACAAATGAATGAATCAATTTAATCGAATCCTATCCTCCTTACAAATGAATGAACCAACTTAGTATTGGGAAAATTGAGTTGGGAAAAGGTCGGATCGGAAAGGAAAATAATAGGCAATTTGGGAATTTGGGACCACAACTTTGGATGGGATCGATGGAAACTAAAGAAGAAGGAAGACAATTAAAGAATACTAGTATGGAATGAAACGAAATACATGAGAATTGAAAAAGGGGGGACAAACTGTAAATTGAGATGCCACATAATGACGCGGCACCATCTTCCCAACTTATTTTGCGCAGAGGGAAGAGAGACACGTTACACTTACGCAGAGGCATTGCCGTTTCCGTCACACCCCACTTGCTCCTTTCATCTGTCGGCTTCTCAACTGTACTTTTTCACCCGCGCCCAAAGGTTTTTAATTTCTAATTTCGTATTTTTTTAATTCTTCCACTTCAAAATATGTTTCATCATTTAATTTCTAATTTCCTATTTTTTAATTTCGTATTTTCTTGCCGATTTTTTTTGTTATAATTAATTAAAAAAACTTTTAATTGACTGCATCTTAGTTTTTAACATATCAATATTAAGCATATAATTAATATTCGATATTCTCATTCAACTATAAATGAAGATTAGGTAAGAGAACCAAAATATCAAATTAACAGAGATTTATTATAAGAGACAACATTATGAATAGGCCAGTTTAATTACTTCTGTTTTCAAGAGGGCTACAATTAATGTCCTTGAATTTGACAACCAACCCTTGACTTAATAGACCGTTATTCCCTTATTACTAGATCTCCCAATTCCAAAGTCCCTTATTACTAGATAAATTATAGTGTATGAGTTAGGAAGAAGATTAATGTGGTAGACTATTGTGGAAAACTCATTATGTGTAAGTGCACAGAGAAGAATTGTCATATGAGAGATACCATCAAAATAAAAAAGGAAGTAAGAGCTTAATATTCCTCTCCATTTTTATGATTGAAGAAATTCTTAACCATAGCTTTAAAACAAACAAAATATCATAAGCATAAGATCTTTGTTTTAGTGGATATAACTATATTTACTTTATAAAATGATCTCCAAAAATGATACTCTTTTTAGAATCATTGGTATAGTAAGCTTGAGAGGTCCAAACATTAAAAAGTATACTTTTAATAGGGGATTTAAAGACAAAAGAAGAGACAGCGAAAGATAATTTGTAAATTTTATTACATACAGCAATAAGAATAGTAATTAAAATTCAAAGAATAAAAACTCAATTAAATGATAATTAAAGGAAGAAATAATATGCTCATAAATAGAGATGGCGAATGTCTTAATCTATGCTTTGAGTTTAAATTTGACAAAAGAGAAAGTGATTATGGAAAAAAAAATATCAAAAGGAACCGATCATTTGTGCATATCATCCTAAGTTTGATCCTAGAAAAGCAATACCTCAGTTGAGTTCCTTCGCATGAAAAGGAACGAATAAAAATTCAATAAATGTGTTATTAGATTGAAAAAACATAAGAAATAGAAATAATATTTTTTTCTTATTGGGAACCCAAAGAATATTATCTAATTTAAATATATAAGAGGGGGAGAAGAGAGATTGGAAACTAGTATGTGTAATGCAAAGACTCATTCCATCATCAATCACAATATCGTCAGGCCTTTCATAAAGGTGTAAAGGAGAGATTGCTTATGCCAACAATGATATAGTGAGAAGTGCCATTATCGAGAAGGTAACTAGAATTAGTTAATGTATTGAAGGTTCTAACATGAGCTTGTGGTTCTTATAACATAGAAGAAGGTTAAGAAAAAGATGGCTATTGTCAAATTGGATGCAATTGTTGTAAAATCAGATATTGGGTGATAGTGTGACCTTAAACACCAACAGAGGTGGGTAGATGAGCTTTTATTGTGGGCGATCATGGTGTTAGGGGTGAGAGTTAAGATTATTGTGATTTCCAAATGTTAAACATGAGATGGCATGTTTAACAATTGAAGGAAGTGGTGTCGAAATGGAATGTATATGGACCAAGGAAAGTGTTATATTAATTAGTTCTTCATGAAATTCATCAAATAAAATTGAGGTATCTCTACCATCGATAATATCAATGACATATTTATAGTCATCATTAAGCCCATCTAAAATTTTCTCAACAAGATCATCATGATTCATTGGTTTGTTAAGAGAAGCAAATGCATCAATAAATGCTTTAATAGTTTGCATGTATTCATATAGAGGCAACCTTGGATGAATATTCAAATACTCTTGGGGGTTTCTAGTATGATGATAGGAATGATAGTGGGTCTAATTTGTTAGATTTTGCGGAAACGTTTGAGTTGGTGATAGCCAACTCATTTTTCAAGAAAAATAAGAGCACCTGGTGATTTTTAAAAGTGAAACCATAAAAACTCAAATTGATTACTTTCTTGTAAGGCAGAGTGATCGATCTAGTTATAAGGATTGCAAGGTGATATCTAATGTTTGTTTGTCAACTTAATATAGACTGTTGGTTATGAATCTTATAATTAAGTGTTGGAGAAAGAAGAGAAGTCCTAGGAGGTGTTCCAGATTCAAATGGTGGAATTTGAAAGGGGATAAGGTGAAACAACTTAGGGATATAGTAATCTATGGAGAAAAATAGAAATTGGAAGGAGATATTATCTAGATGTTGGAGAGAGTATCAACTCTTTTAAAAATGTAGATAAAGAGATCTTGGTTGTTTCCAAAGGGATTAGGGTAATAAAATGGAGTCTTGGTGGTAGAATGAAGATGTACAAGAAAATGTTAAAATTATGAAGTTTTCCAATAAAGCTCTATTGGACAGAACCACATGGGTAGAGAGGGTTAATAGAGCTTACCAGAAATTATACCAATGATGAGAATCTAAAGATGGAGAAAATGATATATTTTAGTTAGTGAGAGCTAGAGAACAAAAAGCAAGAGACTTAGATCAAGTTTTTGAATAAAAAATGAAGCAAGGTAAGAACTCGTGGCTGAAAATGACATTAAGAGAAGATGACAGAGATACTTTTATAGCTTTTTTAATGAAGGCGTAGAGGACAATATCTCTTTAGGTGATCTTACAACATTTAAAGGTATCGTAACTTTACTTTTGTCAGCAAATCACAAGAGAAGAAATTAAAAGAGCTTTGATGGAGATGAAGAATGGAAGGGCAATAGGGTCTGATGAGATACCCATAGAGATATGGAAAAGCCTAGGCCAAGAGGGTCTTATTTGGCTAGGCAAACTTTTTAATATGATCCTTCAGTCCACCAAAATGCTGGATGATTAGAGACTTAGTATGATAATTCCTTTATACAAGAACAAATGAGACATCCAAAGTTGTAACAGCTATAAAGGCATTAAACTAATTAGTCATATCATGAAATTATGAGAGAAGGTGATTAAGAAGAGAGCGAGAAATGATAAACTTATCTCGAAAAACCAGTTTTGGTTCATGCCAGGAAGGTCCAGGATAGATGCTTTATATCTCCTTAAAAGATTAATGAAATATTACAGGAAAGACAACGTAACCTACACAGTTTTTATTGACTTAATGAAGACTTATGACAAGGTATCCAGGGAAATAATGAGGAGATGTTTAAAAGTTAAGGGAGTTCTTATGACCTATGTACCGATTATTAAGCATATATATAAAGGTGTTAAGACTAGAAAAATGATGATATGAGGAGATACATAACATTTTTCTATTGACAGTGAGTTACACCAAGGCTCCTTATTAAACCCTGTTTTGTTTGTAGTAGTGATGGATGAGTTCACTAAAAATATCCAAAGGGATGTGTCTTGGTTTATGTTGTTTGTCAATAATATTGTATTAGTAGATGAGACAAAAGAGGGTGTCAATGTTAAGCTAGAATTGTGGAGGGATATATTAGAGTCGAAGAGTTTTAAATTAAGCAAGAATAAGATTGAGAACTTAGAGTCTGTTTTGTAGGAGAATCTCGGAGTGTGCATCATATGCACGTGGTGCAAAAAAATAAAAAAATTTATTCCAAAACTTTCCCGAATTCTAGGATCTATATACCTATACAAGGAAGTACCATTAATCTAGCTGAAAATTCCCAATACACATACATGTTCATAACACACACATATAAATAAGAATTCATGGCATTTACACAAATCAATCATTCATATAATAACCATGTACCTTGTGAGTAGTCTCCTTCATTCTTCAATCTTCTACTCGTTGGGTTGTAGCAAACTAAAATGACCAAAACAGACCATCTCCAACAGTATCTATGCAAAGATCGAAGAAACTAACCGAATCAAACTCTTTGATCCGGAAGCTATAACAAAGACAAGAGTGCTAGCTCTCTTCTTTGTTCTACAGAGAGCAAGAATATGGAAGCAAAGAAAAAGAGTAAGAAGATGAGAAAGATGAGAGAGTTGGGTGAGAAATCGTGAAGAAGAAGATTGCTCACTCTTTCTTCATTTTTACAATTATATCATCTTGCTTTTGTTTGTCTTTTATAGATTTTGTCTTCTTTCAATTAAAGAAAATAAATACTTAACTTGAAAAAGAAGCCTCCCTTATCCACGTTGCACCATCTTATATATATATATAAATGCTGAGGTGGTCCGATCACGTTGGGATCGGTCGTACCGGGTCCCTTATGTGAAAAACATCAGAGACCTGTTTCAGCAATATCGATGGCTTACTATTCAAAATAAGCTCAGCACTATGGATAGGCTCTCTTTTTTGCATTCAAATGCAAATTGTGTCATGTGTAATTCAGGACAGGAAAGGAGGGATCACTTACTTTTCATGTGCCCCTTCTCAGAAGACATCTGGTCTTGGATAACACACAAATGTTTGTGGCCACTAAGCACTACTCAATTCTCAAGGATTATGCAATGGTTCATCAGGCTACAGTCAAATTCTCAATCTCATTCTCCAATTAATCTAATTTCCTTTGTGGTTTGCATTAAGGAACTTTGGGCAGAAAGAAATATGTGAAGATTCCACTCTCATAGCAGATCTTCACAACAAGTTCGAGCTTGCATCTTTGATAAAGTTAGAGAATAAATTATCTCCTCTAACTCTATTGAGGATTGCTCACTCCAGATTGCTAGTGAATGGAGATTATAATGAAACATGCTAGGCAAACTGGAAACAAGGAAGCGTGCATAAATAACAGAACAACATCTCTTTCATTATAGATAAAAGCCTACTGTTTTAACTAATAACTAGGAAAACTTTGGCTTACCTATGTAAATGAAGTGGTTTCTCAAATCTGTCTCTTCCTGGTGGTGTTTGCTTGCAGATTTTATTTGCTGACCTTGGATTCATGAAAATCTACTGGTTGATATTTCATTGTGTAAATCATTACTTACAAAGGAAAGCATCAAACAGAGTCGGCTAACCTGGGTGGGTTGTAGATTTGAGCCTCAAAGAAGATCTCAGTGCAAAGTCTGTTGAAAAAGGGGAAACTTTATGCCTTAATTGCGATTGTAATCATAAACTTGCAGAAAACTAGGTTACCTGTGTTTGAGTTCTCCTCCACGTAGCGTTGACCCATTATGGAAAGCTAAGCCGCATAGATCGAGCCAGAGACTCTCTATCGCCTTCGTCCTCTTCCCAAATCGAGAACTTTCCAACGTCTTCAAATGAAAGAACAAATTCGTTTTACCCTAATGGTTAAACGATCTCGTCTTGTTTTACTTAGATACGGCACCGTATGGTCTTTATGGTTAGAGTAGGGTGTTAATTGGTTTGTACAACATCGTTTACTCCTTTGGGTTTATAGTTAGGTTATCCTTTGATGTTACTCTTATTCATTTCTATTATTTTTCTAATTGAATTTAATTTTTCAAAAACAATATTGATGTCACGATCTCATCGAGACATATCCTAATCTCATCAAGATCCATTTGGTTCTATTACTATCCATATAATGGATCTCGATCCAAAACAATTTTACGAATCCTCCAAGTCACTCTTATGCATGTGACCCATTAGGTTTCCGATTATGTTGGCCACTTGGATTAACACTTAATCCAAGCAAGTCATGAGAGGTGTCTAGCAGCACATCATGACTACTAATTAACCGGAAAGTAAGTGGCTTGACTAACTAATTCGTGCCTGTCACAAACCATCTCGTGAACCCTCCCATAGATAATTACTGTGCAATTCTTCCTTTCACCATACTATACCCTACTTAGTTATGAGTATAGGCAAAGTGTCAACTTTCACTAGACTGAATATGTCAAATCTAGCCCAAGTGATATCAATTCTCATCCTAGGACTCATTACTCAATATATCAATGAATACATTCTTCATGACATGTGTACTCTGGCCAGAGATTTCCAAGTAATGACCCCGACAAGAAGTTGTGGATATCATCTTCTATTATCACATAAGTGGTGAATCCTCTATTGGCTACTCAATTACCTTTGAATATCTCAAGCTGTACCCAATCACTACCCTATAAGCGACCTTTGCAAGGCAACAAGGAATGAAGTCAAAGCACAGAATCAGTATCCAAGATATCCTTGAGTACATCAAGTCTAAGGATACTTGCACCGTTGCTATGATGAGATGATCACTGACATTAGAATAGGACATCTATGTGATGATCTCACGGTAGGTCATCCAATGTACTTACTACCTCTAGTAAGTATCCACATCTCAACTCTAAACATCTAATCTTTACAGTTTCTAAGATCCACTGCTTGATCAAATCAAGGATTTTGACATGTGCTAGTCTATCCGGATTAACGATGTCCAATCTCATTAATCCTATGACTAGGGATAATTTAGATACTGACATAATTGCACATGATAGGAACTCAGTAGTATGATCACATCATACTTTCCTTCATGCTATATCGTATATCATGGACTTCATTAATTTGCTTATAGATCAATATCAATTCATAAAGAATGAACACCAAATTAATGAAATATGCTTTTCTTTATTATTGAAAATAAAGTTTGTACAAAACTTTGTACAAAATGCACTGAAGACGATTGCCTTTATGTCACTACTCTAACAAATCTCCCACTTGACCTAAATCTAATCGCCTTGGTATCTAATACCATAGGCGAGTACATGAGAATCAAATCTATTCTGCGAAAATGGCTTCGTCAATGGATCAGCAATATTCTGCTCAGTGGGAATTCTCTCTATCTGTACATCACCTCGACCAATGATCTCCCTGATCAGATGATATCTGCGGAATATATGCTTAGATCGTTAATGTGACCTTGGTTCCTTTGCCTATGCAATAGCCCTATTATTGTCACAATATAAGTGTATAGGTCTATCACTGCTAAGAACCATACCAAGTTCAGTAATGAACTTCTTGATCCAAACTACTTCCTTTGCTACGTCTGAAGTCACAATATACTTTGCCTCGGTTGTTGAATCAGCAGTCGTCTCTTGTTTGGAACTCTTCCAACTGACTGTCTTGTCATTCAGTGTGAATATAAAACCTGATTAGGATTTGGAATCATCCTTATCAAATTGAAAACTGGCATTTGTATGCCTGCTTACTTTTAGATTTCCATCTCCATATATCAAGAAAAAAATCCTTAGTCTTTTACAAGTACTTGAGGATGTTCTTGACCCTCACTAGGATTCGATTGGTATCTGCTTATAACACTTAGAGCATATGTGGTATGTATTTAATTGTTGATATATTTAATCCTTTACACTTAACGATTAATGACATGAAATGGCTTAAGATACTTACTTTAATTCATTTATGATTTTAGGTACAATTTGGAAACAAAGGAATTAAAGTGAGTTGAAAGCTATATATTTTGGCTATTTTTTGAAAATTAATTTTTACTTGTCTTCATGGAGCAGGAATAATAAATATTGGAACAAGTAATTAATGCCAAGAAAAATAAGACATATGTTGAAAATACAAAGAAGATTAGAGATGAAGTATGTAGCAGTCTATAAGCTAACAACAGTGTGAATTAAAATATAAGCAGCATAAGTTTCATGCAAGCAAAATGACATGGAAGAGAGAAGCAGAAGCATAAATAAAATGACGCAAAAGCCAAGAGTAAAATGGCAGTGCAAGAACCAAAATAAAATGCAAGTCATCTGCATATAATGCAAACAACTGTATTAAACACAGACGTTTGGCAAAAGAGAGGGGCGAGGGTTTGGCATGTATAGGAAGAATGAGACTTTATTCGTTCCATCAAATACACAGTGAAGAGAGAGTTGCGGCAGTAGCTTGAAATATAAAGGGTGGGGATAATTGTTATGTGGTTAAAGCATTTTCTTAGGAAATCTATGGAAGGCTAAACGTTCCGACACCGCTTCGGAGGTAATATTGACGTTGACGACCTAGGTTAAGTATTTTTGTTATTGTTTTTGTTGTTTCTTTCTCTCATTAGAAATTGATTGTGTTATCCTATGTTAATTGATTTTAGTTTTGTGTATGGATAATCAAATTTTCATTGTTGTTCGATTATTTATGTATGAACCCATTGGAATTGTGAAAGGATGATTTTAATGCATTCATTTGATTGCATATCCATTGCTAGAATTTCGATATAATCCGTAATTGTTATATTGAAATTCATGTGTAGCGACTAATGATTCGTAATCATTAGGGATGACATGACCTAGGTTAAATGATGCATCGTATATAGTTGTTGCCTTGATTAATTGATTTTTCTAATTCTTAATGCTACTACATAATTAAATCTAGAGATTGTATCCTAGGTTATTTAGTGGTTAGGTTTAATCAACGATCATATCTTGATTAAACAAAACCTAAGGGAAAACTCGAGTTAATTATTAACCCGTGATTAATAGTTTCTATGAGAGGTTTGAGAACAACAAATCAATAAAATATGCTTAATTAGGGTGTAGGACGAGATTGAACTAAAGAACCAGATCCTTACCAAATTCCCCAATTTTAACTTTTTTGTATATTTTCTTTAATTTGGTTTTATTAGTTAGATTCATTTTATTTTATTATTCCAAAATCCAAACTCCTCTATTTTTCCTAAACATCGATTAATTTCATTTCATAAGCTAACCAAACACTCCCTGTAGGGTCGACCTAGACTCACTACTGCTATAGTAGTAGTCTAGTTATTTTTATTTTGAATAGCGTTATGACGGGCCGGTCAATATGATACATCGGGTCTTGTACATAGCATAGCGTACATGATAGATCCTACTGCAAATGCATATGGGATTATATTCATGTGCGTCCTCTCATCTTGTATCTTAGGACACATAGATTTCGAGAGTGTTATCCTATGAGTCATGGGAAGATACCCTCTGTTGGACTGCTCCATACTAAACCTTTCTAGCATCTTGTCTATGTATGTTGATTGTGAAAGACCAAGCAACCTTTTCGATCAATCTCTATAGATCTTTATCCTGAGGATATAAGTTGCTTTACCGAGATCTTTCATGGAAAATTGTTTGGACAACCAAATCTTCATAGATTGTAGCAGAGAGACATTGTTTCCTAGTAATAATATGTCATCTACATATAACACAAGGAATACGATTGCTCTCTCACTAACCTTTTTATACACACAGGGTTCATCTGGATTTTGTGAGAAACCAAACTCTTTGATTATCTCATCAAAGAAGATATTCCAACTCCTGGATTCTTGTTTCAATTCATAGATGGATTTTTTAAGCTTGCATACCTTTTCTCCATCATAGGAGATAAAGCCCTCTGGTTATGTCATATACACATCCTCGGTTAGATTTCCATTTAGGAAAGTTGTCTTCACATCCATTTGACATATATCATAATCATAATGAGCATCAATGGCTAGGAGTATCCTAATGGATTTAAGCATTGCTACTGGGCTGAAGGTCTCGTCGTAGTCTATTCCTTGTCTTTGACGGAAACCTTTGGCCACAAGCCTTGCTTTATAGGTAATCACATGATCATCCATGTCAGTTTTCTTTTTGAAAACATATTTACACCTTATAGTTTTATTCCTTTGGGTATCTCAACCAAAGTCCATACATGGTTTTCATATATGGAATCCATTTCTGCTTTCATGGAACTAAGCCATTTCTCAAACTTTGAACTCTTCAGAACCTCTTCATAGGTAGTAGGCTCATTATCTTCTATGAGCAATACGTCATTCTGTTCAATCACGAGAAATCTATATCTCTTGGGAACAGAGCGTATCTTATGTGACCTACAAACTTCCTGTGTTGAAGAAGGTTGAACTATTACTTCATCTGTATGAGTCATAGTCTCAGGTTTAGGTAGTTGATTCGTGTCTGTTCGAGAATCTTGAACTTCTTCAAGTTCAATTTTGCTCCCACTGTCTTCTTTTAAAAGAAACTCCTTTTCTAAGAAGACATCATGCTTTGAAACAAACACTTTTTGTTCCTCAACATGGTAAAATTGATATCCCATTGTTTCTTTAGGATATCCTACGAACAAACACTTGTCAGACTTCACATCAAGCTTATTTGACTGTATTCTCTTCATATAAGCGGGACAGCCCTAAACTTTCAAATGAGAAAGATAGGATTTTTTGTTAGTCCACATCTCATATGGAGTAACATCACCCACCTTTGATGGAACTCTGCTTAGCAAATAAATAGCTGTCTCAAGTGCATACCCCCAAAAGGATTTTGGTAAATTTGCAAATCCCATCATCAACCGTACCATGTCTAACAAGGTTCGGTTTCTCCTTTCAGCCACACCATTGTGTTGTGGTGTGTAAGGTGGAGTCTATTGAGATAAAATCCCATTATCTCTAAGATAATTTAAAAATTATTGGTCTAAGCATTCCCAACCTCGATCGAATCGTAATGCCTTGACACCTTTCCCAAGTTAGTTTTCTACTTCATTTCTGAATTGTTTGAACTTTTCAAATGCATTAAATTTGTATCTGATTAGATACAAATACCATATCGAGAATAGTCATCGATAAAAGTAATGAAGTAAAGAAAACCACTACTGGCATGGATGGACATCGGACCACATACATCTGAATGTTTTATATCTAATACTGCAGTCGCTCATTTACCCTTTCCTTTAAAGGGTAACTTATTCATCTTGCTTAATAAACATGATTCACACATGTCATATGATTCATAATCGAATGACCCTAAACTACCACTCTTGTGGAGCTTAGCTATGCGTCTCTCATTTATATGGCCAAGCTGACATTGCCATAAGTAAGTTGATTTTAAATTATCTCGTTTGTCTTTTCGTGTCATTGACATTTATAATTGGACGTGACATATTTAATATGTAAATTCCATTCCAAAATGTACTATTACCATAAAGCATTCTATTTAAACTAATAGAACAACCATTGCTATTAAAATTCAAATGGAAACTAGCTTTATTTAAACAAGAAACAGACAATATATTCTTTGTTAAAACAAGTACAAAATAACAACCATCTAGTTTAATTACAAGCGCATTGGGGAGTGACAAAAATAAGTGCCTATAGCTAATGCAAAATATCTTGCTCCATTACCCACACGTAGGTTCTGTTCTCCCTTCATGAGTTGTCTACTGTCCCTGAGGCCCTACATATCATTGCATATGTGTGAACCACAACCAGTATCTAATAACCATATGTTATGATCAGAAACAGTATTAACCTCAACGACAAACATACCTTAAGGAGCCGGGGAATCTATGCTGGAACCCGTTTCCGGAGCCCAACTATTCGAATGTCATAAAACATGAGCGTGTGTATTACCTTATAGGGTTATTTCCATGAACTCTCATTAGCCATCATCGGTTCATCTTCATTCTAATAACATCCTAAAAGTTTCCTATTATACAGATCAAGATATGCTTAAACGCCAAAGTATGCTCATAACTAAGTCATGCTCCTCCAATCGATTCCCTCACTTTCTTTCCATTAATTTTTTTAAAATCAACACCAAAGGCTACCAATTTTTTTTAGGGATAGAAAAAATGGGTTAGGAATCTATTGGTTCAATAATCACTTCATTTCGAGGTCGTACGATGAAGTTATTGCAAAAAGAGTCAACCACGATTATGTCCTTAATCATATTGTACCTATCTTGGGACAATTGGTATAAATTTCACTAGAGATATCGGATTGTGGTCTTTTTAGGACAGTTTCGAAAAGAACGTAGAGATATGCAACTTTTATGAAGATCTTGAAGAAAAATTTTGCCATATAGAGGGTCAAAATCACTTCATTTGGTGCTTCGTCTGGTGCCTATGCTTCGTCTGGCGCTTCGTTTGGTACCCATGCTTCGTCTAAAGGACATATCTTTTGCGTCAGAAGTCCAAAAATTCCAAACTTTATATCTTTGGAAATCCAAGCAAAGGATCTACAACTTCCAAGAGACAACTCTGTCTAATTCAGCCTAGATCAATATAGATTTGCCCTAGAAGTCAGAACATAAAATTTTACCCTTATGAATGCTTGAAAATGAAATCTACAAACTTTGAGAGTCATCAGCAAAAACACGATCATATTTCATTATCATAAAAAAATAAGAGTTTCACAAAGCTTTAATGGGCATTTTAAGCCACAATACATCATAGTCCAAAAATACATAATTTACACAAAGTAGAATTGCTTAAAATGTAACTAAAGCTTTGTTTTACAAAAACTAACTTAAAATACAAAATAAGCATAATCCGGAGCAATTCCCTTATGCTCGATCACTCGATCTCTTGCTCATTACCTAAATATGGGATGGAATGGGGGGGGGGCAGTGAGCTTAAAGCTCGTGGATAACAATTTTATAACCGGTAACAAGCAAAACCATTGTAAAATTCACAATGCATTATGAAACACATATTTCCAAATTCTTAATTTATCAAACACTTTATAAGCA
>JAOQMS010000007.1:18242891-18262661 GCA_027563885.1 Erythroxylum longipes
ACACTCTCTCTTCCTCTCTTCAATTTTCGTTTTCTTCTTCTTCAATTGCAAGACAACTATTCTTCTTCCCCTTTTTATGCTTAATGAGCCCAAAAAGTCCACTTTACCCTTCCTTATAAGCTTATGCTCTTTTAACCTTAAGTGATGTTCTAAAAATACCCTTCAACTTTCTTACTACTTTAATACAACTAAACCATATAATAAAAATCCTACTAAGGTTAACATAATAATTAACTACAAAAACTTAATTGATCAAAACCTCATAATTCATTCAAATCATGCTTAAATAAATAAAAAGAATTCGGGGCCAACAACCCACTCTTCTTCTTCCTCTTTATAGACAAAGAGTTCCTACTCTTATTTTTCTTCAATCAACTTTTGCCACTTCTCCACTTCCTCTTTCTGGACATAGGCTTCATCCTCTTCTTCTTCATCTACTTCCTCTGTCATCTGTTCATCCACCTCTTCTAAAGTAGTAGTTACCTCCTTGCCTTCTTGGAATGCAACGTCATTCATGAAATTGACCTTCATCACTTCTTCACTCTAAGATGTTAATGAGCTCAAATAGTATGTCGTATTATACTCAATATATTCATGTGAAGAAAATCTCTCTTCAAATTCACATTGGCTAGCTGCACATTTTACAAGGTATTCTATTATTATATCTATAATACTTTCTTTTTGTTGTTATCATTGTAAATTTTCTGTTGGAGCATAACCATTCCATCCATTAACATATGCGTAGCTCCACTCTGGATGATAAGTATTCTCGTAAAGTGTACTCAAAGGTTGGTTGTGCATGTGTGATTGCTGTTATATGTAGTTTGGTGCCTGACATTCATTATTGTAATGGTTACTCCTACAAATGTTGCAACACAAGAAGGAATTCGATTGAGCTTCCAAAAACATGTCACCAAGCCTTTCTTTGCAAAATGGTGATGTTGTCATAAGCGATGACATATCATAGCTCCCATAAGAATACCATCTGCTCTGACCTTCCATTATGGTTTTTGGTTATAGCAATGACTATAAAATCATAAAAATTCACTAAAAACTTAAAGTCAAAGTAGAGAACTTCAAAAGATAAATAAATAAATAAGTAACAAAATAAAATAAAATAAATACAAAAATAATGGTTAGATTAATAAAATCTAGGCTTTCCTAATATTACTAGTCCCTAAAAATGATGCAAAAAACTTGATGTGATAGATTTATATCAATATTAAAAATATTGCAAGTGCATCACATAGTTGTAGCTAGCACAGGCAAGTATGAGTTGATCCTAAGAAGACTTTAAGTACTAGTAATTGCCCTTTTTCTATTATCTAACCTATGAATCAGATTGTGGATTTTAATTAAAAATTAAACTAAACAAGTAAACTAAAAATTAAAACAACACTGAATGCAGACAAGTATAAGACAAAGAAAAGTCAATATCAAATAATAGTGTATAGGTAATGAATCTCCTACGAATCATTAATTATTAACCTTTACATGCAATTATATTATTGATTATTGGACCATGAAAATTCCTATATTATGTTAATATCTTTTTTAAGAATATTAACAACTAATATATCAGTTGATTAACTTAAAATTTTCTAATTAAAACCACTAAGATTGCATTATCAATTTATGAATTTCATTATTAAGTTTGACCTTAATCTAAAGGATTTATGTCGTCCTATCTATAGGTTTGTATGGAAATCTTTCCAATTATGGCAGTTCTATCCATACAAGAAGATTTCTCAATCTAAATTATATGAAATCAAATCATACACTAATATTCCAGATATAATAGAACAAGAATAAAGTGCATAATTGAATCGCAATAAATCAATCAATAAAATTGCATTAAATAAAAGATTAACTCATATTGTTATCACATCTTAGGGTTCATCTTACCTAAACACTAAACAAGCTTAGTTCATATCCATAGAAAATGAAATCAATAACAAATATGCAAAAGAATGACTAGAAAATAAAGAAATCATAATTATAAATCTCCATTTTCTTCAAATAAATCTTCTTGAAAGTTTGGATTACATGAAGCTCTCTATTAGATCTTTTGGTGTTATCTTCATATTTTCCTTATCCTTTGATTTGAACTTTTGCCTCTCTATGTGGCTAACGACTCAAAATCACTTAAAAACTCAGCTCTCCTTATTTTGCTTCCATTCACATCCTTTTAGAGTAAAAATTAAGATTTTTGGGACATACACAGTCACTTACACGGCTTTGTAGATGACAATATAACTCTAAAAATACCTAAAATCATGACTTTACACATTCACAAAGACTTACACGGGCACATATATGACTGTGTATCTCCAAGTTCTTCCAAATATTTGTTTTATGCCATAATTTCGTCCAAAATCTTCTCCTTTTAGTTTATGAAGGCAAATATCACGTAAAAATGCACTTGAAGCAAATTAAGTACCAAAAATTACAAAAAAGTAAATATCAAGCAAATCACATTAAATATAGGTGTATAATTATAGTCAAATAAGCATTTTTCACATATTACGTTGGAAGAAGGTACTTTTTTTGTAAGATTTGGCTTCTAATGAAGAGCTTGGGATGACTTACTTGAGTGGATTGCTCAATGCTATAAAGAGGAAGGACTTCATAATATTGCTAGATTTGTTGAATATATAGATTGAATAGTCTATCTAAATTCTATGTTAGATGTTCTATCCCCCTTAAGCATAAGGGCTTCTCTTTATGTACAAAATTTTATTTTTCTTTTGCTTATGTTTAATCTAAATAAAAAATTTTCCTTCTTGTTTGTATAAACTTATAATATCAATATGACTCTGGTATATCAATCAACAATATACAAAGATTTAATAATTGTAGTGTATTGATACTAAGTAAAATTTTTGTTGGGTTGTAGTTTGGATTATTATTATGATTTATTGAAATTGTGCCTGTATTGTTTGTAATTGTCTTAATTACATTATAATATTGCATATGACAGGTGAAGAAAAGTAAGAAAATTTTTATTGGAAGTTTACAGTACAATAGTTAGCTCAGCATCATAACACTGTGACGTAATGTTTCCTTATTTTTAGTATAGTAGAAAAGCATGTCTTTGTTTTATGTACAAGAGATTACACACAACATCAAGAAAAACTCACTTCTCTTTGAATACTAACAAACATGGAAACCTTATTATGTCCTAACCAAAATCAT
The DNA here is from genome assembly GCA_027563885.1 of Erythroxylum longipes. NCBI lineage: Eukaryota > Viridiplantae > Streptophyta > Magnoliopsida > Malpighiales > Erythroxylaceae > Erythroxylum > Erythroxylum longipes. The sequence continues at coordinate 18,246,087 of JAOQMS010000007.1, forward strand.
GAGACACATAAAGAAAAAAAATGAAAATACACATTTTTCTGAATTTAATATGGAGCAAAAGGAACTGTTAGTTTCTTATTGTAAAACAAATGAAAAAGTGCATAATTATTTTAGGATTTTTATATATATTTAATTTATTAATAATGAAATTCATACATAGCATAAATATAAAATATAGTAGTCAAGTAGAAAAACACTAATCTAGCATAACTCACCGCGTCATTCACATTAAAGAAGAAATTAATGTTAGGTTATTTTTTTTAAAAAGGAAGTTAGAACATTTTAGCACCACTTTTTAAAGTTCAGGCTAGTATTACAAAATTAAATAAAATTTAGGATTCTTTTTACAATTAAACCAAAATGGTTTTCAAATGTCTTAAAAAGAATCAATTATTAAAGCTAGAGAATTAATATGATTGGAACCAAATAAAAAAGACAATAATTACATATTGTATGTCTAATTGGAACATGGTACAATAAATTGATTAAATTATACAAAAAAAGGCACAAAAGTTAAGCTAAAACTATATTAACATTTATAATATTTAGATAGTTATGATGTCATTAGATGTTAATCTTAATTTGTGGACATAAATTATTTAATTACATAATTAAAGTTAAATAAATGAGTTTAATTTATCTAGTTTTAAATACAATTTAAGATTATAGTTTAAGGTTAAATTCGTAGGACTCCCCGAATTTTGAAAACCTTTCATATTTTATCTAACTATCGTTCATTCCCCCTACAGTTTAAACCCTAAATTTTCCTATAAAAAGATGTCTTTAAAAATGACCATCTGTGTGGCAAGAATGTGCCATGTAGCCAATGACATCTCCTAGGTTATTCAACTTATAAGATGTTTGGCTTTAAATGGTATCGTTTACCATACTCTACAAGACGTCACATAAAGAAAAAGAAGAAGTAAAGACTAGCAATGTTTTTGCCAAAAAAAAGCAAAATATCGATTAGTGAAGCTAGTCTTCATCGATTATGAAGCTATTACATCAAGACTTGATTTCAATTATGTAGTACTTTGTTTCTACTACATCAAGACTTGATTTTCCACCACTAGTTTTATGCATTAAATTGGCATTTCTTATCTTTTTCTTTTTGTAATTATTCTACCTCTTCTATTACTAGTTTCGTTGTCTTACCATATTATACTAGATGATCATGTAATTGATTGGTGGCCAAGTTTCATACTTGAGAATTACTTTTATATGCTAGGATTAAACACTTCAATTGCTACTTCAGTTGGTAAATATTTGAAATCCTGTTGCTACTTGGGGTGTTTGAGATTGAGTGCTATCTTTCAAGTGTCTCTTATGGTTTATAGCATAAAATTGATCTGATGGAACTCATTTCTTGTAATTCCATGATCGATTGGTTGATTTATTTTAACTCTTCCACTTCACAACTGTAGTTGGTTGAATATTGATAGTAGGTATCCTTAGGAGCTAAAATTTAGATGTTTTGATTTGGATTTGGCCTATTTCTATGTATAACATTACTCTTTGATCATGATAATTAATCTCGTTAAGAAAACAATTCATTAGTCATGTGTGTATAGGTAGCACCAATGATACGTGTTTAATTGATTAAATATTTATTCAATAACACTTAGTGATTAATGATACGAAAATGCTTAATATACTCACTTTAGTTCATATATGATTTTAGGCACAATTCTTAAGTGAAGGGGCTAAAGTGAGTTGAAAGCACTACATTTGGGTCATTTTTTGAAGAATCACACTCACTTGTCTTTATGGAACAATAAGAAGATTAAAGTAAGAAGAAGACAAGAAAATGGAAAATAACATGAAGAGATGCTGCAAAAGAGCTCACAGCCAGACTAAACAATTATACAGTCGTGAGCATGTCTCACAGTTGTGCAACCAGCAAAATGGGGCAAATCCACCGTGCTAAGCATATAGCTTAGTGAGAAATAACTAAACATGATACATAATGATAACTAATCCTAACAATCATATAATAATGACATATACAAAATCAGATTACATATAAAAGTGCAATCCAAACAATATGTATCTCATAACATAATATGCCAAATCAGGATATGTTAGATTCAAGGCAATGCTTACAATTATCATAACAAAATATCATGATATTAGAATAGAACTTGTTTGTGATAAAACAGTATTTGATTAAATCAGAAGAAATCATAACAGAACTTATTTATTTCAGAACAGAGCATGTAACAAAATACAAAACAAATTAGCCTGTTAATTTTTTTTACAGAAGTGGGTAACAGGACCAGAATAAAAGATACCATTTTTGGTATCTGAAAAAGAAGAGACTTAAGTCTTTGAAACAGAAGACACATAAGTGTCTAAAATTAGAAGACACCGGAGTGTCTGGCACAGAAGACACTTTAGTGTCTGGCTACAGAAGATACCTTAGTGTCTGGTTACAGAAGCAGCTGCTAACCCTTCTAGGCATGCCTATTTACCCACGACTAGGACTTAGCAGTTTTAAAATAAACCATTTTTAGATTTCAGAATTTTATGCAATTATAAATACAAACATGTGCGATTATGTATCAATAGAAATGTTGAGTCATCAATCATGATGTGAATGCACACATAAAACTCCTCGGACAACTGATGGTCTGGTATTGTCATAATATTCCTGCAGAAATTCCCAATTGACAAAACTCATATTCAATTCAGAACACATAAGTTTTAAGAGCTCATTCATTCTTGATCACACCAAGCAATTCAACAATTTACTCATCATTTTTAAACCATACATCCTTTATAAAAACATCTCCATTTATAAACCATAACTCAAATAAAAAAATACTCCATTAATCTAACATCACCTAGGTTCATTTTATAACTCAATTACGTCAAATTAAACCATTGTTAAAGACCTAACCATATATATGTCAACAATTACACAACTAGGTTTAGTTCAAGTTTCTTAGGATAGGTTTCAGGTCAGATTTACATGGACAGTTTGACATATAAAAAGAGGTTTATGGGTAATAATTTCTGTAAAAAAAAGTTCCTCTACGTCTTAAGTTTCTAATGACATCAAAATCATGCATTTTGGTTTAGTATTTTGCAGGTTATACCCAAAATACTGCAGACTATTCTCAAACAATGACAGAATCTTAAATTCAAGTGTAGGCCAAATTTCATCATCCTTAGGGATAGAAACAAATTTCCATTCCTTCAAAAAAGTTATAGGCATATGTGTGTATTTTAATCCACAATGAAAATCACTCCATTTGGATGTCTACAGATCAAGGTATAGGCTAAATACTGACGGCTATTCAGTGAAATCTGTTTAATGAAACCAGTACAATTCGTTCACCTTTTACATCTTCAACCTTACTCCAACATTCATCCTTTTTACCACAATTCCACCTTATTCATGCCTTAACTACACATCAATTTCATGTCTAGACCTTAACTCATCAACAAATCCATACATATTCTATCCAATCAAGCATCAAAATAATTCATATGATAACATGCAATCAAGGTTAGTATTCACATACCTTCTTTAACACAATTTCCTACTTCAATGAGGAAGCCACTCTAGCCTTTCAAGAAAATATCACAACCAAGAGGACAGTAACATAGAAAATAGTAGAATCTAACTTCCTTGGTACAGTAGTATGTAAAGACGTTAAGTGAAGATGATGATCTAAAAAGCATGCAAAAAATCCAAGAGGTGTGAGTGAGAGAGAGAGTTTCGGTGGTGAGAGAACAAAAATGGTGAGGAATAAGCCAAACCAGAAACTCCAGCAGAAAACTCATCTCCTCCAAAGCTAGGTGTCCACAAATTTTAACAACATATGTCTTCTTACATGTTTTACACTTGTCCCATTTAGGAGCTGCCACACATCCACTCAACATGCTGCCATTTGTCACCAAATAATTAGTCCACGTATAAACCATCAATAAACTGTATTGATTTAGGCAGAATTTGACAAAGTTGTCTTCATAAAAGTTGTAGCTTATCCTCTTAGCTTTCTAACAGTATAAAGTTTGTAGTTTGTGGAAATCGGAATCAAAAGGTATGGCACTTATAAGTTTGAGTATCACATTAGAAGTCACACTGAATGTCAGCACGAGGGTGATAAACTTGTCACCCTTTAGATGTCGCCCTCGTGCTTGTGCACGAGGGTGACACACTGGTCTTGCAAAAATCACTTCAACCTTGAGTTTTCAGTACTTTCAAGCCTTCTTTTCACTAAATCTTCATACAAACCTTATGTAAAGTATCCATGACATATTTTTCGAGACCCCAAGCTCAACATTAATACCTTAAGTCTCTATGATGACAATTTAATTCCAATTCTCCAAGTATGATTCATTAAAACATAATTAAGTCATATGGAATTCTCAATCATACCACAATTTTAAAACCTATCATTCATGTACTTGCATGAACATGTAACATTTCATCTAGGGTACAATTTGGGCCTTACATCCACTTTGCTGACCTTTTCAGGGAAACGACATCCTTTTGGTATACCAAGACGTCATTGAATAGTGTACTAAGGCCTCCATTGACAGGGTTTAAGCTGGACGTTAATGGCTAGTTGAAATAGTACACATGGTCGCAACAGACAGAGAACTGGGACAGGTTTTGGTCGGAGCCTGAAAACCATTGTAAAGTGTATGGTTTTGTGGTTATATGGATGTTTGTAATAATTCATTGTTGAAGCCTTGTGTTTGTCTTCCTGGGTTTAGTCTTGTTGATGATCATGAATGGGAAACTGGGAGTTACTCTGATGGTTACAGTAAAGGAACTGAGGATTCATGTGGAGAGACTGAAGAGTTTAAGGAGTTTGGTGTTTTTGGGTTTGAAGGAGTAGTTATAGAGTCACTTGTGGGAAGTAGTAAGAGTAATTGCAAGAGATCTTGTTTAAGTAATTGTTAGCAATATTATATAATCAGAATATCAAAAATGAAAAAATTAATATTTAATAATGTAACTTGTATGACAAATTAACATTATTTAATGATTTCAATTTTTATTCAGTTTGTAGGGATATAATTGAAAAAACAAGTCAAAATTAAATTACATTTCATGAAATATTGTTGAATACCAAACATGATAATAAGAATCCACTTAACTTTCCTATTAGAATTCTTATCCTTATCCAAACATGTGAATATTTTTACTTTCTATAGATTTATTTTGCCAAAGAATCAGATTCCAAATATCAATAATTTACGTGACTCAATGAATTTGCATTAGCTGTAATTAATTAAAATTTCATTTAGTTCGTAAAATTGTTAATATCTCTAATAATTTAATTTCTCATCAAATATCTAAATTAAATAGGTAACACAATCTTAATCTTAAATTTAATAGTTTTCAAATTTTTTATTTTATAACTTTAAGGATTGATTTTAATTAAACTACTAAATAGAATTTTTTGTAAATAAAATCTTGATACACTATATTCATCAATTTAATAGCCTAGAGTACCTTCAAAAGAAATTTATTTGTGATTAATAAAGAAAACAACTTTTTAACCAATTAAACATATTCCTTTGAATATTTGAACCTTAATAAGAACATAAAACTTCTGAGTTGAACAAGGTTTTGAAAAAAAATAATCTCATTTTATTTTTCTAGTTCCCGTCATTTTCTTCACCCTCACCCTCACCCCCTTCCCCTCGGCTCTCAATCTTGTTCTGTTCCTTCTTCTGTCCTGCACTGCTGTGGATATTTGATTCTTCTCTGTATTTTAATAGGAAGGATTGAGCAAGTAATGTCCTATCTAATAATCTGTCATTCTCAATAAAGTGGCTGTTGCCACGCAAGCCAAATAATTCTTATGATTATGGCAATCTCTTATTTGGCTGCCGTATGTACATGTCTATCCACGTGATGTTAGCATTTGTGACACGTTAATATAGAAGAAAGCAACATAAAGCTATTCTTTTTAATTTCAGAAAAGAAAAAAAAAAGGATAAACTGTGTGAGTTCTAATATTATACAGCAGCCACTCTCTTGCACCGAAAGCAATTGATTGCTTAAGAGTCAACTAGGCATATGAAAGCAATCTTTTTCTTTAGAAGGATATGGCAATTCTTTTAGTTAGTTTCAACAAATCAGAAAAGTCATGTATTTTAATATTATATTTATGGAAAATCTAACTGGTCAAAACTCAAAATTGTTTGTACATCAATCCATCGAGCTGTCTTTCTATTTTGTTTGTAGTTATTATTTTCCAATAAGGGATGGATCTACTGTATTATTAGATTATATACCATAATATTTTTTTTGACATATTACAATCAAAGGTAAATGTTCTCATTTCTGGAATTCTATATAATTTCGTAAACATATAACACGTTTCTCTTGAAAAATTAAAATTTTATTGACAATATAGTCTACATTCAATTTTAATAAATAAAAAAAAGATGAATGAGTGTATCTTTTTATATTATTTGAAACACCCGGATAACTCAGTTATGCTTAATTTGAAAAGGTTATGAATACCCAATCTTATTCTTAACTAGAAAGATTATTTTAAAACCGAATTACTTGATTTCTATTTGTCTTAGTTCATTGTCTCTTATTATTTGTCGTTATTATATTTTAACAACGGTTAGAAGATGGAAACTAAGCCCGTCAGTGGGACAAAACCCAACTCCTCGGAGTGGTAAATTAATCATCCAAGACACAAGACACAGGCAAACTGCATTCCAAGTACAGAAAGAGAAGCAGCCTAATGCTTTAGCGTGCATAAAGAATTAAAAGTTTTCGTATTCAACGACACTTGCATGTGGAAACTAAAATTCAACAGTCATTTCCGAATCCCCAGTGACTTAAACAAGTAATTAACTTCTTAATTACGTAAATTAATTTCTGACTTCCATGAACAGCTGTGCCATCAGAACGCGATCACACCACTTGAAGTCTGTGTCTCTGTCTCGGTCTCGGTCTCGGATAATTATCAACCAAAAGCAAATGAATAATGAATGATATTACCGTGAGATTCATGCCCTTTCTTTTTACTTTCCGCCTCCTTAAAGTTGAAGACACCCCGTGTAGCTTGCTAGCAATACGTGTAAAGGGCTAAAGTAAACCAAGCCCCGGGACCAGAATGATGTATATCGAGGCTCATGTGAGTCCAGGTCGATCTAATAATATGTATGTTGCGGTTACCATTACAATAATAGATTCGAACTTTCGGTTGTACTTTGTAATTTAAAACCGTGAAATTATCAGAACAACTACATGTGCTTGCTGTGCTTGATTGAGTAAAATGGAACGGCAAAGAGCTGGCAAACTCGTTCTTGTGAAGGTTGATTCATGGCATAACGCTTCAGATAACACTAGTGTCTATCCTCCCTTTACTGGTTAAATTCAGGTTTCAACCCAAATTTATATGTGAATCATACAAAATTAAGAGAATAATAAATTGAATACATAAATAACCATTAATCTAACAGTATCCTTCAAACAAGTTTAAGCTACGAGGTTAAGATAATGAAATTAAAATACATATGAAAATTCTAGTAGAAATGGAAAGAAGAGTTTTGGTCATCATGGTCAGAGGTCTGGATGTGCAGGAGACGAAGGAACCTTCTTCTACGCCTATAGAATAAGGCATAACGAAGAGTGGACCAGACCAAGCGTCTGATTTTGCGGGCAGAGCGTAGTTTGATAAGGAATAACCTTTTAATTCTGACCAAAGATCTCTTCAGCCTTTCTCCAACACTCCTTTTCCTTGAGAACTGGTAGCTTCTCAAAAACAATTGCCTCTTCTCCATCTTCATCAAGCTATCATGACCATAACTACTATTGCTGGTATTCTTGTAATAGTAGTCGTCGTTGCAATTCGCCTTCAAGGCCACGATCATTTTCTATATGTTGCTCAAGGCAAATTGGAGAAAGTAAGGTAACTAGACTTAGCTCAACTCTCAGCAAGTTCTCAAGAAGAAAGGAAAGGGGAACCCAAACTTAGAGACTAGTTGAGATAGTAAACTATGGATGGAGAAGTAATTATTAAGCAGTAATATATATATATATATATATGATACGGAGGAAATAGGGGAGGAATGAATGCAAGAATCCTTGCCTTTTGCAAGCGATCGAGGGGATTGTATGTGTGTGTTGTGTGTAGACTTTAAGAAAGTGTTCTGTACATATTCAGAAGAGGAACTTAATTTACTTTGGTTTCTGATGTGACACGCAAGCGCAGCCGTCCTGACTTGGAAGAACCCGGAGCCGACCTACTACTGTATCTACTCTTCAAAGTTCAAACTTTTCTCAAACAGTTTTAAGATCATAAACATGAATTATATAAGGATTCATTTGGTATTACCTTTGATAATTTTTTTTATTGATAGTGTATGGATAAGAGGGGTATATATAAAGATGTAATTCCTTGAGATTAATTACAATAATAACATAAAGATGATTAGTTGGCGATTTGATGAACCACTTGAAATGAATTTGCTTTAAAGCAACTATTACTTGCGCCATATTTATGCGTCTGCGGCGAAAGATATGGTATTATCATGTTGTTCCATGCTGCTGACTGACTTGTTTGTAAGTATAGGTTAGGAACTTCGTACTTCACTTCCCCAAATAAGCTGCGGCTGCTAGATGTTCTAGTGCTTATCGGTAACAAATAATTGAAATTCTTATCGCTTACACAACTTCTGAGAATCCGGACATCATTAATTGTTATTCAATTTTAATTCTTCATAAAGATGTAAAGATATATCTAAAGAATTCATATATCAATTAATGATCATGTAATTATAATTCAAATACTGAAGTGATGACCATGTTAGGTCTATAAAATATGAGAGCTAATATTGCATTCCCAGGTTCCAAACTAAGCATTAAAATAGCTCTGAGCTCTACCTGCAGAACTAAGATCGTCAGTCTGCAATTAGCTTCCATTTGTAGATCAAACCAGGGGGGGGAAGGGGAAATTAGACAATTGATATGAATTTAGAAATTCAAGAACGAAGAAAGTTCAAACAAGAAAAGTTCAAAAAGAAGAAAAATGTAACCTCGGGACAAGTCAGTCTAATGATTTCATGGTGGGATAACTTTTACCATTTTAAAATAATGATACTGATTATTCTTAAATTAGGTAGTTTTACATAATTTTTAGTTTCACTTTAATTTTTATTTCATTGTAGAAGAATGGCTATTCCGTAATTCACATCCTCTACAATAAACAATCAATAAACATGCCTTAATTTGCCAATAGAAATAAACAAAAATACTTTGCTTACTAGAGCAATAACAGAAAAAGAATATTTTAATATAATAAAATAATTAATAAGATACTGAAGAAGAGGTGGATTTGGCTCAAGACAATGAAGAGGACTATTTTGAAATAATCTCCGACAAAAAGTGACCGAAAAGTTAAAAAATCGGACACGTCCAAAACCTACAAATTTCATATACCATAATGGACGATAGGAGAAGTATCTATCAAAAATTGCAATAGACAAAACTTAAAAGAGATAAAGTCAGGAATGTAATGGTAAGAAGAAAATTAAAGATAACTAATATTATTGAAAATTTAAGAGAGATAAGACTTAAGTAGCTTGGATATATTAAGAGGAGACACCCAGACGTTCCAGTAAGAAGATGAGAGAAGATAGTACTTAGAGACTGTAAGAGAAAAAAAAGAGGCCTAAAAAGAATTGGGAGTAGGTAATCAGAAATGATATGTCAATGTTGGAACTTACAGAGGACATGCCTGCAATAGAAAACTCTGGCATATTAGGATTCAAATAAAGGATCCCTCATAAAGAGATCCTTATAGTTCTCATAAGTCTTTTAAATCTTCCCACTTGTAGTTAGTTTATACTTGTAAATAGGTAGTACTTTTCTCTTAGAGATTTAGTCTAAACTTTTACTACTACTACTACTACTATTATTATTATTATTATGATAATGATGATGATTAATTTACTTCTTCTTCATGTAGATCATTTGGAAGCAGTCACTCTGCTAATTAGGAGTAAAGTTGCATACTATTATACCTCTCTTCACTTTTTAGCAAAATTTTTCTTGAGAGTTGTTATTGTTTTGTAATAGTATACCATCAAAACCAATTAAGTGAAAAGATACAATACTTCATGGTGAATGGTTTAAATGAGCAATAGAGCATGTTCCTACACCTTTAAATCTCAATGCACAAATAAAATAATATTTTACAGATAGAAAAGTAAACTATCTTAGAGATGGAAAAGTAAAATATCTTTCAATAAAAAATTAAGAAGTTCTAAATTTGACGAAAGTGCCTATACCTCCTTAGTTGGCTTAGGAAATTTGTAGGATACCATCTATCATGAATATTCTAAGCAAATATTTACCAAGATATTCAACTTTTTATATACCATAATCTAGTTTTCATTGTGTACACTATAATAAAAATATTGAACAATCTATTTATAAAACCACAAAAAATAATGAACATAGTCATCTCTAACATGCCAATATTCTCTTTAGTAACTAAAAATATAAAAAATGAATTATATATGTTAGAAAAAGAATTTGAGCTTGATAAACAATATTTACATTAATATTTTTATCCTTTACATAATAAGTATACAAACTAGGGTTTTTTAATAACTTCTTAAGAAAAAGAAACAAATCCAAGAAATTCACTACAATTTTGTACAAAATTATCAATGGTTAATTGTAGGGATGGCAACTGGGCTTGGGTACTGGAAATTTGGGACAAGATCCGATCCTAACTACGGCAAAATAATTATAAAAACTTTTCGTATTTTAATTTCCTAAAAACCAAAATCACATTAATTGTATAACATTATTAACACATAAATCATAATAAAGCATGAATCATAATTATTACCTAATTATAAAGCTTAATCCTTTGTTGTTGTATCCTTTAAATCGTTTCGAATCGATTTATCTTAATTACCATAGCTACACAAGTGTCCAGCCTCTATCATTATTCACAGGATAGGTTAAAAGAACTCTGTAACTTTTATAAAAAAGGTTAACCAAGAAGTGTTAGCTCCATTAGAGCTTAAACCTATTTATAATAAGTTTTGGACACTTTAGTAATTTAATTGAAATTTAATTTAATTTTTAGTTAAAATTTAATTAGAATTACAAATAATTCTAGTTAAATACCTATTATGCCCAAATAAGATCCAATATCTCATATTACTCCTTATTTATTAAGTATCTCATATTTAATCATATAGCTTCTCAAACTTTACAACCAAGTCCAACTTAATTAAAAATATCTTTGTTCTCTATAACTCCTTCTTTATATGTGACCTACTAGGTTCTCAAATATCTTGGTGATGATTATAAATTATAATTATAATTAGATAAACTAAAACTCCTTTTAATTTATTTTAATTCTCTAATTAACAATTTATAATTATAGATAAATTTTGGCGGATAGCAACGGATCATGACTACTTAAATATTTAGGAATGTCAAGGTGGTTTTAAATAACCTTTTCATGTATACTTTTTTTATATAATTCAATCATTTCATTATACAATGCTTCGATTAGACAGAGCATGGAATTGATGTTTATTCTTTTTTAGTCCAATCATATTAGTTTTCAGTCATTAGCTATTGATTCAATTAATGACATTTGTAAACTATTTACAAAGTATTATTCCACCTTGGCCAATGATTTCCTGTATCAATATTAATTGAGAACAACGAAAAATTCTCCCTAATTACTTTAGGGTTATGAATTATATCTTGATCACACAACTATCATCATATATTTCATGCTACATCCGTTGACTACCGATTGAACAACCTATGATTAGAATATGTCATAAATAGTATTAAAACATAAAAATTCCTATATAAGATAACTTTGGAGACCTCAAGTCAAAGGACTACTTACACAATCGTCACAATGAGAATTTCTATAGGCATACAAGTAACTTTACAAATGGATTTTTCAAGCCAAGTTAGTTCAATGAACTTATTCTCTAACAAGCACCCACATGTTTGTCTAAGTATCTCCATACTTTAGCCTATGAGATCGACTACTTCATTCATAAGGAAAAACATAATGTGTGCTAGTTTTTTTTACGTTCTATTAATGTCTAGTCCTAATAGAACAATGACTAAGAACAAATTAGGAGTAATACATAAATGCAATATAAATCTTATAATTATAATCTCATCATAACTTCATTTGTAATGTATAATTATCCTATGGAATTTATCATATACATCTAAACATGTACAAGATAAATAATGCAGTTAAATATTTTGTCATTAAATTATAACCAAAGCGATTGACTATAAGGCATAAACTAACAATCTCCCATTTATACTAAGCCAATCGTTTAGGTATCTCAAACTATATCACCACATGATGATTATGTTATTATTGGGAGTGTGGCCTAATGATAGAATTCTGTAAGATTGTTTATGTTAAGCACTTTCTTAAATCTTACAACTTCTATCTTAATCATCAATCAACTTTCTGTTTTAACAAATTAAATGTAGAAACAAATCAAAAAAATATCAGATAACTGATAACTATATAAATTATATATTAATCATAAGATTATCAAATAAAATTAAATGTAGGGAAAATTAAAAAAATAATATCAGTAAATTAACCGATGAAAAAACAAAATCTATCAGTAAAATGTGAATTTACAGATGGACCACCAAAATCCGTTGGTAAAATGCAGTGAATTTACCGACAAACAACTAAGATCTATCGGTAAAATTAGTCGTGAATTTACCAACGGATTTGAGAAATCCTTTGGTAAAGTCACCGATGGAGAAGCCTTGTCCATAGCTACATTTACTGATCGAAACCTTCTGTCGTTAAATTTACCGATAACATAAAAATCACCGTCACTAAATATAGTGATGAAACAAAAAATATCCGTCAGTAAATTAGTGATAGAAAATCTATACTCCATCGTCAATTATTACCTACAACCGTTTCTCCGATGACACATTTCGTCGGTAAATTCCGTCGCCAACTTAGCTTGCCGACGGAAAATTTTCACATTTCATCGGTAATTTCTGTCGCTAACTCTCATTTTTCTTGTAGTGATCCTTTTTAATAGGTTTGAGATTTATGTACAAAAAAATAAAATAGAATATCTTTTTAAGTTTCTTTGTAATAATAATAACATAAAAACTTTAAAAACTTCTTCAAAATAAAAATATAATTAGAAAATCCTCCTTTAGATGAAATTAAAATTTCTTAAAAACAAAGCACTGATATAGCTTTCCCGTTAAGATTAAAAACAAAATTGAAAAAGTAAATTCAAAAGAAATTAAGAATATTATGAGCCAAAATAATTATATAAAAAATTACCTACAAATTATAAGGAATCAAACAGAAAAAAAAAAGAATATCCTACTATTATAGCAAATCAAGATTCTACTATTAATGCTCCTATATTTGAGCTGCATGAAGTATCTAGTAACAACTCCAACCGGTTTAGTAAAATAGGATACTCAAGATTTTCTCCTAGCCATATAAATTCAATTAAAAAGGATAAATAAAAATGTTATCTTTAATACTTTAAATTCATCCTCACAACAAAGATAAATACTTTAGCATAAAAAGAAACAACAGAAACTAGAAGCCAAACTAAAATTAAAAAATAAATTGCAACTCCTAAGAAGTAAATTCACATAACCTTAATATGATCAAATAAGATGGTAATACAAAATTTGATAGTAACAAATAAACTCCATTGAAATTCCACAATTAAAACTCATTTTAGTAAGCCTATTGGCCATGACATTAATATTGATTACACATTAGATATCTAAAAACAAACAAAATACAATGCTATCTCAATTTATGAATAGAATGTAGATGGTATGTATAAATAGAATATATTAAATACATTACCAAATTCCAAATTCCAAAAACTATGTACAAAGACTTTTCTAGGAGGACTTTTGAGGATAAAGTTGTATTTATAGCTTTGTAATGAATTTTGTAAATTAATGCTAAAGGAGCCGAACTTATGTTCATTTTGTAATAAAGACCTCTTATTTTTAATAATAAAAATTTAAAATATTTTTACCTCTTAAAGAAATTGTAAGATTAGGATAACTATCAAAAGAAACAGGATCATTATAAAGGCTAGATTCAAAAGATGGTCTTAAAAATTATAGAATACTGTTAATACTAATCTTAATAGATTTTTGTTATTATTTCTTCGTATTAATAATTACATTACTGATACTAGAAGTTGAGGCACTAAGACAGACTTGGTTCTTGTAAAGAAATTCATATTTTAAGAAAATTAGTTATCTTTAATTATGGGTTATGAGACTTATTGACTAAGTAGGACTTAATTTGACGCTCTCATCTTCAATGAAAAAAAAAACCCTAATGTTCTTAATTGATGAATTTGATTAGTAGATATATAATCCTCCTTACACCAAAAGAAATTTATAAAAATATAAATTTTATTAAATCAATTTGCAAAAAGAAGATCTCATCCTTTTGGGGTTTTTGAAGAGAAAGTTATAAAATTATGATTTTTTATTGTTATAAAAGGCATCTAAAAAGTTTTATCTCTTAATGAAATTGAAAGTTTAAGATAACAATCAAAAGAGATATAGCCATTATAATGGTAGAATTCAACAAAGTTCAAAAGAATTTAACTTGTTTGGTTCACTTCTATTTTTCTGTTGTTGTTTTTGGTTTCTGTTTCCTATTTTTGGTTTCTTTTTTTTTTCCTTAAAAAAGCAAAAACCTGTTTGGTTGATATTTGTAATATAAAAACTAAAAAACAAAAACCTGCTTGGTTGAGATTTGTAATAAAAAACTAAAAATAAAAACATGTGTAGTTTTGTCATCTTATTTCTATTTTTTTGTAATTATACTCTTATGTGTAATAATTATAATATAATACAATATATTTTTTAATTAATTAATTATAATTGTAGCTAAAATTAGAATAAGTCAATGTAATCAATAAAATATATCTATCATACTATAATTCTTGAAGATAACATAATAGTATTTTCATCTACAAAAAGAAACGTAAATCAATTAGCCTTCAGTTTTGTCAACGTTATTTCATGGGCTGTTTATAGATCTGTGTAAGTTCTTTATAAGCGTTATCGTTACTGTTCACAGTTAGTTACGTTCATTTTCTTTATCATCACATAAAAAGCAAATTTTATGCTCAAAGCAACAGATGGATATGGAAACAAACCTGATATTGCAATACTAGTGAAGACACAGAAAACACAAGTCGGCGTAGGGGAGAAACTTGAATATGATTTTTTTTTTGTGAAAAAACTGTTTTAAAATGGATGAAAACTTGTTTTTAGAAATCACGAAAATATTATTTTTACGTTTTTATAAAATAGTTGCTATTTTTCTATTTTTAAAAACGAAAAATGCAATCGTATTTGGCCAAACAAGATTTTAAGGGTTGTTTTATTATTTACAAAAACCACAACAAAAAACTTAAAATAAAAACGAAAACAAACAGGCACGATATCATACAATTATTGTAATTTTTGTTCTCGTGCTTCTTGTGACAAGAAATGTACTCTCTTTTGATAAAGAAATATCTCCTTTTTGTTGATAAATATTTTCTAAGAAATAAAAATTAAGTAAATATTTTATTTATTATAAAACATAAATTTCATTAGCAAAAAAAATGTATATAAAGAACAATGCATTGCATTTTGAGAATTATAATTAATTTTATTGATTATTAATGTTTATTAACTCTTATTTCCTAGTTAATAGAAAAATAATTTACTCGAGTAATTAACAAAATTCATTTATATTCAATTATTATTTTGTGATATTACTATTAACAACAAAACTTAAATTATATATATTCAGTAATTAAACAAGTTTTTTTTAAAAAAAATAAAAGTGAAAAATTCATAAAATGATAGTCAAAACTCGCAAAAAAAAAAACAAATCGCTCCATTAATTTTTTTCAAGTTCTATATTACAAATTTATTGGTTTTACTTTTAAGCAACGAGTTCATTTCTATACGCTCAAAATACAATAACATTCCTCCCTCCTTACCAAAATTTTGACTATAATTCGGAAACTACACCTACTCCCTTACCAACATGTCCATTGTTGCACCTCAATATTAAATTGAGGATGGACCACATGCAAACTTTGCATTTCCAGTTAGTTATCACTGGCTATCAAAAGAAAGACGCTTGCTTGTCTTTGGCAATAAAGATCAAAGCAGCTTCATTCTTGCAACGATGATTCTCTGCGCATGTAGAACGAATGCTTCACTTCTGCCAACATGTGATAAACTGACGTCATAGTAGTAATATTTGCGGCGACATTTTTTTTAAAATTCTGGACAGATCCAAGCGGACATGAAGAAAAGAAACCGGTCAACTGATAAACTTTCGACAACAAATTGATACTGTGCACCGCCTCATCTATGCAAAGGTCAATAGGATGGAGTGGCACATAGTTAGAACAGGGTTGGTAGCACAGAGGATTTCATCTCTAAGGCAACTCAAATCTTCTGTGCCATCAAGAGTTACTATCCTTTCGATCCTCAATAATTGCAACTCAAATTCTCTGTGCCACCAACCTTATTCTAACCATGTG
>JAOQMS010000007.1:18262761-18289176 GCA_027563885.1 Erythroxylum longipes
TTTAAAAATTACTGTGGTTTATGATTACTGCTTTATTATTCAAATTCATGTGATGCCATGTGGAGTATTGTAGTGATCGCACGTAGCGCTCCCTTACCATAGGATATGTATCGAAATGACCTGCGGACGTCCCGGTGCGTACCCTACGGTGAGGAGGTGTTATATAGAGAATTACAAATTTAAAAATCTTACATATTCGAAATTTATATTTTGTTCGATTGTTTTTTTGTGATATTTTATTTTATTTTATTTTCTAAATATAACAACTTATTTGGTTTTTAACAATAATATCTTTAAGAAATACAATGTTAAAAATAATTTTATTTTTAAAATTTTGGATTATTATTAAGATATTTTTAATATGAATTCATTCTTGAAAATATTCTTTATAAATAAATTTGAAAATAATTTAAATTTCAAAGAATTTTTAAAATTTTGAAATATTTTGGAAAAATAATTATGATGGTCATAGCTTTTTATCAGTACTTAATATTAAGCAACTCAAAAATATTTACTTAATAAGGAATGAAATTAAGTTATCATCAAAACAAAAATAAAAAATCATATTTTTGTATTGTCATAAATAACAAGAAACTAATAATAAAATAAAATAAAAATCTTAGAGAACTTTTCCTTTCGATTATATTTTTATTGTGCTTTTCTTAAATTTATTTTTAAATGAAAATTTTTGTAGTTGTTAATGTCATTGTATTTATATTTTTAGAAACTTATTAATAATAACTATACTATACGTAATTAAATATAAATATTTTTTGATAAATATTTGAATAACTAATTTTATATTATGTGATAGTCATTAAATTGATTGTTAATAATAACAAATAAAGAAGAACTAATTACAATTTTTATATAGCACGCAATATTTTATTTTTTTAAATTGATTATTTTTCGTATTTTATATTTGAAATGATTATACTAGTAGTTACCTTTTATATTACTAATAATTATAATTTATATTTTGAAATTTTACCAATTTGAAATGATTATGTATTCTATTTTAAATAATAAATTATAAATACTAGTAACTACATTTTATGTTGTTAATAATTATAATTTATATATTGAAATTCTTATTAGTTTTAAAAAATGAAATAAAATGCTCATTTTTTATTTCCTATATAGTATCTACTAATAAATTTTACAATAATTTTATCATATTTTATTTAAAATGTTTAACTTAAATGATTTAATATCCAAATTATAATTATTTTATTTTAAAAATAATTTCTATTCTTGGATTATTTTATTATTAATATGTTAAAATATAATGAAATTTTTATAGTTTAATAATTAAATAATAATAGTCATAAATTTATATTAGTAATTAATAATAAATAATAATAATATATTATATATGTATAATGAGTAATGAAATTAGGTTGTAAAAAACAAAAAATAAAAAATAAAAAGCTCTCTTAATTTTCTTACCTATGAAAATTTTAAAAAATAAAAATAAAATGTAAGACTATGAATTTATGCATTACTATGAATTTTCTTATTCTAGATGTTTGGAATTTATTATATGTGATTTTCTGAAGTTTATGAAGTTTTTGATCATTTCCTAGAAATGACTATGATGTTGAGAGGTTGAGAAATGATTAATTATGAGTATAGTGAAGAATAGACCAATTTTGGTTAAAGTTACTGTTTATACATTTTTGCACTAGTTTAGATATTTATTAAGAATATTGATTAACTGAGGGTGCGTTTGGATTTGCAGTATGGTAGGAATAAGTACTTATTCATCACAATTTTCAAACGCAGTTACATGTTTGGATATGCGGTAAACAACCGAAGGTTGGAGAAAAATGCAGTGCCACCGTAAAAATCAATAAGCAGAAAGAGGGTTGCGGTAAAAAACTACTTCTATGGTAGAAATTTTACTTTCCATTAATAACCTTCACTAAAAATATTATTTTCCATTATACTCTTAATTAATATGATTAATAATATATTTTAATGAAATATTTTATTTACTAATTTTATTTTATTTATATTTTCTTATTTTAATTTAATATTTTCTTATTTATATTTTTAAATTTATATGACTAATAATATATTTTTTAATTATTTATACAACAATTAATAGTTTATTAAATCAATATGCTTTTTAGTCATTTTATCTCTTTTCAGCAACCGTAACCGCACTTGTAAAACACCTATTTTTATGTTTTAGCAGTTACCAAAACAGTAATCCCAAATACATAAGTACTTATTGAGAATAAGTACTTATCATTTTAGCAGGTTGATTTCAGCAAATTGTCAACCGCCACCGCTCCTCCAAACCAAGCCTAAAACTCCATTTGATCTAACGATGTGTGAGCATTTCAAAAATTCCTAGTTATTGGTTAACTGAACTAAACTTTTAGAGTCATAATTGACTTATTGAATCTAAACATTGATTGATCAACTTGGAATTTCAGAGACATTAGTAGATCGAATTAGACATTGAACCATATTTTAAAAGGAAATTCAAAAGAAAAAATAAACATATGAAAGATGAGAGAATATCGAAAGAAATGATGGGAGGTGTAGAAGAAACAAAATCTAAGATGAAAAAAATTTAACTTAGTACTTATATATCAACATTAGCAGAAAGTTAAGTAGCAATTGATCAATTTTTTATGACAAAAAGAGTTTAAGGTATGTTTCCTATAAGAAACAAGTTATGTATACCAATTGGGCTATTCGAATTTGTATTTTCTCTATTATGGAGTTCTTGAATGCAATTTATATGATTTATTGCATGTTACATAAGTTGTTCAATTAAAGAGGATTATATATGCTTAATTGTTGTAAAATGGTGTGATTGTTGACATATAATTATAGTACATATGTTATGTTTAGGATATTCTAGAGGTAGTATTAGTAAATTTTAAATTGTATGTAGGTTTCACATCATACTGGTGTTAATTTCTTACGAGTTTTTATATTATTATGATTGGTGATTGCATTAATTATTATGATTCAAAAGATATGTGGTAAAGTGTAATGATTGATTGAGGTATATTAATTCGTAATAGGTTAAGAAATATTATGATTTCTTATTTGAGACAAATAAATCAAGACTAGAATGATGTGAGTACTATTTTGTTGACCAATATGTATTATTCTAGATTAGATTTAAATAATTATAAATTTATTGGTCGAGATAAAGTATTCAATATTTATTTTAATTAACTACAACGAATTGGATGGATGTTGTGACACTATTGTGTGTAGCTATTGCTATTATATTTTTTATGTTAGTGATGCTTAGTGCTTATAGACATTACATAAAACATATTAAGAAGTAGGTAGAAAGATTTTATAATGCCATATAAATATGAATTATGAATTATATATTTCATATTATGGTAATGTAAGATTTTTACTATTTTGTTATTTATGTTTTTGTTTAGTTTATATAAGCTACCTTGTTACATGCGATACTTTTAGTAAGGGTTCAAAGAAGAGCACAAGGATTTAGAGTGAATGTAACCAATGTTTTAAAAAACTGGACCCAACATTGAACCGGTGGAAGGAAAGTTTTAAGGTTTAAAAGTTCAACCGGTAGTGAACTGCAATAAAACTAGTATATAATAAACAAGAAGTAAAACTTATAGAATGAGTAAAAATAAAATATTTTATTGAAATACAAAATACACCAATGTCTATTATTATATAATGAACTAATAATAAATAAATATGAGTATAATATAAAACTTAAAATAACAATAAAAATCAAATTTGTATTTTTGAAGGAGGTTGTGTCTCATCATTGTCCCAAAGCTATTTAAAGATTCGTAAACTACGCTTTTATCCAAAGTATTTACATCAACTTCTTTTACTGCATTAAAATAAATTAAAAATTAGTAATGTATGAAATTATTCTCAATTGTAAACTTGTAATATAGTATACTTTTAACTTAAATATGATCAAAATAAGATATGAAATGACCATCAGTAGATGTTTTTAATTCATTCGTTGTGACAAATGCATTTTCTTCATAAATCGTCTTTTCAAGTTCATTATAATCAAGATTAGTCGATGACTCTTCTTTGTCGGTCCAAAAATCAATATGGTCAATATAATCAATATCAACTGGATCATATGTTCTCTTACTAAGCGCTCTGATACATAATAGAGAAATTATAAAGTCAATAATAAAAATAAAATTATTGAAATAAAAACAGAAGTAAAATTAACTTGTTCTTCATTCTCAGATTATAAGTAACGTAAACAAGGTCACTAAGTCTTTAATGTTCCAAACAATTTCGTTTCTCTATATGAATACGTTCAAAAACACTCAAATTTCGATCATAACCTAATGCAGAAGCTATTTGACTGAATAACTTAATAGCGAGTTTTCTCAATGTTGGAGCATTGTCACCGAATAATTTCCAACACTCATATGTATTTTAAATTAATAGTTATGATAAAAATATATTATTAATAAGTAAATAATGAATTAAAAGTATAAAACTTACTTAGCTGCATTTTTTTCATCATAAGTTCTCTCTTTGCTGATGATCTAACAAAACTCTCTAAACCTTCACGATACAATTTAATTTCATTTATTGCTTGTGAATGCTCTTCAATAGAGAAAATACCTTTGCATTCAATCACATCAAACAAAACTCACATAAGATTAATTATACATGCTTCTCCACTATATAAGCAATAAGGATTGAGAACATAAGCTGCTAAATGGATCCTTTGAGTAAGATGTTTATCCCATCGTCGATCAATAATATCTATATAAGGCTTGTACAATTTCTTCTTTCCTTTAAAAATATTTATAATTGTTTTGTGAGCTCTATACATATCATCATATATAAACCCCAAATATGGCTTCTCATTTCAGTCAACAATCCTCAACAGCCTTATAAGCGGAGCCACAATATTCACAATGATCAAGCAAGCATCCCAAAATTTATTATCTAGAATAACAGCACAAACTTCTTTTCCTTTTTCACTTTTTGATAATTTATTACTTGAAAAGTGTTTACTTGTCACTAAATTTTGAAGTAGTTACTTATGTTCATAAATGCTTTTTAAAGAAATAAATGAAATTTCAAACTTAGTAACAGCGAAACCATGATCTCGACCCAATCTTCTTGCTTTCTTAACCAAGACAAAAATGTAACATGATTATACAAAAAAATTGTGACCTTAGATACTCATGAAGCAAGACTAGAAATAAAGACGATCAGTATTGTCACCTTATATCATGAAATTTTATGAAGTTGATAGTAATCATATTAATAACATTTATTGTTATATACACTAGTTATATGTTTGAGATTATCTTGAAACATTAGCTTTTTCATATTTGCTTTCCCACCCAATGTAGATTATTGATTGCCAAGGCATTTATACGATTTAATGCATCTTGTCATCCGTATATATACTTATGCCAAAGAGTAATGTTAAAATTTATACAATGTTTTAAAAAGGATGCATAATATTCAAATTTTAGTAGAGGCTAGTGTGAAACAACATTTATTTTATATTTACTTTGTTACAAATCCTACATTCTTTTTTTTAAGATTGTAGTTTATTAGTTAAATGCCTTTGCTTAAAATCTTAATAGCGACATAGTACATAAAAAAGTTATAGTTAAAATAAAACATTGACAAATGTTGACGACTTCAACACCTTTCATAAGCGTATCATATGGCGTCTTGCTTTGATATTAATAATTAAGCTTCGCCAGGTTCTTTATATATATATATATATAGCTTCATTATAGAGTCGTTTCAATACTAAGGAAGGAAAACCAATAAAGAGAAAGAGAGAGAAAGAAGCGGCAGTGTCAAAATCACAAGAATCTCGATATCGGTGAACTTACAGATTGCGCCATGTGGCTATATACATCCATAGATGGTAGTCATAGGTCTGTTGTGTCACTAGCTAGCGACGAATAAAGACAAAAAGCCTTGTGTCTTCTTTCCTATTATACTTAGGTTAGTGTAACAACAATTTGATCTTTCACCAACCGGGTTTCTCTTGATTTTGTTGCTCGTTCCGCCATCAACGAGACTAATCCTGAGCACTCCCCTACCAAATCACCTATTATCTTGTGCCCTTCTTCACCTGATCCTAACCCTTACGAGATCACTTGTGAGTTTCCAATTGTTTACAAATTTCATTTTCCTCATTGCGATTATTTAGTTGATCGTTTTGCTTTCTTTCTTTCTTTTATATAAAAATTGGTAAAACTAGTGAGTTGAGTAAGATTGAATCTAGAATGCTAGGATATGCCCATTCATCGAAATGATTCATAAGCCTGTTATCAAAGTCCCCGCCCCTAAGATGAGTGTCACCAGTTGCAGCTTTCATGTCAAAAATCCGCTCAATCATCAATAAATAATCATCAAAACTTCCTCCACCTAAATAAAAAATAAAAACATTTTGCTCTCCTTTCCTGAACGTTTTTTATCCAAGCAAAACGCAATAGCAGTAACAGTGAGCTGCTTAAGTCTTATCACATTAAGCCTTGCAATAACGCCAACGTCCTTCGTAGCTTACCTCTGTAATTTGTTGAAATAAGTAGACAAAAGGGATTAGAAATGCGATCTGAGAAGAGAGAAGATGGTGGAGGAGAGGAGAGAGTTTGATTTGTGAAATTTGAAGTTTGAATTGAGAAGAGAAGAGCTCGATTTCTTCACCTATGTATGATAAACATGTGCAGATCTTCTACAATCTCAACTGATTAAAATGTGTAGATCTTCTACAATCTGACCAACATTATTTTGATTTGTATTTATCATTATCTTATATTTCATTTTATCTTCTATATCTCAGTTTATTTTCTGTATCTTTTCTCAACAAATCATATATCACAAGACTTGTATAAATATGGTGTAAAGCTATTCATTAATATACAAAAAAAATACATTTATATATCAATTATATTCGTCTTTGTTTTCATGGTATTAGAGCTTATATAATAATCATCTCCTCAACCACACGCAATTTTGCATTCACAAACTGCAGCCAGTACTTTCATCAAATACCTATCCTGCCTATTAACTTACCATAACCCAAAACACACAATAATATTGTCTCTGCTATACACCTAACCTAAAATTTGCGAAACCCGACATACATCTTCAATGGCAGACCTCATTTCTCCTACTTTATCATTAAATCAGATCACACATTTCCTCACTACACAATTGAATTCAACAAATTACCTCATTTGGTGAAATCACGTCCATGCCATCCTTAACACTTTTGATCTTGTTGAATACATTGATGGTTCCATAACACCATCAGATGATGACTCTCCAGACTTCCCCAAATGGCAAAAGTTCGACAGGATGGTATACTACTTCCATACTGCTTCTCAAACTCGCTCTATTGTGAGGCTTACAATCGGTTGTACCTGAAAAACCACTTCATGCAGCAATCAAACTCACATCGATCTCTACTTTGGCACCAACTCCACACACTGAAAAAAGGATTAAATTAAATCACTGACTTCCTTGCCTACGTCTCTGCCACCGCTAACACGCTTGCTACCATTGGTGCAAAATTTCTGATGAAGAATTAGTGCTTCTCACCCTGAATAGACTACCATCATAATATGAGTCCTTCATCATAGCCATAGAACATCAAGAATCTTCAGTCTCATTCGAAGATCTCAAAGGGAAAATCCTCATTCACGAACAGAGGTTACTCTCCTTTCAGTCTTCCCCTCCTTCCGACTCAGCATTTGTTGTCTCCTACGCAGGTCACAGGTCTTCTTTCTCCAATGGATACAGTGGCACCAAAGGGTGTCATGACAGGGGACGTTCCGGCTTTAATTTCTAAGGCTCCTCTTCATCCAAGCCTCATGGACCTTCTAATTTCACTACGGATGGGATCAACCTGCCGTTTTTCACTTCAAATGGGATAGCTACTTACTCCTCTCCACACTTCCAAGCCCATCAATCTCAAAACCCAGCCTAGCAGGCTCAAAATCATCTTTTTCATCAATACCCAACCCAATCTCATTATTTACAACGGTCCACTACCCAAAAAAAATGAACTCGGTGCCAAATTTGCTAGAAATGGGGCCATATTCTGCTCATTGTCCATTTTGTTATTCTGCATCTCGAAATTGTCCCACAAATTCCTCACTTAATCTAAACAACCTTTCCCCTGCTTACATTTACTTCCAGCCCTATTACCAAATGGCTTTCGGACAATGGAGCAACCAGCCACATGACACTTGATCCTCACTTTGTCAAATATGAAACTCCTTACAATGGTCCAAATCAAGTGATTGTCAGTAATAGACAAACTTTTCCTATATCCTCAACTGGTAATGTCACGTTATTTACTACAATTAGTCCTCTTCACCTCAATAATATTTTAATTGTCCCTAATGTTACTGCCAATTTACTTTCTGTAGCTGAGTTTGTTAAAGATAACTCTTGTCTTATTGAGTTTAACCCATTTGGTTACATTCTGAAGGATCTTAGTACCAAGATACCTCTATTCGCGAGATCCATCCCCAATCATCTCTATCTTATGAAGATCCCACTCCAGTTCAGAAATCTTGTTGCCCTCCATGCTACTTCCATTCAACTCAACCTATGGCATCAACGTTTTGGTCATCCTTGTTTAGCCATACTATATAGATTATCTCTTCCCTTTAAATTTCCATCACATGTACTAAATAATTGCACGTTATATTTATTAGGCAAAAGTACACGTCTTCCCTTTCCTTTATCATCTCGTGTTTCTACTATGCCACTACAAATTGTTGACTGTGATATTTGGGGTCCATCACCATCTCCTTCTTTTTCTAGCTGTCGTTATTTTATTATTTTCATTGATGACTTTAGTCGATATACCTGGATTTTTCCTTTAACCCATAAAATCAAGCACTTTATCAATTTCAACTCTTCAAAACTAATGTTGAAAACCTCTTTCCTACCAC
Organism: Erythroxylum longipes; assembly: GCA_027563885.1. NCBI lineage: Eukaryota > Viridiplantae > Streptophyta > Magnoliopsida > Malpighiales > Erythroxylaceae > Erythroxylum > Erythroxylum longipes. Next base: position 18,271,698 of record JAOQMS010000007.1, read on the forward strand.
AATTAAAACTTTTCAATGTGATGGTTCTCCTAAACTCATCAAAGGACATTTCGCCACTTATCTTTCCTCCCTTGGCATATTTGATCGCATTTTGCGCCCTCATACCCTACAACAAAATGAATTTGCTGAGCGTAAAATTTGCCATATTATCAAAACTGGGCTTACTCTTCTCCTTCATGGATCTCAACCTAAATCTTTTTGGTTCGAAACCTTCTCCACAACCACCTACCTTATTAATCTATTCCCCACACCTGTCCTCAATCATAAGTCACCTCATGAAACCCTGTTTCTCGATCCACCTAATCTTTTACACCTTCTTGTTTTTGGGTTCACTTGTTTTTCTTTTCTTAGGGCAACTCTTGCAAACAAGCTAACTCCAAAGTCCACCAAATGTGTCTTTATAGTGTACTCTCTGCAATACAAAGGTTATCATTGTTTTGACCCTATCACCTCCAAACTTTACATCTCACAATATGTCTGATTTCTTAAAACTGTTTTCCCTTATACAAATTCTAGCCCCACTATCTCTACCATATCATCTCCCTCTACCATCTTGCTCCCACTACTTGTTCCAACCTTTTCCTCATCACCAAACACCACATCAACCCCATCGCCTCCTTCCCCTTCACCTCAGCACCATATGATCACTCGCACATGTGATAAGACTTGCATTCCCCAGATCCTTTTCGACTATGTCACCTATTCTATGAGCACACATACCTCATGTACTCCTGATCCTACCTCCTTTACGCTGGCAAACAAATTTTCACATTGGCGTCAAGCCATGCTTGATGAGTTCATAGCTCCACGTCGCAATCACACTTGGACTCTCATCCCTCCTCCTAATGGTAACATTGTTGGATGTAAATAGGTTTTCCGCACCAAAAGAAAATTTAATGGGTCTCTAGATCACTATAAAGCTCGTTTAGTTTCCAAGGGCTATCATCAAGCTCCTGGCATTGACTACACTGATACCTTAAGGATGGAGATGTCTTGAGTATCGTATGCATCAACAGTGGGAAGCTTAATGTTCGTTATGATTTGTATAAGACCAGACATTGCACATGCAGTGGGACTAGTTAGTTGATACATGGCGAATCATGATCGAGAGCATTGGAATACTATTAAGAGGATTCTTAGATATATCAAGGGAACCTTAGATGTTGAATTATGTTATGAAGGATTAGATTTTACTGTCAGAGGATATGTTGATGCTGATTATGCATGTGATCTTGATAAAAGTAAATCCACTATAGGATATGTGTTTACACTAGCTAAAGGAGCTGTGAGCTGGATTTCAAAACTACAGTCAATTGTGACTACGTTAACAACAGAAGTAGAATATGTGGCAGCTACATAAGCCAGTAAAGAAACAGTATGGTTGAAGATGGTATTGGAAGAACTTGGGTATAAATAAGAGAATATTACTCTGTTTTGTTGTAACCAAAGTGCTGTACATCTTTTAAGGAATCCAGCATTTCATTCAAAGAAAAAACACATTCGAGTTCAATATCACTTTGTTAGTGAGAAAGTGGAAGAAGGAATAGTGGACATGCAGAAAATTCATATAATTGATAACCTGGTAGATTTTATGATAAAAACAATTAATGTTGACAAGTTTATGTGGTGTCGATCCTTGTGTAACCTGACAGAGATGTAAGCAATATGAAGCGATAAGGTAGAAATAATAGTGTGAAGATCTGATTGACTCTCAATCAAATCTTCAAGTGGTAGAATTGTCAAACATGGTGGGCATCGTTTTCGGTGCCCAGCAAAGTTGAAATAATAAAAAAAAATCAAGGATGGCTGGCTAAATGGCTAGCCATCCCAAACTTCTCCTGCTTACAAATAGGTAGGAGATGAAAAAGCAAATCATCCCAATAACCAATTTGAAGTGACAGAGAAAAAGAGAGAGAGACAAAAATATTCTGTGTATTTTTGTGGGTGTAGTTTTCTCCTTGTAATTCTCTACTTTTTTAGTAGTAAAATTCTTTTATCCTTGCTAGTGGTTTTAACCCTAATTTAGGGGGTTTTCCATGTAAAATCTGTCTGTTCATTACTATTTCTTTAGTCCTATTCAGTTGTGAACTTGCTCTAATCCGGTTGATTTTCACAACAATAAAGAGGAGTATTTCCCTAACCACATGACACAAAAGAGAAAAAAAGAGTGAGAGATAGCTACAAAGAGACATTATGGAAATTGATCAAGTGCTTCACATGAATGGCGGAATGGGAGACACAAGTTATGCCAAAAACTCAATATTACAGGTCAGGCAGTTCCTATGACGATTGTGCTTGAAATATTCTCCTAGAAAAGAAGTCTCTTTGGATCCGATGGTTACACAGCTACATTCTAAAGGGATCTAGCATTTGGTCCATTCCTATTAAACCTTCCTACTCATGGCCTTTGGCCCAACTATTGAAGGTTAGACTTATGATTAAACCTCTAGTTTCTTATAAGATTGGGAATGGAGTGAAGGACTTTTTCTGGTTTGAAAATTGGATAGGGTACGGTTCTCTAATTAGACACCCTCATACTCTTCAACTATGGCGGGATGTTCTTATCAATGAGAAGGTCAAACATATCCTAGAAGGAGGTCAGTGGAACATTCCAACTGTGCTACAGAAATTAACTCCTAACTATCATTCAAACCATCAAAGGGAGGATTCTTACTACTATCTTAACATGTCTCCTAACACATTTAACATTGCAAAATTTTGGAGATGGCAGACTCAAAACTACACAACACAGTCCAGCATGCTCTTGGAGGATCAACAACTAATGTAGAGAAGGAGCAAACACAGTCCAGCATGCTCTTGGAGGATCAGCAACTAATGTAGAGAAGGAGCAAATTAAAGAATGGAGAAGCAAGGTAGAATTTGTAAACTCAGCAGATGCAGCCATTTGTGCTACTCGGCTCCTCAAATTTGTTGGGAAGATCCATCGTACGCATGTAAAGGGACATCAAAAGCTCATTTAGAGGAAGACAATAATCTAGTGAGTGTGATTGAGAAGGAAAATAGGAGATGGCGATAACTATGGAGAATCAAACAGAAGGTTACTTAAAGAAGGTGACATATGGTTCTGTAGTTCCTTGTCAGTCCCCTAGCACCGCCATAACTAAAGAAGAAAGTCAGTGTCTGTACGAAACTTGTATACTAACCATCTACTTTCAAGCACCGCAAAGGATCTAGTTGACACCACAAACTGAGACTTTATTGATCAAGATTGGAAAGAAGAAGCAACCAAAAGATGGCAGTAACTGAACTTCATGACTGATGGTAGAGGAATAGCTAAGGAGAGATTTGGGAACAATACCCTAATTCGTCAGCTTATGGAGGCATCTAAAGATGGAGTGGAATGATTTACCCTAAAAGGAGGATACCGATACCATGTTTTTGCTTAATATTAAATGATTTCGTTTAATACCAATATTATGCGTTATCGTTTGTTTGCAATTGTACTTGAATGAGCTTGTTCTTCTTTGCTTATTGGACACATACCAACTCTACATGTCATTTATTTATTATTTCAATACAATTTAACTTTTTTTTAAAAAACTGTATAGATGAGAAGCGATTGATAGGTTTTGCTCCTTTTTAAGTCCTTGTCAGGCTTCCAAGAAGAACTCAATAAATAAGTAGAAGCGAGAATTGGGCTATGTTTTTTCACTAGAGTTTCTGGCTCTTTCTACGTCAGGATTTTTCATAACAATAGTCTGAATTTTGTCCACTCCTCTTCCAATCTCATGTGGCTGTCCCAGGTATATAGCACTGAACTCTGCTTCATGTTTGGTTTCTTGAAATTTAGTTTGAAATTAAAGTTTTCATCTCGTACATCATCAGGTTCCTGAAGGACTGGAGGGAAACAAATGGAACATTTATATAGCTAGCACTAGCCCACCAAGTGTGATTAACGCCTAACAAGATCAATTTTGTTAGATATATATTAAATATATCTATTTTATTTTTATTTTGTCATAAATTGACATTTTTTTATCATCTTGAATTCAAACACTAGTTGGATAATGTTATAGATAGAATAGAATTCTATCTTGTATAGAAGTTGATTTGGTGAAGGATTATGTGTTTTACGTAGTTGAAGAGCATAAAGGTATTATGTTTTTTTTTTTTATGTGGATGAAAGGTTTTCTGCTAAAACAATATGTTGTTGCTGTTTGTGTAAAAAGGACACATTAGACTGAAGGCATATGGTGAGTGGGTGTAGTATGCGTATAAAGTGCAGTATGAGTTTTGTATGCTGCTTGGAAAAATACATGTGATTTATGGCTTATGGTTAGTGAGTGCAGTGGCTATTTTGCATGTTTCTACTGTTGAGTTTTATTTTCACACTGCGTATGGAAGCAACCTAAAGTTGATGGGTGTGTGAGTAATATGCTTGTGTAGTGTAGTGGGTGTTAGTGAACATATATATCTACAGCTCATTCGTGCTTATGAAGTATGTTAGTGTAATGGAGTATATGCTTTTGTTGATGGTGGCATTAGTGCAGATATTGAACATTAAGATAACACATGGCTGATTTGCTTTACACATACATGGGTGGTTCTTCAAGAAAAAGGTTGTTGGAGTTTTGTTGATTACTTTATTAGTATAGCCGTGATTGAGTTTTTGCTCTTGCATGAATCAACCTTATCGCAGTGGAGTTTAGAAAAATTTGGGAAGTTATTGTTGTCTCTTTCTCAAGAGTTTTTTCTTCTTGTTAATTTCTGTTTAATCATTTGAGTAATTTATTTAGTGTTCTTTAGTTATAATATTGTTGAGTAAAATCCTCTGTTGAGGTTAACGCGAGTCGGTCGTGTTATCGGGAGTGAAAATCTTTCACAAATAGTGAGGTTGAGAGATAGTGTCAAGGGTAAGTGGTGTCAGCTCAGTAAAGCCTTGAGTAAACCTATTGTATTTCAGTGAAAGAATTAATCTGGGTGAGGCCCCAAAGATGTAGGCAAGGAGTGCCGAATTGCGTTATCAAATTTTTTGTCAGCTGATATTTTTGCTTGCTTGATTTTTATTTTTATTTATGCCAGAGACAATCATATAAAATTTTTATTTCGCAAAATAATTGACCTATATGGTTTTTTAATTGGTATCAGAGAGAGGTCACTGATTCAGAACTTGGTAGCAATTTTGTGTAAATCCTAGTTTCGTGAATATGGCTACTAGAAAGGGAGCATCGATTGCTAGACCACTGCTATTGGATGGGCCTAACTATTCTGCATGGAAAACACGCCTGAGAGTCTTCATCCAAGCTCAAGGGACAAAATCTTGGCACTTGGTAATATATGGGTGGACGTATCCAATGACTACTAATGACAAAGGAGAAGTAGTTTGAAAACATCTGGCTGAATGGATAAGAGCCGAAGAAAGCAATGCATACAATTTTTAGTGCTATTGATGAAGGACGTTTTTCAATGATATCAGCTTGTGAATTGGCCAAAGAAGCATGGGATGCCTTGCAGACTATTCATGAATGGTCCAAATTAGTGATAGCATCAAAATTACAGAAGTTGGCTGTGAGGTTTAAAGAACTGAAGATGGATGAGAATGAGACCATTAGGTACTTTCATGAAAGATTGCGGGATATAGAAAATCAAGCACATCAACTCGGAAAGAAATATTCCAATCTAAAGCTTGTTAAACAGACGCTGAGATCATTGCCTCTGAGATTTATTCCTAAAATTGCAGCAATAAAGGAGGCTCACGAAATCAATGATCTATCATTAGAGAAGGTAATTGGAATTCTTACAAATTTAGAGATGAATCTCTTAAGAGGCAAGCAAGAAAGAAGCAAAGGACTGGCGTTATAGGTTGAGACTAGTAAAGGTGTGAATGATGCAGAAGAGGAATCTGATGAAAATGAAGACTTGGTACTATTCACACCGAACTTTGGTAAATGGATGAAAAGAATAGAAAAGGACAAACCCAAATTCAGACAATATGGTAGGAGCTCATTGAATATTAATTTAAAGCAACAAGTCAAAGCTCAAAAGGGTGAAAGGAAGGTGAAGAGAATCCAGTGTCATGAGTGTCAAGGCTTTGGGCACATTTAAGTCAAATGTGTAAATACTTTAAAGAAAAGAAAAAGAAAATCCTTTACTAGCACTTAGAGTGAGAATGATTTCGAAAGTGAATACGGTAGTAAAGAAGAATTGCTAATAGTGCTGAATTAGTTGCTTTATATAGCAAAGGTCCAATTACTTGCTTAACAGTAACTGAGAAGGAAGTAACTGAAAACGAAAAAGGTGGAAACTTAAAAAATCTCCAGAAAAATGTAAACAACTCAACTCAAGATGCAATATCTGATTATGACAGTGATGGAAGTGGCCTGGATGATAGAAAGGAGAATATTTATGAGGCTTATAAAGTTGTGTATGAAAAATGGGTGAATATATGTAGAAAGAATGAAAGATTGAAGGAAGAAAATATCTCCATAAAGAATACTATCCAAGGGTTAGAAGAGAAATTGAAGTTGACATTAGAATGAGATTAATAAGTACCAAAAAGGGTTTGAGAATGTTAAATGGTGGCGTAGAAAAACTAGAAAAATTAATAGAAATCGGTAAAGTGAAAGGGGACCTTTAAGGCCTTGGTTATACGGGAGAGTGTTCTAAGATGAATGAGGAGAAAAATGATATGTCTAGATCTACCCAAGTAGAAGAAACGTCGAGAAAGACATGAGGATTTATACCCACGTGTCACTTTTGTGGAGTTGTTGGGCATATAAGACTAAGATGTTATCAGTTACTACAGATGTTGTTTGAAAGAAGACAAAGTTAGAGAATTCTACATTCCTCGCAAAATTTTCAACATCAACTCTCAGTACGAAAATCCAGTTAGGTGAAAAAGAGTGAATTTGAGCTCTTTTGGTCCTCAAATCGATGAAAGCAACTTTGCAAAATAGTTAGTACTTTGATAGTGGATGTTCATGGCATATGACAGGGGAAAAAATTACTTAACCGATTATCAAAGTTGTGTGGATAGTCATGTGACCTTTGGAGATGGAAAGAAGGCTTCAGTGATTGGTAGAGGAACACTATGTGTGGACAGTTTGCCTCCCTTCAAGAATGTGCTTCATATTGATGGATTGAAAGCAAATCTAGTGAGTATAAGTCAACTATGTGATAATGGTTTGTTAGTTAAATTTATAAGTGATGAATGCAAGGTACTAAATGAGCAAGAAGAATGTCTCAGGTGCAGCAAGAGATCAGCTGACAATTGCTACATGTTACAGGTCATGACCACTTGTAAATCAGCCACACATGATAATGACATAAATTATGGCATTAAAAGCTTGGAAACCCAAATTCTGATCTCATTAGCAAGTTGACAAAATTGGAAGTTGTGAAGGGTCTAGCCAAAATGAACAAAGAAGGGATACCAATTTGTAGCACATGTCAGATGGGTAAACAAATTAGAGTGCCACATAAAAAGGTTAGATACATTACCTCCTCACGTATAATTGAAGTTATTCACATGGATTTGGTTGGTCCAACACAACATGATAGAATTGGTTGAATAAGATTTTTTTAACTTGTATTTATGACTATTCAAGATATACTTGGGTATCATTTTTGAAAGAAAAATCAGATGCTTTGAAGGCTTTTAAAAGACTATATGTGCAGGTCATAAATCTGAATAATATGACCATATTGAGAATTCAATCGGATCACGGAAGAGAATTTGAGAATACAAGCTTTAATGAATTTTGTGAAGAGTATGGTATTATACAAGAATTTTCAGCACCTAAAACTCCACAGCAAAATGGAGTTGCCAAAAGAAAAAATAGAACACTTCAAGAAATGGCCAAATATATGTTGAATGGAAGTAAACTATCTATCCGATTTTGGGCTGAAGCAGTTAAAACAGCCTACTACATATGTAACAACGTTTATCTTCGAAGTATATTAAACAAGACATCCTATGAACTCTGGAAGGGAAAGAAACCTGATGTGAGTTACTTTCATGTTTTTGGAAGTAAGTGCTATATTCTTAGAGATCGGAAATAGCTTAGAAAATTCGAGAGCAAAGGTGATGAAGGGATCTTTATTAGTTATTCAACTCACAGTAAAGCTTACCAAGTGTATAACCAAAGAACCAAAAAAGTGTTAGGGTCCATAAATGTTGTGATAGATGACGTATCTTTGTTAAATGGTCAAGTGGCATAAGAAAATCTACGCAATCGACCCTCTGAATCAGATCAAACAAGCAACGAGAAAATATTTAAAAAATGCTCAGACTTGCAGTTAGTTGCTGCTGAGGAAGTAACTGCGCGAATTGAAGAACTGTGAGTTACTTCAGATGATGAATCAACCAAAACACTAGATGCAGAAAATATCCCTTTACCGGTTCAAAATTTGAGGGAAATTGATTTGAACTATGATTCTCCCTCTCAAATTAGAAGAAATAATCTAGTAGAAAATGTTATTAGAGAAATGAGTGAAAGAAGAAAAACAAGGGAAAGGAAAAGGGTTGATTATTAAGAACTTGCAGGATATTTATGCTACACATCTTCATTCGAGCTAAAGAAATTTAAAGAGGCTTTACAAGATGAGTTCTGGACAGCAGCCATGCAAGATGAATTGGTTCAATTTGCACGAAATGATGTATGGGAATTAGTTCCAATACCATTGGATACTAATATGATCGGAACAAAATGGGTGTTTCGAAATAAAATAGATGAAAAGGGTAATGTAACCAGAAATAACACAAGGTTGGTAGGACAAGGATATTCTCAGGTGGAAGGAATAAACTTTGATGAAACTTTTGCACTAGTGGCATGAATCGAGTCTATACAACAGTTATTTGGCATAGCATGTGTAAAGTGGTTTAAGCTTTATTAGATGGATGTAAATAGTGCATTTTTAAACGGATTTATTCATGAAGAAGTGTATGTCGAGCAACTAAAAGGATTTGTTGATTCAACTCATGTAGGTCATATCTTTAAGCTAAAGAAAGCTCTTTACGGTCTCAAACAAGCACCAAGACTTTAGTACGAATGACTTACACAATTTCTCATCAAGTAAGGCTATAAATGAGGTAGCGTTGATAAAACATTGTTTATTAAAAAATTCAAATATGATTTTATGATTGGTCAGATCTATGTTGATGATATTGTGTTTGGTGCTACACATTCAATGATGGTAGATGAATTTGTTGAACTGATGACATCTGAATTTGAAATGAGTATGGTGCGTGAGCTGAATCTATTTTTGGGTTTGCAAGTTAAACAAGTGAAGGTTGGAATTTTTATATTGCAAACCAAATATGCCAAGAGTTTAATCAAGAAGTTCGGTCTCGAGAATGCCAGACATGCGAGAACACCTATGAGTGTTTCAACAAAATTAAATAGAGATGAGAATGGAAAAAGTGTTGATGATAGTTTATATCAAAGTATGATTATAGTTTATATTGGAGTATGATTGGAGACTTATTATACTTGATTGCAAGTAGGCCAAATATCAGCTTTAATGTTGTTGTATGTGCTTGCTATCAAGCTAACCTAAAAGAATAACATTTGACAGTGGTAAAAAGGATCATCAGGTATGTAAGTGGAACATCTGATTTTGGGATATGACATTCATCTGACTCGACATCTTATCTAGATGGATATAGTGATGTAGATTGGGCTAGAAACTTAGACAATCGGAAAAGCACTTCAAGTGGTTGTTTCTTCCTAGGAAATAATTTAATCTCTTGGTACAATAAGAAGCAGAATTCAATTTCACTATCAACCACTTAAGTAGGTATATCGCAACAAGTAGTTGTTGTTCACAACTTCTTTGGATGAAACAAATGTTAGAAGATTATGGGATTGATCAGAATGTGTTAACCATCTTAATTATGTGATAACAAAAGTACCATTGACATCTCTAAGAATCCAGTTCAACATTCACGAATGAAACAAATTGATCTCTGATATCATTTTATTCGAGAGCTTGTGGAGAGCAAAATAGTCACTTTGTCGCATGTATCTACAGAAAAGCAGTTGGCAGACATCTTTACGAAACCCCTTGACGCAGTACAGTTTGCACTTCTTCAAGGGGCTTTGGGTCTTTGTGCTTTACATTTTTTATGTTTAAAAAAAAAAGAAAAAATAAAAGATTCAAAAAAGAAGATACGCTGCGTTTTGCTTAAGGGATTTAAAATCCTTACTAAGTTTCATTTTGTCATTGTCGCCCATCTTTTGCCTTTGCCGTTTGCAGCTTCTTGCTCTCACTACTTACCTTTGTCTCCTCTTTTACTTGCCAACACCTGGGAAACAATTCCTCAACAAGATTGAAGATAGTGGAATTCCTTTGCCCATCTTCTGCTCTCTTCACATTTAAAGCCATCTTTCTAGTAGAATTCCTTTGCCCATCTCTCACGGTACTACTCTTGTTGTTTCATGTTTAGATTATTTGTGAAATTTGATTGGGTTTGCTCAAGATACCCATGAAGTTGAAATTGATTTTGTTTTCACCTGAGAGTTGGTACTACTATGAATTTCGTGAATCACAATTAAAGATTTATATTTATCTTGTGTTTTTTTTTAATTAAGATTGGCTAGGTTGTTTGCATTATGTTATTTTGACTGGGTTTCACGGTACTTTGTTGTGGTAATTTGTTGATATTGGATGGGTTGTTTGTTATTTTTGGAAAGCATGGGAAAGAATAAGGGAAAAACGGTCTCTTCGGTGTCAAAAAAGAAACCAGTAGCTCCAACCCTTTTTTCAAGCAGATTAATGTTCACTTTAGCATTTGGAAAGAAAATTAGTGGGGAAAGGTCATCGTCTGTAGCTCCAATTGACATTATCGACACCATCTCTGTTCGGGATCTAGACTATGATGTCCATCAAGTGATTTTATCCATGATTGAAGAATCTAGTTCAGATTTCCATGGTACCCCTGCAGCGCCTGCTCCTTCATCCACGCCTCCTATGGCATCTTCGAGGTGAACAAATGCAGGCTTAAAATTAACCCGACCACCATGACATCATCCCTCTAGCCACTTGACTACATATAATGCTATTTCCTTTAAGTTCTATTCATCTAAGGCTGAACAGAAATGGGAAACTCTCTATAATGTCAGCTTGGTTCTTGATCGACTGATCAATCTTGAAGAGTTTCAACAGTAGCGTCTGGACATTTTGTTATCGAAGCCATTTTTATTGCAAGCTTTTACGCTACCTTAGCATTATGACTCTGAATTGGTAAAAGAATTTCATTAGAATTTGAGTTCTGATATTCTAAATGAATCTGCTCTAAGTTATGGGGTTGTATATGTGTGGGGTCAGGTAATCTTCTTTGATGCTGCAAGACTAAATTTATTTATGGGTTTTGACAATTTGATTGGTGATCTTCTATATGACGATGATTTGTCTGTGTCAAATGATTTGATTGCTACGGTATTAACTGGTGGAAAATTGACTGCTTGGCTATGTAGTTCCGCTTTTTACTTTTCGATGCTCACCTAAAAGTACTTCGTACTTTTTAAATTAGTGGTGACGAACTGGATGCTGAGCACACATGTAGTTTCTATCTACTTGGCACAAGCTAACTTACTTTATGCCATCAGAACTAGGATGAAGTTCAACCTTAGAAAGCTCATCATTGAAGTAATGTTGGCTATTGAAAGTAAGCCACACTCTTTACTCTACTTTCCATGTTTAATAACTCAGTTTTTATATTCGAATCAAGTACCCAGGATAGAGTCGAGCGTTCTTGAGTTGGCAACTTTAATGAATATCAATTGACGGATTTTCCATCAATCCTAGGTAGTGGACTTGCCATACGTCATGCCTGGTCCTTCAGATGCCTCAGGGTCGACAGCCAATCCACATGCAGCTTTGTTTACAGAAATTGAGAGGATTAAAGGCATCCTTTAAGTTGCCATTGAGTCTCTTCGTAATTTGAAACAAAGCGTTCTCTATTTCCCCGTCTGCACTTGAATTCTACTTTTTGGCACATTTTGTCTCAAAGGGGGAGAACTAATTTGATAGTTTGTTGATTACTGATTTGTATTGATTTAGTGCCACTACATTTATTGGTTGAATTTTTATTATATTGACTGCTTTGTTGACTGCTGAAACTCTTGCATTAGTGAATATGACATTAAGGGGGAGTTCTTGGATTGAATTCAATTTCTATATGCCAAATTATGTTACTTAGGAGGAGCTTCAAATTTGTGACAAATATGCCAAAAAGGGGGAGATTGTTAGATATATGTTAAATATATCTATTTTATTTTTATTTTGGCATATTTTTAAATTGGCATTTTTTAATCATCTTGAATTTAAACACTAGTTGGATAATGTTATAGATAGAATAGAATTCTATCTTGTATAGAAGTTGATTTGGTGAAGGATTATGTGTCTTACGTGGTTGAAGAGCATAAGGGTATTATGGTATTTTTTTACTATGTGGATGAAGGGTTTTCTGCTGAAACAATACGTTGTTGCTGTTTGTGAGAAAAAGACACATCAGATTGCAGGCATATGGTGAGTGGGTGTAGTGTGTGTATAAAGTGCAGTATGAGTTTTGTGTGCTGCTTGGAAAAATACATGTGATTTACGACTTATGGTTAATAAGTGTAGTAGGTATGAGTCCTGGAGTTTGCGTGTTTCTGTTGTTGAGTTTTATTTTGATACTGTGTGTTGAAGCAACCTAAGGATGATGGGTGTGTGAGTAATATGCGTGTATAGTGCAATAGGTATTAGTGAACATATAGATCTACGACTCTTTCGTGCCTGTGAAGTATGTTAGTGCAATGGAGTATATGCTTTTTTTGATGGTGGCGTTAGTGTAGATATTGAACCTTGAGATAACACATGGCTGATTTGCTTTACACCTATGTGGGTGGTTCTTCAAGAAAAAGGCTGCTGGAGTTTTGTTGATTACTTTATTAGTATAGCCGTGATTGAGTTTTGGCTCTTGTATAAATCAACCTTGTCGTAGTGGAGTTCAGAAAAATTTAGGAAGTTATTATTATCTCTTTCTCAAGAGTTTTTATTCTTATTAAATTCTGTTTAATCATTTGAGTAATTTATTTAGTATTCTTCAATTATAATATTTTTGAGTAAAATCCTCTGTTGAGGTTAACACGAGTCGGTCATGTAATCGGGAGTGAAAATCTTTCATGAGTAGTGAGGTTGAGAGATATTGTCAAGGGTGAGTGGTGTCAGCTCAGTAAAACCTTGAGTAAACCTATTGTATTTCAGTGAAAGAATTAATCTGGGTGAGGGCCCTGAAAACATATGCAAGGAGTGTCAAAATGCATTATCAAATTTTTGGTGTCAGCGCATATATAAAACCAATTAAGTTGGCCTCACACAATAGCTTAAAAGTCAAATGTCTATCTATGCATATAAGCATGTGCATTTTTATTGTCCTAAAAAATATTCTCTACCTTGAGAACCAATTCAATACGGTTTAGTTGGATGATTTCCATAACGGTTAGCCTATTGTCAAGAATTAAAGTTGCTAGCTGATCAACTTTCCAACGTTGGTGCACCGGTTTCGAATCAAAGGTTAGTATTGCAACTAATTGGTGGCTTAAATGAAAACTATGATGGTGTTGCACCTATCTTCAATAGAGCAATCCTTTGCCTCCCTTCTATGGGGCACGATCACGGTTGATTATTGAGGAAACTCGTAAGGCAAAACAAGCTTCTACTGTCGCTAATGCTGCTGGTATTGCCCTTCTCACCTCTAATAATTCCTTTGCTGTTTCTGACTCTAACTATGTAGCAAATCATAGTAATAACATTCAGAAAAAGGGCCAAAATAAACATCATAATAAAGGAAAAAATGGTGGTGGAAGAGGCTGCGACCGTGGTGGCGGAAACCAAGGCAGTGGCGGCTGCAACCAGCAGCAGCCCCCCCAATCCCAGCAGGGCTATGGCTAGCAACAGCATACCCACCAACAGCCACCATGGGTAGCATACCCATCATGGCCTACTTGGGTATCGTGGTCAGCCCCGCCTTGTCTGTATCCCACCTTTTCTTAGGCTAGGCCTCCTGTTCGTCAGCTGGGTATTCTTGGCAGTCTTCCTCCGCAAGCCTACAGTGCACATACGACATCGCCATCCTCTTACGCACCAACTGACATTGAGGCAGCAATGCATACTATGACTCTCAACGGTTCGGATGGAAATTAGTATATGGATACTGGAGCTACATCACATATGACGGCATCTCAAGGTAATCTCTCATCTTATTTTAATATGAGCAATAATAGAAATATCATTGTTGGTAGTAGACATGAAATTCCGATTCGTGGTTTTGGACAAACTAATCTTCCTCCTCCTCATCCCCCTTTTCATTCAAATAATGTCCATCATACTCCTAAACTCATTAAAAACTTAACTGGTTTTATATATTTGCTAACAAAGAAAAATAATTTTAACTCTTAACTCATACGTCTTAATTTAATCATTCTCATTTTTAATAATTTCAAGTGATAAATGAAATAATTAAAATCATTATAATATAAAATTAATTAATAAAATGAATATGAGTAAAGTGTAAAAAAATTAAAGATACCAATTCATACTAATTTTCTGTGCATCATTGTTACAAGCAAGACTAATTAAACCAGGCTTTAATGTAATCAGTATTATAAGCCTTGTGGATATGAGCTTGGAAGATAGTAGGGAGGGTATCTATTATCCATCCTAGAAGAAGACAATCAGCCTTTAGCCATGTAATGCAAGCTTCAACCATTTTTGGTGTAGAAGCATCTGCATTAGTAGAATCTAGTATGGTGTATTTAGGTGGGGCAGGATCTTCATTATTAAGGTGACCAAGCAATTCTTAACTTTCTGCTAGGGCCAAGGCTTGTTCACGCCATAATGGATAGTTTGTAGGACCGAGTTTGAGAGTAATGAAATTTCCAACATTGAGAGGTAGTGATGTTATGGCTGCAGAAGGAAGCTATTGGATGTGTTTGTGCTGAGAGTGCGCAGTAGCTCTGATATCAAGAAGAAAAATTGAAATAGAAGAGATAAGGGTGAAAACCTTTTTTTTTAATAAAAAATGAAAACTTAAGCATTTTGGATTGATTGAACAACAGAAGCATACTACCTATATTTAAACATAAATTTGATGTGACTAATTATAAGAAAATAGCACAATAGCTTAATCTAAGATTTTGGGAAGATTGCATCATAATGTGTTATGCTTCTAAATAGGTAGAGTTTGAAATATGCTCGTTTGACTTTATTGGAGTTTTCTTATCTTATTGAACTATCATTTTGGGTTGAATTTGTTGCCACTGTGACTCTTTCATCCTTCAACGTCTCTCCATCAGTATAACATGATTTGAGGGATTTATCATCCTTATCCTTATCTCTTCGGTAATTGGAGGTTGCCTTATCACTCCTTTGGGTTCCACAAGTCATGCCAAGCTGCTGAGTTATGCTAATAGAATTGCAATTGATGAGACTGTTTATGTTTGATATAGTGAATGATAGAGGAAGGGAAACTTGATTCCTTTAACAATCCTAAGTACACCATCGCCACTGGAAGTGAAAAGCCAAGTTGAAAAAGAAGGGTTTTTTGACATAGATCGCTTGGAAGTCTCTGAAGTGAACTAGAACACTTATGCCGATGAATTAAACCTAACAGATGCATTTAAAGACTTTGGATACAGCATAGCAAAAAGCATGAGAGTTGTGACTGAGCCATTGCTCGTGAACCATTTTGGTGAGGCAATTATTGATGAGGTTTCAGTAGGTAAAAGGTTATCGTCACGTATCATATGGAGAAAGAGAAGAGTCAAGTTATGAATGTTGTTGTGCCGCTGACTAAGCAGAGAACTGCAGTTGATTTGGATTGAATAATATGTAGGAAAATGTGTGTTCTCCTGTTGCTAGTTTTTTTATTGTGATAAATGAACCACATATTGTGTTATTATATTCATAACTAAAATGATTTCCAAATGACTGTGCATAAATAAAATGATTTATATTTCAAATATCTAAGACGATTATTAAAATTTAAGATATTATATTTTTGAATAAAAATGATTTATATTTAAAATATCTAAAATGATTATTAAAATTTAAGATATTATAATTTTTTGAATTAAAAAATTGGATATTATATAAAATCCTTCTTTGTATATAATACAAATGAAGTTTTAGAACTCAATTTTGAATTAATTGAAAAGTTCTGATTCAATTATTATGTTTAAATAAAAATTGTGAGGCTTCAAATGAGCCGAAAGTTACAAGCCTAGATTACAATTGTCTTAAAGCTAGGCCTAACAAAAGAGTCCATTTCTGCATAATGATATAGCAAGGAAGTCAAAACATTTCGGATAATTCTGCAACTGCTTATCCCATTCATGCTCAACATTGGACATTGTGTTAGGTTAAGCACTGAGTGATGCAACTTTGACTAGTGATTCCAACTCAACATCTTATAAAGTATTGTATTTTTTGTAATGTAATGTAAATAATGTCTTAAAATTTGAATCTATGACCCTAATAGGGATTGCTTACCACTTTATCTAAATCTATATATTAAACCTAACAATTTACAGCAAAAAATGCCAATGCCATGTAGGATTCTTCGAAATCATATTTTTCATTTATATAACTAACATCATATTTTAAATTATCTTATTTGATATTAATTTAAAAGGTCATTGAAATTATATTTAGAACTTACTACGTATTATTAAGAATCAAATTACTGTTTTCGAGTTACAAATTGTTACAAATTGAAGAAATAACTAATCATATATTTATATTCTTTCTTTATAAACTAATTCAAGTAGAAATAATTTTTAGTTACGAAAAATTCCAATATATATTAAATTATTATTGAAAAGTTTACATTTTGATTTATTTTATTAAAGAGTAATTGTGTAACATATTCTCACAAGAATTCTACACAGAAAAGGCAAACATTTTTATCTTTTTACTTTATTTTCAAGAATATTGTTTTATATTTTTACTAAAAATTCCTACGATGACACGTTGTTTAAATTTAGAAGCTTCATACTCATGTTTATTTTGACTAATTAATCTTTAATTGATTATGTATTTTTTATTGTTTTTAAATATTTATTAATTTATATAGAACTTATAAATTGTAATGTTATGATGATTTTCTCACTTGAAATTATTTTTTATTGTACATAATAATAAGATACTGTATTAATGATTTAAATAATATTTTAAGATATATTCGGTGACTAACTTGGGCAGGTTCGTACAAGGCTTGAAAATATGCTTCTGTATCAAACAAATATGAGTAATGTGTTGTAAAAAGGTGTACATCATCTGGTTATGATTTATGCACCGGATCTTACGTAGCGTTTGGTTCCTGTCCCCATTAGTGGGGACAGGAAACAAAACAAACAAATCCTGTCTGCTTAACCCGTTTGGTTGTTGTCCCCCACCTTTTTGTCTTCAATCCCCGGATGACAGAGACAATAATTTTTGTCTCTCCGAATACCGTAGGACAAGGGACATTAGA
>JAOQMS010000007.1:18289276-18310570 GCA_027563885.1 Erythroxylum longipes
TGTCATTTCATCCTAACCATCTATTTATGTAATGTTACATAAATAGATGGTTAGGATGAAATGACACATGGTTAGAATAAGGTTGGTGGCACAGAGAATTTGAGTTGCAATTATTGAGGATCGAAAGGATAGTAACTCTTGCCATGCGGAGCATCTACTATATGTCCAATCAAATCAAGCCAAGTGGCTATTGCAGTTATTAAAGTTAATCCAACCTCAGCCACAAGAAGATCCAAGCTGTCAAACTGGGGAAATATAATCCCAGTTGTAAGCTTTGGGTTAACACAGCATAAAAATATTAAACCAATCTTCCTTCAGTTTGACAGGGTTAAAAATAACTCGTTAAATAATTGAAATAGTAGTGGACTGGACAGACACAAGTCCCTGATACATTCGGCCTACAAAGTTAAAAGATTGACCGCATGCAACTTTGCATAAAACAATGGGATGTTTGGCATCCGCCATGCACACAGCAGGATGGACAATTCAGGTACAAGGACTACTATGACTGCTAACTTCTGTCAAACTATAGTGCTTTCAAGTGTTACAACTAAATTTCATATCTACAAATGCAAAGATACAAAGGTAGATAAACCCAAGTCGACAGTCTACATACAGCAACTGAAGGAAGGTGGAAGCCCTAATATCGGTGACAAAAAATCTTTGATACTAAACCATGAAGGGGCAGTGGACCTTAAAGCAATCTCTACTATTTGACGACATCATCCACAAAAGAGCTAATAATGCAACAGATGTCCTCAAACATGGAGCATCATGTCATATTCCTCTCAACCCTTTACACACTTCTCTCAACTGTTTATTGCAGTTTTTCCAGCCTGATCAGCATTCACCTCAACCCACTCACATTTGCAGCAGGCACTTTTTCAGGGTAACTGGAGAAATCCAAGTCAATTAGCGACATGTCATATGACACAGATAAGGAATTCGAAGTATCAACAAGTAGAGAAGACTTCATCACATCAGAATGTGCAGAACCAGGCACTGAATTATTATTTTTGGGAGTGCTTGTAGCAGAAGAAGATTGACTAGACAACTGAATCTCATCCAACTTATTTCCAAACATATATTTGTTTTTTCTCACAGCATCCATCTCCTGGCCAGTTGGAACAAATGTCCGTGCTCGATACTTTCTCGTTCCCTCATCACCATCATTATGATTGTAAAGCACATAATCATGGTACGTTGGTGCAAACTGTAACAATGGTAAGCAAATCATCAGAAGATGTTTCACTAAACCAAAGAAAAGGAAAACAAATGCTCCTAAAGAGGCCATAAGGCTGATAAGAAAACAAGCAAGAAGCACCTGGTGAACAGTGTCATGATAGAAGTCATTTAACATCAAGGCATGTGCAAGGCTTCTGGTAAAACCACAAGATCCCCCAATGTTTGCACCAGCATATTCTTTATATGGAAATGCATAAAAGTGACCAAGCGCGGCAAGAAGCATCTCAACACAAATGATAAAATCCTGAAATTGAGCAGCTTCCTCTGCATCTTTAATCAATCCAGATTTTGCAGCAAGAAAGACAAGAACTCCCTGGGAAAAGAAATGAGAACATGAAAAAGTTTGACCACCAACCTCCTCATATTTTGCAAGGCAATCCCAACTATATTGGATTTGATAATGTTTCAGGAAACACATAGCCATTCATTGTGCCAAAGATATGACGGGTATGCAAACGGACCAAGTAAAATGGTCACATCTACAACATCAGTGTTTCCTATAACAATCCAATGAAGGAAAAGATTCAAGTAGCGGCCTGAATATAAGGTGGATATGATTTGGTAAAGTATGTTTCAGTCAACAAATGATAACAAATAAGAAACAGGAGACTAGGGCATCCAAATTGGCATTCCAGTTTTCCAGATCATAATTGCACTATCCAACAGCAAAAAAGCTTCTCTACACTTGTATGTTTCAAATAAATACAGTAAGTCAAAGCAAAGAAAAAGAGTGACATGGATGTCTCATAAAACAGAATAATATAACTGAATCGAAACATCTGGCTAAATCTTGAAATATCTGTCTAATATTTTCTGCCATCAGAGCAAATAAAATAAAACATAAAGGAAATGATGTCTAAGGTATGTTTACAGTAAAAATTGAAGCTTCCTTGAAAATACTTGAGCATCATTAAACCTAATGTGTTTAATAGGAGGAATCATTTAACCAAAAAAAAGTAAAGAAAGAATGAAAAACTGATGTGGAAGCCACAACCTCAATCTGAAATGGACATCTCTGCATGATATTATTGCACTTTCAAGGAGATAATAATTCCCGTTGTTTAGAAGTATAAGAAAGAAGGATCTTGTAGAAGTTACATGCAGTTATGACTATTAAAAGATTCGGAAATCAAGGAAAACAAGAAGTCCTTTTCCTTGTCAACTTTTCATGGAAAAGCATGGAATCCCTAGAGACAGAGTCAAAAGTGTATGAATGAACTTTCAAATGAGAAAATTTAGTATCTTTACGGTAACATGTGAAATTCACCTGCCAGTATGTTAAGAAAACAACAGATTTGATAATGATAAACTTTGGAACTGGATTGAATGGCTGAAGCAGATCTTTGCATGCCACATAAAATAATGCTAGAGCATACAAAGCCATCGTGTAGGAGAGCGTGTAGATAATGGTAAGATAGAGATATGATTGGCTTGGGCTGAAATTTCCATCTTCATATTTCCCTTTGGCATAAAGGATAAGTGTAACAGCAACTAAGATAGGCTTCAAAATCACAAACTGCAAACAACCCTGCTTGCACCTCCGTATAAAGCGCCTGTATTTCATCAAACACAATCAGCCAAGAGCAACACTACAGTTACATATAAGTAGCAACAAATTTTCAAAGCTTTCAAAATTCCCACTGTGTCAAGAACAGGTAAGATAATAGTATCACGGATAATGATGGTTACACAAAAACAGGTCAAGCGAACTGGTAAGTAATAAAAGGATAGAAATCATAAATGGCTGACGAATAAAAGAAACAAGTCAGAAATGACACAAGCTGACTAAAATGTTCAACTAAAAATAGCACAAATACTTTCTGCACACCAGCCCATAAACATAAAGAAACTCACCCATCTAAGGGTACTGGTGGAAAGCAACATGTCATCAGGCACCATGATGGCTTCATAACGCGTCCACTCAAACTCAACACAACTGCTCCAGGTCCACCAACCCAAGCCAAGCACAATGATAAGAAATTATAAATGACCCAAGCTTCATAGCTGAGACATTTAATAATATGTTAGCATATAATAGTTTATTTGGTATGTAACACATGAAAAATTACCTGCAATGCTCAGAATTTCAAAGGATAGTTAGCACAAGAGATTCAACCATTTGTTCAGCTTTGGTTTGTTAGAATTTCAAGTTTAGAATAGCCAGAATTTTATGATTTAATATGACTGGAATTTTAGGTTTGGTATGGCTAAAATTTAGGTTTTGGTTGCTGGAATTTAGTGAGGTAATTGAGTAATGAAAGGTAGGGAACTAGGAATCACCCTTAGGACCTAATTCTGATTTAATGGTACTCACTTCATAAGTCTATCTTGGTAAAGATAATAGCTATAGTCAACATGTCATCAAGGTGAGAGATTGGGAACTATACCTTATTGTGATCATGTTTATCACCCGATAATTAATGCACATTCCCCGGCATCCATCTTTTTTAGGAGCCAAAAATGTTGGAATTATGCCCGTACTAAGACTTTCCTGAATAAATCCCTTTTTCAGCAACTCATCTACTTGTCTTGCGAGCTCTTTGTTCTCAATAGGATTTAGGTGATAGGTTGAAAGACTCAATAGAGTAGATCCAGATACTAAGTCAATAGCATATTGAATATCTCGTAAAGAGGGTAATTCACCTAGTAAACCGTCTGGTATAAAGTTTGAAGGATTAGTCAACAGTTTACCCACTTCTTTTGATAATTAAAGGGGTGTTTCGGGTGTTATTTCTATTACTTCTCTCACCACCATTGCAAACACAATTGCTTTCTCTTTGCTGACAGCTTCAAACTCTAGGCTTCAAATTTATCTTCTTTTCATGAAACATAAATTGATAAGTGTTAACTTTTCTAAAATGTTGCACATCACAATCATAAAGCTCCAGTCAACCAAATCAAATGTGAGATACTTTCATAGGACTAATATCACACCGAATAAAATCTTCATATATTCCTAATTTAAGAAACCAAACACCTTCAAGCAACCGGTAAAATGCTATCATCCACCCAAGCAACTTTGTAGGCATGTGGATGTTTCTCTGAGAGTAAATGCAATAACTTCATTATGTTCTCTGATACCATATTCATACTACTACATCAATGATAAACTTATATACTTATCTCCACGCCTAACTTGAATAAAGAAATAGCAATACGAAGCCATTTTCCGTGTTCTTCTACCTTAGGAGTTGTAAGTATGCACATCACTGCATTAAGGTTTGTAGTATCAACTTGCTCATCACTCGAGCCTCCTTTCAACTCCTCCCCAACATCATGTTTATAAACATAGTCATTAGATTCTTCCTCCTCTTCTTCCATCATGTGCAAACCTCTATTAGTATATTTATAAGCAAAGTGGTCCCTCCCATTACATCGAAAGCACTTTTTATCATTACTGCCTCCTCTTGTCTCAATCTTAATTATGGCTTTTTGTGTTTAGGTTCAGAACCTTAAGAAGTTTTATAGTTGTTTTGTGGTGCAAAATTTTATGAATTAGATGCTGGCATAAAATTTTGCATAGTCGTAGTTCTCTTTATGCCAAACTCCTTAGCTTGACTTCTAAATTTTTGTTGTTACTTATCTTAGATATTGTTCCACTCTTAAAGCTAAATTATATGCATCTTTGAGGTTGTAAATCCTTTACATCGTGAGCTCCTTGCAAATTCCTACCCTTAAGCTATTTTGTAGTGAGATATAAGTTGTTCAGATTCCATTCCTTCACACCGGATAGAAAGTTCATCAAATATTTTGAAGCATCCAGTTACGGACATAATCCCCAGTCTAATTATTGTGAATTGATCTTGGAGATCTTTTTGATAATGAAATAGTAAGTATTTTCCAATAACTTCAACTTCATCCTTTCCCAACCAACAATTGGTGGATGATTTGTTTTTTCGAAGTCTATCTTCTATCAATCTCCACCAGATTTTAACATCCAACCAGCTTAATCTTTGCAAATCAGACTTTTTGATCTTCTGACGTGTACTAGTCAAAGAAGTCTTCCATTCCTACTATCCAGTCCAAGAACTACTTCAGAAAACAACACCAAACAACATCATAAGTTTTGTCAATTGTATTTATAGAGGGTTTCATAACAAAGCCAAATGGCTTTTCTACCATATAGACATTAGCAACTTTTGAATTGTTGTTTCTTGTAGTCGAATGCACTAACATATCGTCATTGCTGAATTTTGACTTTGCAAGTACCCTTTATTTAATTTCACATCTTCATTCAAATCTACTTCTCCTTCATCACCCACTACAATATGACCTTCATCAACCCAATTTGTTCTTTTCTCAACACCAATGATGTCGTCAAGTTTTGAGCCAACAAGCTCCGAAACCCTTAGTACTTACGAATTAATCTTTTCAGCTCCTTCTTTTATTATTTCAGCCTGTTTTCCTATTATTTCAGCCTGCTGTCTTGTTGCTCCAGCCTGATGTTCTCGTCTTTTGATTTGTTGTTCAGATGTTTCAGCTTGTTGTTTAAGTGTTTCAACATGTTGTTTAGTTGTTTCGGCTTTAGGGTTCACCAAATGATTCACTTCCTCCAGCTTTTCTTCAATTTTAACATTTTCATCATCTCCCATTGTCAAACTGTCCATATCATCAAGTACCTAAGGACCTTCTATGTAGGCTTGAAGGTTCTAATTGATAAGTTGATCAAGAGGTGCCAATAGTCCCACCATCCAAAACAAACACTTTCTATAAGCCATGCCTATTAAATTTGAAGAATCAAAATCAGTATATGAGTTTTCAGTCAAGATTTTCTCTTTCATTGCATGCTTTTGATTAATAATATCAATCCCTTCATCTTGCTTATTACCAACTTCCCCTGTTTAGAATCAAGTATAGATTGTTGGTTTACATAATTATTTATTTTGGGAATTTTGACTTTAAAAAAATAAATTCCAAAGCTGTCAATCCTCTCCAAAAATTGACAAATATGTTTTCTTTTGAGAGCTGTTACGTAGAAGTTGGTTTTAGGAGCACTTGTGAACATAGATAATCAATGCCCAATTCTTTTGCAATATTCAAAAGTACTTCATCTCGCTCTATGTTGTTAAGTATTCTTCTATACACCCTCCCACTACCTGTCCTAATTGTGAATCAAAACTTTGATACCAAATTGATGTAGAATAAGTAAAAGATCTATCAACTAGTAGCTAAGACCCACAAGACTTATAAAATTTGGCTTCTGGAATTTGTGTTCTAGGTTTGGAATTTTAGCTTATGTTGTTGAAATTTCAAATGTGGAATAGTAGTAATTTTAGGATTTTGATTGCTGAAAATTTGGGCTAGAATTGCTGGAATTTTAATGAAATAAATAAGCAATGGAGGGTAGAGAACTAAGAATCACTTTTAGAAAAAAGTATCACACCTCTTCTAATTGAAAACTTAAGTTTAAAAAATAAAGATTTTATTATTGAAGGCTTGAGTACACACACACACACACAAATATATATAATCCTTATTCTAGTAGCAAAAGGTTCCTAACTAAAATATCTAAACAAAATTGAACCATATATTAATAAGAATTCTATATTCTTAAATAAATTTAAATTCTAAACAAGTAGGATAACATATCCTATCTAATAAGGAAACCTAGCATAAACTAAATTTCAGCCTTGTTGTCTATGTTGTCACCTCAACTCCTACTCTTCATTCCACCAAATTAAAGCTTGTAGTTGACTAATTTGTCATCTTTTATTTCTTTTATAAACTATAAGCTCTTTTTCATTATTTTGCTTATGTAGCTCTAGTTTCAAGGAAAAGAGAGGAGGCTTGTATAATAGAAAAACCACATGTATACTTACACTTCCCGTATGGAGTTGACATATATAGAACTCTTGGGCAGAACCAAGGACATAAAAGATGTTAGAGCATACACCTGCCAACAAGCAAGGAGTAAAAAGCGGGATGGCATAGTCAAAGAAAATGCAACTGCAGATCACACAGAAAAGAACTAAAACAACAAGCATAATATTACTCATGAGTTCAGTGTGTGACAAACAGATTCCACTTGTTCAACAATAGATAAAAACACTGCCATAAGTGCATAGGCACAAATTTGAAGAGATAACTTCAAAGTATGACAGAGAGGGAAGAATTCAAATTTTTTTCAGAAGAATTGCATACATTATTCACGATGTAGACATGTCAAATATAAGTACATGTCAAATATAAGTACTTCGCCAGCTAACAACTTTTTGGATAAATCAAAAGAACATTGATAAGTGAGTTAGTGACATGATGTCAGGTTTTTCAATTAGAAATTTTTCTTAGGAGCTTTACCACAAAAAAAAAAGGTAAAAGCAAAAAGAAATTGAGGAACAGTTTTTCCACTTGCCAAGTTTCAGTTATTCGCTTAACAAGGTGGAGAACACTAATGAAATAGTCTTTGAAACACTACAATCTATTTTTGATCAACTACACAAGAATGTAACTTTTCAATTGCTTCTTTTAAGTGTGAGATTCATCTGCAGAAGGTTAACTGGATAAATCATTATACCCAAATTTTGCTTCATATTGTAACTCTAAGCTATTAGAAGCCAATCCTTTGAACAATGAACATCCATTACATGATAAATCTTGTACAAATTCTGGTTACATTATGTCCTCAATTTACATTACATTAGATTATAAACTATATTCAATTACATTATATCCCCACCAAACATAACCCAAAAGTCTCTAACAAGTAAGATTGAATAATACTACACAACAAAAAACATCGTGAATCTGCTAATGTCAACTAGCTTATAGCAACAAGACTATTAACATGGTAAACCAGTATCCATATAGTAAAAATAAATGAAAAGCACTAACCGGAACCATAAAGATGATGCGAACTATGAATCTCTGGTAAGTAGGTTCTGTGTAATTCAAAAGGTGTCGGTAAATGTGAAAAATGGCCAAAGCAATAGCTCCGGCGGTGCAAAAGAAAGCAATGATGATGAAGGATACTGAAACCAACTCGACCATTTTGAAAAGCCCACCAAACCAAATTGGCTGTCCACTGCCTTTTTCAGAAAGAAAAAGAAACATCGATGAGTAAAATTTGCGGTAAGCAAGCAACATCATTCGAAGTTGCAGAAGTGGAATGAAAGAAAGAGGAAACAATATCGCCAAAAAAAAAAAAAAACCCTAACCTTAGGGTATTGGTCGCCGGTGGCCACAACACAAGAATGAATTCGCACGCAGGTATCAGTCAAACGGATGATGCGCTTCTCTGGTTAGGCTTTGATCTCTAAACGAAGAAAACAAAATGAACAACGCGACGTTGCATTCTAAGAAGGATGAGGGAAAGGGATTTGAATTGATTGCATTGGATTGCATCAGTTACAATTGTTATTACATTTGAATGGGAAAACCCAATTGAGACTCCGGACGGATCCAAAAATGAAATTATGAAAAAGAAACAAGGTCAAACGAATGAAAATCTAAAAAACAAAAGAAAACTACTTTACTTACACTGCTCCTCCTCCATGAATGAGAGAGACAAGAGAAACATAAGGAGAAGACGAAGGAGACGGAATATTTTATTGATTTAGATGTTGCTGCTGTCAAGTTAACCAACACGCCGTCTTCTCTACATTTGTTATTTATTTCTGTTTTTAAAATGCCAATTTAACATTTTTTATTTTTGTTTCTTTTGCCACACTTTAATTAATTTCATAATATTATTATATATGTTAATTAGCTATCAAATTTATCACAAACAGTCCAATAATGAAAAGGTATGATTAGTTGGATTAAGTAGGTGGTTGCCTTGCCTCCATGTGAAGGATCTTATGATTTTTCACACACAGCTTGAAAAATAGTTATCACATACACTTCGTAAGACATAACTATTTTTATTTCTAAAATTCTCTCTCTCTCTTTTTTTTCTTCCCGATAATCCAGGTATCCCTATCCGCTAATTCACTACTAATCGATAAGCCTAATCCTGGATCTCAAAGGAGCCGCCCCTAGCCGTCTATGAGGAGGTAAATCGAAAAATGTGCACTAGTTGGGTGTTCAGCGCACGCTACCGGCACAAGCTAGATACTAGGACCAATTACTTATATTAGGTCTCGATCCCACACGGTCTCACTCCTGCACAATATCCAGCATGCTTCTTTCCGCCAACTCACATGTGCCCTTGGAGACTTGATTCTCAATCCCATAATTAGAGAGAAGACTCTCTCCAAGATTCGAACTCATGTTGCTGTGAGTGAATCCTGGGTACAGGTACCATCTAAGCTAGGCTCATTCAGTTAAAGTCTCTCTCTCTTGCACTTCCTAGTTGTAGCTTTACCCAACTTATCCCTTTTCTTGTACGAATTTTTTCATGGACACTCCCACAAATAGTGATTATATTTGAACATGACGCCACATGATTTACGGATTCATATATGTTTCTTAGAACTCCATCTTTTATTTATTACAGTGGATTGTGTATTCTCTTTATCAACGAAATTTGATCTATCTATTATTTTTTTTTTCTTGTAATTAATTGTAAGAGCCATTTGTTTGCTTTAGCTATTCACATCCAAAGAAGACTTTTTTTTTAATGTATTCTTTTTAAACTAAATCTATTGGAAATGGTGAGGACAAATTCTTTTGATGACGACAAAGGATATCGTACGAGGGGAAATTTACAAGCCTGATCAAGTTTTGACAGATCCAAAAACTCCAAAAATGTTCATAATCCTATTATGTCCAAAACTTTAAATATTATATTTTGAAATAGGAAAGTATGAAAATAGATATTAAAATTCATTCATGTATCACTTGAAAGTATTTCAACATCCTAAATTGAACATATTAGTATTGGAAAACTAGGTCAGGATCCGATCCCAACTGTAGCGGAATATTTACGAAACTTTTTCGCAATCTTTAATTTCCCAAAAACTGATATCTCTTTAATTCTATAAAATGATTAACACAAATTATAATAAAGCAAAAACTTAATTCGTACCTTATTCCGAAGCTTGATATTTATCTTATCGTATCCCTCAAACCATTCTTAAAACTAAATTGTTTCAACTACCGTAGCCGTATAAATGTCCAGCCTCTAACAGAATTCACATAATGAGTTGAGAGAACTTTGTAACTCTTACGGAGAGGATTAAGCAAGAATAACTCTATATAGCTTAAGTTTATTTATAATAGGTTATAGGTATTTGTTAATTTCATTGAAATTAAAATCTAATTTCAATTAAACTTTAATTAGAATTATTTATAATTCTAATTAAATACTAATTTTTTCTAAATAAAATCCAATATCTTATATTGATCTTTATTTATTAAATGTCTCATATTTAATCATTAAGTTTCTTAAACTTTACAATCAAGTCTAACTTGATTAAATTAACTTTGCTCTCTTCAACCGATTCTATATATGAGACCCATTAGTTTCCCAAATATGTTGGCAATGGTTATAAATTCTAATTCTAATTCATAATTAGAATTAGATAAATTAAAAGTCTTTTTAATTTATCTTTAATTCTTCAATTAAATATTTTATAATTATAAATCAAGATTGATATCTAGCAACGCATCATGGCCACCCAAATATTTAGGAATGTCAAATTAGTTTTGGCTAGCCTTTTTGTGCATGATTTTTTTTCATATAATTCAATCTTTTCACCATACAATGTTTTGATTAGACATAGATGATAGAATTAATGGCTACTATATTTTGAGTCTAATCATATTAGTTCTCCGCCATTAGCTATCGATTTAATTAATGAAATTTGTAAACTATTTACAAAATGCCATTTCACCTTACCCAAGGATTTCTCGAATCAATACTAATCGAGAACAACGAAACATTCTCCCTAATTACTTTAAGTTGATGAATCCTATCTTGATCACACAACTATCTCCATATAATTCATGCTACATCCAATGATTACTGATTGAACGACTCATGATTAAATAGGTCGTAAATAGTATCAAAACATAGCAATCCCTATACAAAATAACTTTGGTAATCTCAAGTCAAAAGATCACTTATACAATCATTATAATGAGAATTCCATAGACATACAAGTACTATTCCAAATAGATTTCTCATATAGGGTCTGTTTAGTGAACTTGTTCTTTAACAATCACCCACATGTTTGTTTAAGTACCTCTATACTTTAGCCTATGAGCTCTACTACTTCCTTCATATGAAAAAACAAAACGTATGCTAGTCTTTTTACATTCTATTAATCTTCTCTCTTAACAGAACAATGACTAGGAGCATTTAAGAATAATACATAAATGCAATATGAATCTCATAATTATAATCTCATTATAATTTCATTTGCAATGTACAATTATTCCATGGACTTTATCATATAGATCTAAACATGGACAAGATGAATAATGTCTTTAAATAATTTGTCATTAAACTACAACCAAAGCAATTGGTTGTAGGGCATAAACTAACAATTAGTTGTGTACCGACTGACGACAATAACATCGCCACTATTCTTGCGCTACTTCCATAGTCAATAAGCTATTACCATTTGAAGGCCTCCTAACCTCCACCAATGAAAATGTGAAATATAAGAATCAATGAACTTATATAATCAATAATCTAATATTCATACACTATCCAATTGCCAATTTGAAAATTTTATCTTAAAACTCAAAATTCATGCATTGTTTTGATTGCTTTGGGGTCCTTTCCACCACCATCATCTAGCAGACACAAATTAGGAAGATACACCCATTCCTTGGATTTTTGCTTTGATTCTGAGAAATAATAAATAAATACTTGTTTGTCAGAAATAAAAGAATTTCACTAATTTAATTAACTATTAATTTGAATTTCATTTTTAATTAACTATTAATTTAATTAACTATTTAATTAACTTAAGTAACTATTTAATCAACTTACAAGTTCTTCATTGTCTTTTGTAAAATTCTCAAGAAGAGTGAAAAGGCTAATGATAAAAATTTCTTTAGAATTAGCAAATACTTTAACTTGAATTAATAATATCGGGATAACATCTTTAGGAAGTAAGGTTTTATCTATAGTGAAAAATGTAGCCACATTATGTATCTATCCACCAAAATATATAAGAAGAATAATTAAATGAGAATTAATAAATTGGTAAGGAAAAATATGTAATTTAGAATGGATTCTATAATTAAAATGTAATACAATTTGACATTGAATTATTTATGACCAATTAACTTAATTTAGAAGGAATGAATTAGTACCCTTTTTTTAGCACCTATAACATAAAAACTATGTAACATAATTACATTCTACACTTATGTTCTGTAAATATTTTGTGCCAATATTCCTAGAGGAACTTGAGATATGACTACTAAATTTGAATAAAAGTGTAAGTAGAAACAATTGAAATAATAAAACTTACTGAGGCAGTAGCATATGATGATTCAACTCCTTCAATGTAAATAAGAATGTGTTATAAAGCTTGAAACGTAGCCTATAAACAAAATCAATCAATAACATTAGCCTCTCTCGATCTTATTTTGCCTAATTCTTAACTTTGACAAAGTTTACTGTAAATTACATATTTTATTGAAGGGAATTACCTACAATTACCCACTAATCTTTTTATAATCAAAATCATAAATACTTTGCACCACTCCCTATACATATAAAATCATAATCTAAATCATACTCAATAATGCAATAAATTGATTAAATAAGGATACTATTATTAACAAATAAATACACTTTTATCATCAAATATTTCTTCCAACTTCAAGAACAATGAATGGCCATCTCTATATTCACATTCTTTATGTTTGTCATAATATAAAAAAATGTAAAATCATATGATAGATATTTATTAAAATTATAAAAGTAAAAAGCTAGCATATCATATAGTTTACCTTGAACATTTTTAGAATATAACCAATTTTGGCACATATCAAGACTTCTAAAGTTTTTAGATGAAGTCGATTATGATGAGGACTTATTATTTGACTACTGCTACTGAAAACATACTCAGAAGTAATTGTATATACTAGGATGAGGCCAATTATTTCTATAGTCAAATATCAAACTTC
The DNA here is from genome assembly GCA_027563885.1 of Erythroxylum longipes. Taxonomy (NCBI): domain Eukaryota; kingdom Viridiplantae; phylum Streptophyta; class Magnoliopsida; order Malpighiales; family Erythroxylaceae; genus Erythroxylum; species Erythroxylum longipes. The sequence continues at coordinate 18,302,549 of JAOQMS010000007.1, forward strand.
ATTCAACTTTCACCTTATTTATATATCAAAAGGCTCATTATTTATAATGCTCATGTCAATTTCCAAATATTCCAACTTCATTCTATTATATGAAATCTTAACCCCTTTTTTTTATGAGTTGTTTTAAACTGAAACCTGAGAGCTAACTTTCTTGCTTGATAAAGATGTACCGATACAAGCTAAGGTCGATACTAAAATTATATGATCCATCTCTTTGATCTTCTTGATTGATACTCTTTAAATAGATCATGCCAAATATATATCTAATAATAACAAAATGCATTAAAGATCAATCAAAATACAACTATTGAAAATAATACTCAATTGCAATAAACTTGTACCATAAATCTAAAATAACAGTTTAATGTCATAGTATTAATAATCCCATTCGAATTATTTCTAAATTTTCTCATCATCTTGTCTATTAGTATTTGAATACTTCATTAGAGAAAACATAATCTAATGTATGCTAGGAAACAAATGTAAGAAATTGAATATTTTATGTAAAAGTTAGTAATGACACCTCTAACTTCTCACAAATATCTTTTGTTACCTCTCATTGCTCATATGTTAGCAAACAAATAAACTAAGAATTTCTTTGTCTCAACTTGAAAATGCACTTAATTACACACTCAAGCTTCTTAAATATCAAATTTCACTTTATTAGATAATCTATGTATAACTTCTGAAAGGAGGAAATGTGTAACTGCCTTATAGTTTCTTTACTGTTCAACCCTTTTAGGTCTTGCATAGCAATACATTACACTATTTTGAATTGCTTTTACCTTTCTTTAATAATTTTGATCTCATCCTTCACAATCAAATTCATTATATACGTAAAACAATGCATCTAAAAACTACCATTTATTAATAAGCTTTTAACCTACAACACGCTCTTAACCTTATCGATCATAACAATGTTCGTATGATAATTATCTAATGTTTCAGCTTTATGTTGATTTTCTAGCCTATTAAACAATCTAGTAATATATTTGTTAGTCCTTCTCTTGTATGAAGCATTGGAACATAAATGAACATATCATTTAAAAATAAAAAAGGATTAATTATAGTAAAATAAAAAATAAATGATAACAAAATGGAAGTACTTACCTCAAGATGCAACTGCATAAAGTCTAATTAATGTCACTAATGTGATATTACAACCATATAGTCCTTTTTTAATTTTAAATTATGCATATATTTAACTTGATCAGAACTTACCTACCATTAAATGACAACATCTTCAATATCAAACTCTTTTGTAGATCATAAATCTTGAAAATATACTTCTGAATTATATTATTAAAAGCCAACTAACATGACATAATAAACATCTTGAAATCTATATAATCGATAATTAAGGTGGATATTTACATCTTGTGATTGTCTTTGTATTTTAGATTTTTAAAGATTGTAGACCTTGATAGTCATTTTATTTTTACCTTTCAGTAGATTAGATTTAAAAAATATTTAATATCCTAATATCACTCGTTTTTTTATTACATGCATTGATATGCCTTTTCAAATATGAAGTTCCACCTTTAAAAACTCCAAGAAACAACTTATGGTAATACTTAGTCTTTATGAAATGATTCTAAACTTCACTTCTTATCTTTAAAGAGTTGTTCACTCTTTCTTTTTAAATTGTTTTTTCACTTAATATATCATGTATCATATTGGAACATTTTATTATAAAAAATTGTGTTAAAGTGTTAATTTCATCTATTTGAAACAATAATAGACAATAAACAAAGTAATTAGTAAATAAAAATTCATTATATAAATAATCTTCCCAAGAATAAGTTCCATAAATAGAGATTTGAATCATTAAAAAAAATGAAAATCAAGCAATAACAACACTCAAATGGTAATTGAGTCAAATAAGAGAGATCAATAAGTGTTGGAGTTAACATAACACTTCATAAGCCAATTGCAACAAGGAAATTCATGTAATCAACAAAATTTTGAATACCATATATTTAAGACAAAAGCGAGTTTTAATAAAATCATAGTAATTAGGTCCTTTTCAAGGATCTTTCTATTAGTACTTTATTGGAAAAGGGTTATTTTTTACCTTAAGCTTTTTACTAAATGATAAGTTTGACCTTAATATTTGGAGTAAACAATTATAACCTTAACATTGGGAAAATGTTAAAGTTTAGAAAATTCAAACATCTCTATTAAACGTCAAGTTAGCACTTATTTAGTACTTATAAAATGATTTTTTATTGATTTTTAGTGGGTCCCTTGAGACCCAAATTTTAATAAAATAAAATAAAATATTTATTTTATTATTAACTGTGGGATCACTTTTTAATTAAACCTTAAACTAAACGTAATAGAAGTTCTTCAACAACACCAGAAGCCAAAAACAACACCAAACAAACCAAAAGAAAATGCCCCCGTCATCCATTCTCTCCCATTCTTTATTCTTCTTTACCCTTGTCAGGGTTTGGGTTTGAGTTCTTTTGTTGCCTCACCTTCAACTCAAATGCAACGCAATTGCTGCCATGTCTCGTTGGCCTTCGTCCTTAAGCTTCTCAACTTCCTCCAAGCATTCTTTGCCCTTCCATTATTATGTATTCAGTTTGGATGCTTGATCAATGGAACTGCCATATTCCTATTACTTTGGCACCTTTTATGGCTCCATCGTTGAAATCTTCCTCTCTTTCATATTTTCAGTCAATTTAGGGGATTGATTTCTTCAATGATTTGGTCCATGGGTTGGATTTCGAACTCAGCCTCGATTTCAACTCCTTTAAGCTTCCTGCACTATGGTAATTGGGTTTCTCCAGGATTTTTCAGTAGGGCGATTTGTAATCTTGTGGTAATTGTTTAGGGTTTGATTGTTGTCGTTAATATCTACTAATTTTACTTTAAGGTTTAGGTAAAAGGTGGGTGCCACACTTAATAATAAAATAAATATTTTCTTTTATTTAATGAAAATTTGGGTCCTAATTTGTTACCGCAGTGTTGACATGACACAGAGGGTTCACTAAAATCAATAAAAATTTATTTTACAAGTGTCAGGTCAGCGCTGACCTGACACTTAATAGAGGCGTTTAAATTTTATGTTAGAGTGAGATCAAACTTTAATGTTTTTCAAATGTTAGGATAATAATTATTCATTTCGGAATGTTAGGGTCAAACTCATAGATTGGTAAAAAAAATTAGGGTCAAAAGTCACCCTTTTGCCTACTTTATTATGACATGACATATGTAACAAAAAAGTGTTAAAGAAATAAATAAAGATTAATTTCTTGCATATTTCACCTAAACGTAAACATAAATAGTGTACTTCTTTTCGTTTGCTTACTTTAAATTGCACTATAATTGTATATAGAAGTTTGATTCATTATAATTTATAAGACCATAAATTGTACTTTCATTTTGTAACATACCACTCCCTAGAGCATAAGCCCGAACATACCAGAGGATATTCGAGAACATACTTTATGAAAATGATACATTAGGACAATCAAATTAACTTAATCCAAATCGTCAAAGATATTGTAAGCATTCAAAACATTCATTTGTTCCCATTTCTTTCACCAACATATAAAGTCACATATGTCATTATAATTCAAAATCCACATATACATTACGTAACAGTTGAGAGTTTAATTTTAGTACAAAAATGTGTAACATGATATGGGATGTTAATGCAAAAGACTTTAACTAGACTCCACAGATTTAGCTGATTAGACATTTGAGCCATTTCCGTCCAAAAAATGTAAGTAATAAACTTCTACTAGATTGCTTAGTAGCTAGAACTTCCCTGAACTTGAAAAACAATGATATAATTTTGATGAATTTGCAAACTCAGTGAGTGAATCATAATCGATGCACTCACACAGTCAAATCACAAAGACAAGATATATCACAATTTATTACACTACAACAAGTATCTCATATAAGTCAGTATTGCATATCATATCACATTCTCCATTGACTTCATTTGTATTTCACTATTTCAAAGCAATTCAATAAATCATTTCAATTCAATCATATGATGCATGTAGGGATGCATATGTAAATGCTCATGTGTTTTCATTTTCATTTTGCTTTGTTGTGACCAACTGCCTATCAACACAATTTGCTGTCCTATGCCCATTGTGGGTACTAAATTCATGGTTGGCTCTTACCCATTATAGATACCGAGTCCATGCTATCTGAGCCTGAGGCTCTTTTTCAAAATTCTGAACTCAAAGCTCTTTTCTGCACTTCGATCACTCTGGTCATAACTCATTTATCTGATCATCCATTTCAATATGATGAGATGCATCATTTCATATGCTATGCTTTCATTACATTTCATTTTGGTGTGCTCTTGCCATATAACTAACTCCTCGGACCTAAATCCAACATTTATCAATTAATTGTACACGCATTTCATACTAAACATACAATTCATACAGAAGCATATATAAGTGAGTTTACACATCTCAGTTGACTCACAGTACACTCCAGAAATGTTATTGCCTCGATGTTCCGGTAATGTCTAGATGTTGATGATCACCTTGCACGTCTATTGTCATGCAATACATACACACATAGTTCACAATTCACTAATTTGTTTAATTATATGAATATACAATCATGCACATGTATATGTATATGTGTCATATTTCAATGCATGCTCAATTGACTTTCTAGGTATGTATTCTTATGCATAGATCTTGACTATTCAATATGTGTTTATACACCCTAAGACCATTCAAACATTATGGCTTGTATACTACCATTTTGCAATCATGTTTATACATTTAAGTAAGCTTGATTTACTCGAAATTCATCAACCATACATTACACTTATCCGTCTACCTTTTCATGATCAAAAAGCCTCCTATAATACACACACAACTGTTACTTTAAATATGGAATTTCAGCAAGCTAGATTTATACATTCACTAAACTTTTTCCAACAATATATATTCATACATTTACCTAATTCTCATTCATAATTACCCCATGTTCTTCAATGCTCATCCATCTATACCTTATACACATTACTCATGTCCTTAATATCATGTTTGCATTAAAAGAACTCATTTATTCCTTTAAAAATAATAATTTCCAGCTTTAAACACAACCACCTCAAAACAGTCAATTCTTTAGGTTATGACATCAATAAACTTTTCAAGCTCTTAACCAATTAATCAAGTAGCAATCTAGGCTCATTTGTAGCCTTAATCAAGTCCAAATATACCAATTTAGAGTGCTTTTTCTTAGCTGGTTCAACATGTACACAAAGCTGAAATTAAAATTCTAGAATTTGTCATCAACATCATTAATATGCGTAACTTTACTACCTTCAATACTTCACAAATTTTACAAGCTTAGAGGCATCTATAACACCTGAAATTTTCCAGATTTCATGTCCTTTAAGGTTACTTCATTTCAAGTTAATTTAACTTCTATATTGGTCACACTAAGGCTTACAAAATTCTGCTCACTTATGTCTTTAACAGTCACATTTTACAAACACATCTATAGCTCTAATTTTCCATATTCGAAAACACCTTAATAACACCTATCATTAGCATGAATTCCTCATCAATTATACTTCATATCCCAACTTAAATCATCCATACAACAACCCATAAACTACTGTTTTCGTACATGCAAAAACAGAACAGAAAAGTATCCATTCATTCTTTATTTTCCAGCACATCTTCAACACCAACACCATATTCAATCCATCCCTAATTGTCCATAATAAAAATTATGCTAACATATACCACAGTAGGTCAGTATTTCACTTACTTGATTAGCTTGAATGCCACCTCAAATGTCAGTCTTTCTTAGCCTCACATGCAAGAACATTTCAAAAACATTGAAGGGGTATGATGGTTCGACCATGACTAGCAAATGAAGAAAGCAGTAGTATATGTCACAATGTTCTGCCTCTATAATTATCTTTATGAAGGATTTTGGATGGGTTTTGGGTGGTGATGCATCGAACTAAGGTAGAAACTCAAATATGTGGGTTATGGGTGGGTTTTGGCAATAAGAGGGAGGAGAAGGAGAGAGTACATGACAGAAATAGCAAAGAAGATGACCATGCAATGTTTTAAGTCATATGTTGTAAGATGAGTTTCTTTCTTTAAGGACACTTGACATGTAATTAAGCAAGATATATGTTTGACTTTTTGGCAGCCAAATGTCATTTAATTCCTAAACCATTTGTCACTTAATTCTCCAAGCTATTTGTCACTCATTTTATAGGCTTAGTCATCCTAAATTTCCACATGTCAACTTGTCTTGTTACTTGAAATTTTTCCTAGGCTACATGTACATATTAATCTATCAATCTTCCAATTGTGACAAATAAACTCAAAATTCCTAATTATAATCCTTCAATTCTTTTTATTGGTAAACTAAAATACAAGACATTAGAAATGCACAATTATGTTACAATCATTTTGAAACTTTCATACTCCAGAATATGTCAATTGAGTGCACATAAAATCTTTGCATTTTTTTCTAAATCATAATTTATGTGTGTATACTAATATTATACATATGAATGAATTCATAAAATTATCTCCTAAATGCACCAAATTAATTCTATAATCATGTAACTTGTATGACTCGATATTCTAACACTCTAACCCTCAGTAGTTTTTGAAACTGACTATTACACATTTACTTACTCTCCTAGCCCAAATCTTCTAAAACAATGGAAATCCTCCACACTAAATATGTAAATTTAAAGCATAAAAAATATGTAATCTTATTCACACATTCCCTTAACTACTACAAGAAAATAACAAATTACCGATGAAAAATTATTGGCGGAAAACATTCCGTAGTAAATTAGCGACGGAAATGGATTATCCATCCGTAAAGTTGACAGAAAAAATTTGTTTTTTTGATGGCCAAAACATTTTTCGGTAAACGTGGAGTGAAAATATCCCCCGTGAGTTTTCCGACGTATTATAGTGACGGAACATTAAAGTGTCGCAAAAGTAGGCAGCAACAACTAGCGGTAAAAATAAGCATCTTAAATTACCGACGGAATTACAATTCCATCGGTAACTATTGAATTGTTCATAAAATAAAACGACTTTGTTTGGTTTTAATCCAAACGATGTCGTTTGATTAACAGATTTAACAAAACCCGAAGCCCCCCTTCTCCCTCCCCTCTGCTATTTTCTCTTTTCTTCCCACCATTAACGCTACTGGTCCTCTTCCTCCTAAGCTTCCACTGTCGATTTTTGCTTTGTTGTCAGTCCATCGTGCATCATTTTCAGGTAACAAAACTATTGGGTTTATTTTGTCTCCAAAAAATGAAGGTGTTAGATGCTTATATGTATGACCGTCGGTGGGTGGGTGGGTTTTGTTTGGATTGTTGGTTTATGTATTTTTTAGTTGAATTGTTGGTTTATTTGTTATTTAAATGTGTTGTTTTTGGTAAATAATAAAAAAAATATAGTTATTTTGTTATTAGTTAGAGATAATTCAGATTGCCTATGAATTGTTTGATGAAATGTCTCTTATAACAAAGATTTCCATCTAATGAAAGCAACCAATGTTATTATTGTATAAAGAAGAATAGATTGAGGGAGAAAGTAAAAGTGTTGAAAATAATGTAGTATATTGATTAATATATTCCTAAAAACTATTCATGCAATTCAAAATGATAATTTAGTATAGTATTAAATAATTTTGTACTCTTTTGATGATAGAAAATTCCTAACTTTGGCTTTACCTACCATGCTTTGATTGTCAGACCAAACATAATAAATGTAAATGATGAATAGATAGAATGAGTTACTTCAACTTTGGCTATGTCTCCTTAATCTCTTATGCTTTCAATTTTGAATGTTTAATTAAAGATCAAGGAAAAAAATAAATCACTAGAGTAATTAATTATCAATTCATTCTTTTAAACATATTCATGCACCATTTCTATTTTCCTTATACTTTTAGAGAAGTTCTATAAACTTTTGATTTTAGATGCACCAAAAGAATAGTATAGACTTTAGTTGTTTATAAGTATATTTCATATTCTTGTGC
>JAOQMS010000007.1:18310670-18349208 GCA_027563885.1 Erythroxylum longipes
TCCATGGTAGCAGTTGTCGGTGGAGGAGTTGACGGTGAAGTGGAGAGGAGTGGATGATGGAAGTGTCTGAAGGTTTAGACAGAGTGAGAGTGTGGTTTTTTTTTTTGATGCTGTGCCAGCTCTCTTTAACCTAAAAAGGTAGGTTTTTAAAGAAAATGGTTATGTATTGGGTTACACAGTGGGTAACTTTTTGAAAATGGTTCGGGTATTCGAAGGATCGCCGAAACGAACTTTTCCCGAAAGTTTTACTGTATTGTTGACCGCTTTCGCCGCGGAGACAGAATAAATCTTCACCGCGGCTAACTTTTCTCAAAAGTTTTTCTTGGAACTCTTCATTCTTCACCGCGGCAAACTTCCTGTTGCACCTGTTCACTTGTTGACTTGAATTTAGCTCTTTACTTGACTCTACATCTTCTTTTTGAGTCTCTTCTCCTTGAGTCTACTACAATGAACAAATGGTAGTTTGTAGTATCAATTGTTCTCAGAAAATTAATTAGTGCAATTAATACTGATTTCTGATAAATTTTACTCTCAAACTACATAAAATAAAGGCAGACACTCAAGAGTCAAATTAAGCATAAAATCTAAAAATAGGAGCCAAGAAGTGTAGTCAAGATCACGAAAATGTTGCCAATTTATATAATAAACTTGGGTTCAATCATTGGGTCATGTCAATTATAAAATACTTGACAGGTTAGTGAAGGATGGGATCCTTATGGGCTTGGACAATGGTCCATTACCCACCTGTGAGTCTTGTATTGAAGGAAAGATGAGCAAGGCCTCATTTCCTTCCAAAGGAAATAGATTTGAATCCACTTTGGACCTGGTACACACTTTTGTGTGTAGGCCTATAAACGTACAAGCTAGAGGAGGTTATGAATACTTCATAACCTTTATAGATTATTACTCTAAACATGTCTATCTATATTTGATGCACAAAAAGAGTGAGTCCTTTGAAAGGTTCAAATAATTCAAAGCTGAAGCTGAGAAGTAGCTTGGCAAGCCATTAAAACAACTTCAATCGGATCGAGGTGGTGAGTACTTATCTGGAGAGTTCTAACAATTCCTAATTGACAATGGAATTGTTTCCAACTTGTCAGCTCCTAGAACACCACAACATAATGGTGTAGTTGAGAGGAGGAATAGGACTCTATTGGAAATGGTAATATCAATGATGTCCTATGCTAGCCTTCAAGAATCGTTCTGGGGATATGCCATATAAATGACAACTTATCTTCTTAACTTTGCTCCATCCAAATCAGTGCCTAAAACACCCAGGGAGTTGTGGATTGGATGAGTGCCTTCATGATGACACTTGAGGACTTGGGACTGTCCGATCCATGTTCTAAGGCCTGAATACACAAAGATGGAACCAAGGTCAGAAGTATGTTTGTTTGTAGGATATCCTAGGAGTACACTAGGGTACTATTTCTATAGTCCTTAGGACAGGAAGGTATTTGTGTCGACAAATGCGACCTTCTTGGAGGAAGAATTTGTGAGAAATCACAAAGGAAGAAATGAAATAGTACTTACGGAGTTAGCTATTTTATCCAAACCAAGAGTTGATTCAGATATAGCAGAACAAGATGTCGAAATCGATTCAAGATTTGAATTGGAAGAGTAGCCTAAACGTCAACTAGTGCTTAGACGAAGTGGGAGGGTTGTGAGACAACCAGACAGGTATCTAGGTCTAGGAGAAGGTATAATTGCTATCTCAGATCAAAAAGTAACGGATCCCATTACTTATACACAGGCTATTAATGATGTGATGCAGAAAAGTGGCTCAAGGTAATGGAATCGGAAATAGATTCCATGTATGCCAATGAAGTCTGGATCCTTGTAGATCTACCACCAGGTGTAAAAGCCATAGGGCGTAAATGGATCTTTAAAAGGAAGAAAGGATCAGATGGAAAGGTAGAGACCTTTAAAGCTAGATTGGTAGCTAAGGGCTATACTCAAAAGGAGATTATAGACTATGAGGAGAATTTTTCTTCGGTTGCCATGCTTAAGTCCATCAGAATTATTTTGACCATAGTATCCTATTTCGATTATGAAATATGGAAAATGGACATCAAGATCGCATTTCTTAATAGGGATCTTGAGGAGACCATTTATATGGACCAACTAAGAGGATTCATTGAGCCAGGTAATGAGCATAAGGTATGCAAGTTGCAAAGGTCCAATTATGGACATAAGCAAGCATCTAGGTCTTGGAACATTAGGTTTGATAAGGCTATCAAAACCTATAGGTTGATACAAAACCTAGATGAGCCTTGTGTCTATAAAAGGATACAAGAAGGCAAGGTTACTTTCCTAATTCTATATGTCGATGACATTCTGCTCATTGGGAATGATGTAAGAATGTTATTTACGGTCAAGGGATAGCTGAACAAACAGTTCTCAATCAAGGATTTGGGAGAGGCTAGCTATGTTCTAGGGATCAAGCTTATAAGGGATAGTAAGAACAAGCACATAGCCTTGTCTCAACTGACCTACATTGAGAACATGCTCAATAAGCTTGCCATGCAGGATTCTGATAGGTGTACATTAGGATATGTTTTCATAGGTAATTGGCATGTGTTTTCTAGCATAATTGTTGTTTGTTGTTATAGTTTAAGATTCATTTTGCATGTTTTCATTAAGTTTGATTTTCAGTGTTGTTCTTGTGTGTTTGATGCTAATTGAGAGTAAGAATTGATTGTTTTTGTGTAGGAAATAAGCGGGAGCAACTTAAAGGATAAACAGGAGATTAAAGAAGAGAAGACAAGAGGAGTTTATCTGGGACAAATTCCTATGTTCGTGGAAATCAGGTAAATTCCCACAGACGTGGGAAATCATAACAGAAAATGAAAAGTGTTTCTATCTATTAGAATTGAAATCCGAGGCAATCTGCGAGGCTTCATTAAACCTAGGATTTTTGGACTGTAAAAACATCATTAAGCCTTCATCTTCAAAGGAGATGACACCCACCTATAGAAACACCATCCTTGGGTGAAGAACATATGTTTGGAACATCGAGGAAGGATTGAAGACAAGGATCATCATCAAGATTGGGAAAAATAGCACATCAACCCCAAAATTCCAGATTTTGGCAAAGAAGAGAAGGAGTCTTATATTCAATTTTCTGTCACTTTGATTTCTTCCTTTCTTTGTAAAAATAGTTTATTTGATTGTTGATGATGTTATGGATGCCATGTTAGGCTAATTTCATATTAGGATTTCTTTTAAATAATTTTGTCAATGTTATGGAGACCATATTAGGCTAATTTCATATTAGGATTGCTTTTAAATTATTTTGTCAAACTCATATTTTATTGGATTGAATGAAGTGTCTTTGATGATTGTTGTTGTTATTTGTCATCTTGCAATAAATCGAGAGAGCGAGTAAGATGAGATTCGTGTAGGATTGTACAACGAGAGTTGGTGACCTATAGACTAGCAATCATTATGTTAATTGAATAATTAGAAGAGAGATCTCAATTAGTCAATTGATCACTCATAGGATAGCTTAATAACTAGTTGAATCGATATAGTCATTGGGTAGGTTAAGAGATCATTCAATCGATTCCCATTAATTCGATTAGGGCAAAATAGTTACACCTTGAGAGAGGGTAATTAGTACATTCGAAAATCTAAGGTAAGACACAATTCAATCAATAAAATAGGAGGGAGACAAAATAAGGAAAATGTAATCTCTAGCACTTAGATTCTTGAATTCATATTTTCTACAATTTCAGTATTGTTCATTGTTTATATTAGTCTTTTAATTTAAATTTAATTTTCCAGATTAGTTGCATTCACAATTTAGTTTCTTAAACAAAGTTGTGTCTAAATTAAGCGGTGCCTAAGCATCAATCCCTATGGGATCGATATTCGCTCCTTTTACTACAGTTCACAATCCACGCATTTACAGTTTTTGAGCGTAAAACAAGTAGATATGTTTTACCATTAACAAGTTTTTGGAGCTGTTGCTGAGGATTTATTGTTGAGCATCGTGTTTGATTTAGATTACTTTGATTTAAGAGTTTTTGATATTTTTCCTTGTGTATTTGTAGGTGCATAAACACAAGAAGTACACGAAAGAGAAATAAGAAGGGCAAAGCGTCTAAATTTCTCAAATCAAGATATGGCTGAAGAAGGAGAGCAAGCAGGACCGGAAAGGACACTCATGGATTTCATAAGACTAGGGTTTAGTCCTCAAAGAGTGACGAGGCTGGTAGTTCAAGTGAATAATTTTGAGATTAAGCTAGAGCTACTTAACATTCTTCAAAATAGTGTGCAGTTCTATGGGCTATCCAACGAGGATCCGAATGCCCACATCACAAATTTCTTAGAGATCTGTGACACATTCAGATTCAATGGAATGTTTGAAGATGTGGTGAAGCTGCGACTATTTTCATTTACGCTGAAGGATCGGGCTAAAGCATGGTCTAATTCTTTAAATTCAGGCTAGACCACGACTTAGGAGCATCTTGCCCAAGTATTCCTCACCAAATATTTTTCACTGACAAAGACGATGAGGATTATCAAGGAGATAACAAATTTCTAGCAGAGTGATGGAGAATCTCTCTACGAAGCTTGGGAGAGATTTAAAGAACTTTAAAGGAGCTGTCCACATCACAAGCTCTAGAGGGAATTTCTACTTCAAACATTCTATGATGGAGTGAATCCTAGCATAAGGGGCACAATTGATGCAGCATCTGGAGGTTCACTGATGAGGAATACGGTGGAAGTAGCTCATGTGTTATTAGAGGAGTTGGCATGTGGTTGAGCGAGAGGAGTAGATAAAGGCAGAAGGAACAAAAAGGTATGATACCTATTGACTCAGTTATTGCTTTACAGGCTCAAATCACGGCATTGATGAAGCAGATAAACAACATGTAAGGAGCATCCACCTCAGCAGTAAAGGCAATGCAATCATAATGTGAGCTGTGTGGCGAGAATAATCATAGCTCAATGGAATGTTTTCTATTGGGAGCTAGCAGGACCAAACAGGTAAGCTATCTAGGCCAGTTGCAGTGAGGTTATAACCCATATTCGAATACATATAATCCATGTCAGAAAAACCACCCGAAATTTTCTTGGAGTAACAATAATGTAGGTGGCCAATAAAGACCACAAGAACCACCAGGATTCCAGTAAGATCGAATTGGAGCATTGGAAAGAAAAATGGATAAGATGATGGAGGTTTTGGGGTCTAAATTGGCAGTACAAGAAGAGAATCATAAAAGGGTGAATGCAAGTCGGGAGGAAAATCAGAAGAGGATGGAAGCAAAATTCAGTCAGGTTCTAAAGAATCATGCATCATCCATCCACAATCTGGAAGTTCAGGTAGGCCAATTAGCTAACGCTTTATCTTCACTAAATGCAGGTATTCTACCAAGCAACAATAAGGTGAATCCAAAGGAAAGAATCATGACCATTACTTAGAATGAGAAAAAGAAAGCAAACATGGGGAGAAAGATGGAAACAAGCAAGAAGAACAAACAGTGTTAGAAGTCTTTCCGACTGGACCTGTAAGTGAGCTGATTAAGGAACTTCAACTTGGACTTCCACATCAAATTTTTGCTCAGAGGAAGACATCTTCGAGTGAAGTAGATTAGAATTCTAAGGAAGGGGAGTTAAGCGAGATGGCAGACATAACAGATCAACTCTAGGAAAAACTCATGTTAAAGGGGTCAATGAAAGAAGAGGCTATTAATCACATGTTAGGAGAAAGTCCACATGTAGTACAGAAGAAAGATGACCTAAGAGACTTTTTCATTCCGTGTAGTATAAACAAAGTTAAGATAGATCAAGCATTTGTAGATTTAGGAGTAGGTATGAACATGATGCCGTACTTGTTTAGTCAGAAGTTAGGTCTAGAAGAGCCAGAGCTGACTAAGACATTAGTGAAAATGGCTGACAAAACTGTGCACTTACCGAAGGGGGTCATTAAGAATGTACAGCTACACATTGATAAACTTGTCATTACTGTAAATTTTTATACATTGGATATTAATGAAGACAAGGAAACCTTGATGGTTCTTAGGCAACTGTTTCTGGCTACTGCTCGTGTGATTATTGATGTTGACGGGGGCGAGTTAATACTAAGAGTAGGGAAGGAACAACTAAAATTCAAAGTGTCGAAGAAGAATTATCGTCCTACTCTGCCCCTCACTGACATCAAGGAACCTGAACTCCAAGGAGGATAGGAAAATATTAAGGACCCCAGAAATGTGTTCAGGAAGAAACGAACATGTAGGAGAAGGTGAAAAAAGGAAAACAATGATGAAGGTGGAGCCCAAAATAAGGTAGCCCCTGTACAGAGCTTGAGATCAGTTTATGCACCGCTTTCATTCTGGTCATTCGAATCGACATCAATAAGAAGGAGAGTCAAGCTACCAACGATAACAAAAGCACTACATAGGAGGCAATCTATGGGATTCAACTAGCTTTGTTTGTTTTTGTTCAATTAATAGTTCATTTGAATTCCTTCGTTATGATCATGTTTAATTTGGATTTGATTGGTGTTTGTGTTGAATTTGTTTGTATTTCAATTTGTTTTCTTTTCAAATTTGTTGTTGATGATAGTATATTGATGTGTTTGTAGGTTTTGGGATCATGGAGGATGAAAATAAGCTTGGAGGAAGGTTTGGAAGTGTGAGGATCACCAATTCCCATGTTCGTGGGAATTGTGATGATTCCCATGAATGTGGGAAATCCCTCCAGAAATTTTCTGGAGAGAAAACCCACGTCCGTGGGAATTCTGGTGATTCCCACGAGCGTGGGAAACCTCTCCAGAAAGTTTCTGGAGAGGAATCCCATGCTCGTGGGAATTCTGGATATTCCTACGAATGTGGGAATCCTCCCCAGAGAGCTTTTAGAGAGGAATCCCACACTCATGGGAATTGAGGGGATTCCCCACGAGCGTGGGAATCCCATTCGAAAGGGGTTTAAAATTTTTCCCCTCTTTTCTTCTCTCATTCATCTTTCAAAAATTTCACTCCCTCTCTCTCTAGAATACGATTTTCTCTCCTCCCACTCTCTAAAACTCTTCATTTTCCATCTAGATTCTTGGTATTTTCTTCATTCCTTTCCATTAATCTTACATTCCTTCATTCTTTTTATGCATCAATCATTAAAAAACACAAGGATTTAGGTGTTATTTTCTCTCTCTAAAATATGAATTTCATTCTCTCTCTCTCGTTTTTGTAGATTTTCTTCTAGCAATGGCTCCACTAAAGACAAAGACGACTAGGCAACTGGTTGACAAGCTCCACCTTTAAGTTTCCGACGAAGGAAAACCTAACTTAACTGCAACCTACCAGGCCCCATTTACAATTTACTCGGAAGAAGAAGGTGCTCATTTTCGTGACTTTAGGAGTAGAGCACTAGTTACTCCTAGGTATTTTGATTTTGACGTGCTAGAAAACATAAGAGTGAGATGTTGAATTAAACAATTAGCTGCGAACATAGGGTAGAATAGATTTGTTTGGTGTGACATGCCCATTTCTGCCGCTATATCTTTAGAGTTTTTTGCAACAGTTAGGTATAACTCTAAGATGGATTTGTTTTGGTTTAGGCTAGGTGGTAATGTTTTTAAACTCGATTACTCTTTCATGCATGAACTGTTTAACTTGTCGAATATAAAAGTTTTAGATGATCATACTGATTTTGATGTGGATTCTTATTGGAACACTTTCACCGGTGAAACCCATTTTGATTCACGTAATGCACTGAACTCTCTAATTAGGAGTGCTGAATATTTGTTGTTACGTAAACTTATGTGCCTGACTATGTTCAACAAAAATGAAATCAATAAATGCTGAGCTAAAGAGCTTTTCTTTTTATGTTGCATGGACAGAAACATTAAAATCAACACTCCTTATAGGATTTTTTAATCATTTGTGAGTGTGATTACTAAAAAAATACGTCTTTTGGGATGGCCCATATTGCTTCTGCTTTGGGTGCATTTTATAATATTAATATGGAGAATCTGCATATTGCTCCCCACGATATGTTTGATATAGTTTATTTAAGACGCGCTGAGATTGTGTAAGTCCAATCTATGGAACTTCGTAATCCTCAGGCGTGCACTGTAGTGAGGAGCAAGAGGGGCGCTAGGGCAGACGTAGACGAACCTCCACATCCAGAGCAGCTGCAGTACTAGAGGAGGAAGCGGTAGCAAAGGAACTGAGGGAACCAGCGGTAGCTGATTGATATCAATTGATTCTCGACCAAATAACCACAAATCAACAACATATGACCTCTCAGCTCGATGAACTCGACACTCAAATGTGGCAGGTTCACAAGGAGCAATGTAGTTTGAAGAGAAGTTTCCTTAACTTTTGTAGGAGGAACAATTTTGAAGCTCCTATACCATTACCATCACTGCCATCTTCGAAATAAGCTTTTCTTACCCTTTAAATTTTTAAAATTTGTTATGTCTTGTATGTGATTGCATTTCTTTTCATGTGTATTAGGTATCATATTATTTGTTTGTGTTATGTTTTTTGTGTAGTTCTAATTTCTTTAATTTTGGTTTGATTTTAGTATCTTTTGTTTGCTTTAATATCATGGTTTGTTTTAATTTCTTTTCTTTTGTTTGTTTTCATTTTTTGTATGGTTTGATGTCATCCCCTTTTATTTGGTTGTTGACTTGTCACATTGAGGACAATGTGATCTTTAAGTGTGGGGCGGTGACATCAAAGGTCTTACTTGCATTTTTTTCTTTTACATTGTGTTGAATAACATGCATGTTTAGGCATTTTGTATGTGCTTTGTGTTAGCAATGGAACCACATTTGAGTCACTCTGATAAATATTGTCATGAAATTATGTCATGTAGTTATAATTAGATCGAATGCATGCTTGAACTCATATTAGGCTACTTGAGTAGAAAGTGAACCATATAGAGTGATGAAAAGTAGTTGGTTACATAAGCTTAGTCACAAATTGACATTTGAACAATGAGGCAGTGTAGAGATGCATAATAAGTTTTCAATTGAGCCAAAGTAAGGATTGAGCCATATGACTCCATCTATAGTCATTTCATTTCTTTGTTGAGTGTACTTCCACAGGTTACTATCTTCAGAACTTGCTTTGAATCGGTTTGATTCTATGGGATGCGTGCTTAATAGATATGATCTAGGCCCTTTTTGCGTTAACCCTTAGCTTAAATGACCTACTTGTTAATTATCCCTTGCTACCCCCGTTGAGCCTTAAACTTTTTTTTATGAAACACCCGAAATTTTAAAACTTTAAACCCCATTATCCTACCTTTTCCATAAGCTTAGTAGAGTATTAAGTAAAATTTTAGTTGGGATTGTTTGAAATTTTTATCGAGACTAGTTAAGTATAATTCTGCCTATGGACTACATTGTATATTGTGCTAGTTTTGATTCATAGTTCTTCCATGTATGAAGAAAAAGAAAAAAAAGGAAAAGGAAAAAATAAAAAAGGAAAAGAACAAAAAAAGGAAGAACAAGTGAATAGCATCAATAAGTGCAGAATATCAGTTATATTTGTATGTCTCGTAGTTATGCTTAATTATCCCAATTTTATCCGCTTTATACTTTACTTATCCTTGTGCTTAACCTTTTCCATATCTTTTGACCCACCTTAACCCTTCCCACATTACAACCTTAAACAAGTCCTTTTGATCTATTTGTGCATGCGATCATTTTAGAGGAGAATTGGTGTATTAGCAAGCCTATGGTAGTTTAGTTTCCTATCGGAAGTTTGAGTGAAACACTAACCCTTAAACACTTGAGCAAAAGCAGTGAAAATTGTGAGGAAGATTC
This sequence comes from Erythroxylum longipes, assembly GCA_027563885.1. Taxonomy (NCBI): domain Eukaryota; kingdom Viridiplantae; phylum Streptophyta; class Magnoliopsida; order Malpighiales; family Erythroxylaceae; genus Erythroxylum; species Erythroxylum longipes. The sequence goes on from JAOQMS010000007.1 coordinate 18,320,455, forward strand.
ATTTGTCATCTTTACTTATCTTTGAGTGATTGTGTCAGTTATGAGTTTGCTTATAGACACCAATGAAAAAGTAGTCATGATATGGGCATTAACTTGATATTTGAGTTAGCTTGAATTTGAGGGAGCATATGTTTTAATCTATGCGAAAATGAGGGAGTGTATGTTTTGATCTATGCGAAAATGAAGAGGTAGAATGGATTGGTTGTATTTATTTTGCTTAATGACAAGCAAAGATTCAAGTCTAGGGATGTTGATAGGTGTGCATTAGGATATGACTTTATAGGTAATTGACATGTGTTTTCTAGCATAATTGTTGTTTGTTGTTGTAGTTTAGGATTCATTTTGCATGTTTTCATTAAGTTTGATTTTCAATGTTGTTCTTGTATTTTTGATGCTAATTGAGGGTAAGAATTGATTATTTTTGTGTAGGAAATAAGAGGGAGCAACTTAGTGGATGAACAAGAGATCAAAGAAGAGAAGATAAGAGGAGTTCATCTGGGACAAATTCCCACGTTCGTGGGAATCAGGCAAATTCCCACGAATATGGAAAATCACAACAAAAAATGAAGAGTGTTTCTGTCTATAATTCCAAGATTTGCACGGGCGTGGGAATTATAATCCGAGGCAATCTGCGAGGCTTCATTAAACTTAGGAATTTTGAACTATAAAAACATCATTAAGCCTCCATCTTCAAAGGAGACGACACCTACCTGTAGAAACACCATCCTTGGGTGAAGAACACATGTTTGGAGTATCGAGGAAGGATTGAAGACAAGGATCATCATTAAGATTGGGCAAAATAGCACATCAACACCAAAATTCTAGATTTTGGCAAAGAAGAGAAGGAGTCTTATGTTCAATTTTCTATCACTTTGATTTCTTCCTTTCTTTGTTAAAATGGTTTATTTTTATTTGTTAATGACGTTATGGAGACCATGTTAGGCTAATTTCATATTAGGGATTGCTTTTGAATTATTTTGTCAAACTCATATTTTATTGGATTGAATGAAGTGTCATTAATGATTGTTGTTCTTATTTTTCATCTTGCAATAAATCGAGGGAGTAAGTGAGAAGAGATTTGTGTAGGATTGTAGAACGAGAGTTGGTGACCTATAGACTAGCGATCATTATGTCAATTTAATAACTAGAAGAGAGATCTCGATTAGTCAATTGATCACCCATAGGATAGCTTAATAACTAGTTGAATTGGTAGAGTCATTGCGTAGGTTGAGAGATCATTCAATCAATTCCCCTTAATTCTATTAGGGCAAAATAGTTACACCTTAAGAGAAGGTAATTAGTACATTCAAAAATCTAGGGTGAGACACAATTCAATCAATAAAATGGGAGGGAGACAAAATAAAGAAAAAGTAATCTCTAGCACTTAGATTCTTGAATTCAGATTTTCTGCAATTGCGGTATTGTTCATTGTTTATATTAGTCTTTTAATTTTAATTTAATTTAATTTTCCAGATTAGTTGTACTTCACAATTTACTTTCTTAAACAAAGTTGTGTCCAAATTAATTGGTGTTTAGGCATTAATCCCTATGGGATCGATATCTGCTCTTTTTACTACAGGTCACGACCCGTGCACTTACAATTTTTGAGCATAAAACAAGTAAATAGGTTTTACCATCAATAGATTCCAAAGGGTTTTCACACCTACTAGTCATGGAATCAAACTTCAAAGGAGCAAGCACTTAAGACCCAAGAGGAGGTCGAACGCATGCGTAACATTCCATTTGCTTCGGCAGATTCCAGTCTAATCCTAGAATGGAGCATTGGATTGCGGTCAAGTGCATACTAAAGTATCTTCGTAGGTCGAAGAATTTAGTGCTTGTTTACTCTGGAAGTGACCTTATTCTGACTGGATATACAGATTTTGATTTCCAATCAGATGTTGATTCAAGGAAATCAACTTCTGGTTCTATATTTACCTTGGGATGTGGAACCATAGTCTGGAGGAGTGTCAAGCAATCTTGTGTTGCTGATTCGACTATGGAGGCTGAGTATGTTGTCGCTTGTGACGTAGCAAAGGAAGCAGTTTGGCTCTACAAGTTCCTAAAGGATTTGGAGGTAGTTCCTGAGGTAGAAAAAGCAATTACACTTTATTGTGATAATAGTGGGGCAGTGGCTAATTCTAAAGAACCTCAAAACCACAAAGTTGCCAAACACAATGAGAGAAAGTATCATCTCTTAAGGGAGATAATACAACGTGGTGAGGTGGATGTGGTGAAGGTTCCCACAAATCAAAACCTTGCTGATCCATTCACGAAGACACCATTACAAAAGAGCTTCGAGGGTCACCTAGAAGGCATCGGAATGATGGATATGTCAAACTTGCTTTAGGGCAAGTGGGAGATTGTTAGGATTATGTAAATATAGGGCCATAGAAAGCAAGTGTATTTACATATAACTTAATTTGCTTCCAGTTACAATATTATAATAAAAATATTTATTATTAATAAAACAAAAGAGTTTGGTTTTATTTGTATGAGCATAATATAACTACTTATAAGGTACCAAGGTTCTTAAGTCAGTAATATACATATACATGGAGATGTATGGGAAACATATATATTATTAGAATCTAAATTAATTAATTCAAAGTCGAATAATCAAGTTGGTCGCTTGATTATAGTTTAGACTGTAGTGTTACGATTTACCTCCATGTGAGTAAAGGAGTTTACTTCATAGGAATGATGAGTTTCAAATCATGATAGTAATTGACTATCGGTAATGGCACTATTAAATGAATCTGGAATTGCGTATTTTTTAAAGAATAAAGTAGGCTGTTACTTTAATTTTAAAACATACACCTTAGCATTCGTTTATTACGAACCACAATCTTGATGAGTGGTGAACTCATGTGTGTTTCGTTATAATTCTTGATATGATCAGAATAGATTTTTATAGGGTATCAATCTAGTGTCTGTATATTGGAATTATTAATTAAAACATGCATCAAGGAACATTCACTCAAATAAAGAGTTATAGTGATATCATCACTTTTAGATGTTTTATGGAGATTGGTGATTAAACTGGGGCCAGTAGTTTGAAGGACTAGCTACCCATCAAGTCTTAACACAAAGATTAGATCTTATGTATTAATCACCATGTAGAGTGAAACGAAAGATCTAGAAGGAAAAACCAACATAAGGACAAAACGGTAATTTTACCATTTATTGTGCGAATGGTTATAATATGGTTCATAATAGAGTTTGCAATTGGACATTGAATTAATAATTTTTCAACACAATTCTCATAGTTTTAAGTAATTCAAGAGTTCAACCAATTGTCTTTAGTGAGATGGCATTTGGTTAATAAGTCGGAATTAATTCTAATGAGATTGAATTAATTTCAGGCTTATTGGAGCTTAAATTATTTAAGTCCAATTAAATTTCCCACTTGGCTTCTAGGAAGGTTATCGAGGAAAGCAATAAAAATAAATGGAGGCTATCGGGAAAGAAAATGAGACAGTTTGGAGAGAAATGGACGAACTGGATTCAGGCCAATAAGATCGGAACAATTTAATTAAGAGTTAATTAAATTTAGTTTAAGCCTATAATTAAATGTTGAGCCTACACTAATTAATTGTTAATTATAAGCCCAAAGTAACTTTTAATATCGTGCTGGATTTTGATTTAATTAATTAGATTAATTGAATTAAAATTTAAAAAAAAAGGGGAAAGGATAAACAAAACCGATTCTACATTGTAGAATTCGGTCATGCTTCTTTTTCTTTGATTTCTTGGCTGGTGTTTTAAGACACCTTAAATGAACATGTTATTAGTATAGCTAACGTCTAAATGTGATTAAAGGATAGAAAACGTGCAGCCCTTTGAAGTGGTGCGTTGGCTCTCCATTATCTCACAAAACCGTACAAGTGTTGGACTTGGATGGAGAGAATTCAATTAGTTTTGATACAAACGAATAGGTGGTTTTAATATGGATAAAATTGAAGGTTTGTAGTGGAGGGGTCGGCAGCTCATTCCATTTGCAAAGATAGAAACATACAGCTCATTTTGCATGCATGTCTTTTAGCACGTGATGCTAAAAGACATGTGCATGGTTTTTAAACACTCGCTCTCTCCTTCGAATGAATTCGGTGATGCTCAATTTTAAATGGTTTTGATGCTTGTTTTAAAAGCAAAAAAAAAATGGACAGCACTTTCATTTATTCCAAAGTGAATAAGGGGGTGCGGTTTTTTAGCTTACCATTGGTCTCTCCAAGTGTTTTTTTGTTCTCAATACTATTCGGCCATATTGCAATAGAGAAGCTCTCCAATTTTCTCTTAGCAAGCCGAATATAGAGAATGAGAATGTCTCATTTTTTGTTCTTTTGAACTAACCGAATATAGCAAAAAGTTTGCTATCCAATTTTTCTTTTCCTTTCCTACTAAAGGATCTTGATAACCAAGCTATCTAAGGAGAACAAGTGGTAGATCGGATTGGTTAAGGACATAGCTGCGATGAGTCGAAGCTGTGGCAAGGAGTCAGTAAAAAATTCTGATTTTATTCTTATTAAATTATTTTCCTTATGATGTATTATCTATGGATTAAAAGCATGTTGATTCGGTATTTATGCTTCCACTGTGTTATGATTTTGGAAAAAGTTTTGAAATCTACTGTTTAGCCAAACTAAGCATGTTTTTATTTTCGATCCAACACTTATCTGGATGGTACTCTATTGTGCAATCATAATCCTTAAGCAAATCAATTCACCTCCTTTGTCCTATATTAAGCTCCTTTTGACTCAATAAATATCTCAAAATTTGATGATCTGTAAAAATCTGAAACGTTTTACCATATAAATAATTTCTCTAAATTTTCAGAGCAAATAATACTGCAGTCAGGGCCGGTCCTGAAATTTTGTAGGCCCGGGACGAAAAAGAAAATATGGGCCCCTAACTTTAATTAAAAATAAATTAATTTTTTTAATAAACTACATTTAATAGTTAATTATTTTTTAATGAAAGTGGGCCCTGGGCAGAGGCCCAGCTTGCCCCTACCCAGGGCCGGGGCTGACTGCAGTAAGCTATAAATCATGAACTAGATAGCTGAACTCAAAGCATAAGCAATCACTTTACCATACTGCATCAATACAAATCTTAGCTCTTGGTGTGAAGCATCACTATATACAACATATCCTCCAGATCCAGATGGAATAGTCAATGCCAGTGCTATAGTTAGTCGATGTTTTAACTTCTCAAAACTCCTTTGACATTCATCAGTCCATTGAAAAGGCAAGAGCTTTGTCAAAGGGGCTGACATCAATGAAAACCCCTCAATAAACCTCCTGTAATAACCTACTAGCCCAAGAAAACTCCAAATCTTTGACACATTTCTAGGTTCTTCCCATTTCATCACTGTCTTAACTTTCTTTGGGACTATATGTATGCCCTGTCCAGATACTATATGACCCAAGAACACTATTGATAGGTGGCATTTGTACATACTTTTATTAGGATAATTTGTTAGTTAATTGTGATAAATTGATTGTTGCTAACTTGTTTAGCTTATGTTTTGTCTTAGTTTCATATAATTGCATGATTATGTATAAATGTATGTGAATATGCATGAATGTGTGTGAATTAGGTCTTTAAGATTAGGTTTTGCATGAATTTTGCATGGCATTGTTGCACGTCTTTTTCTTACATTATGTTGGTATTAATTGCATGTGTTTTGGGCATGATTAAGTGAATAATTTGGTGGTTAACCAATTGGTTTGAAGGTGGTTTTAAGGGATGGAAGGATAGAAGAACCAAAGGGAAAGCAAGTCATGTGACCCAATGGAAAGCTGGAATTTTCCTAGGCCGACCCATCACTAATTTTAAGCTTTCACAAGATACAATTCTTATTGGATGTTTTTCGTTTTGATCCAAAATAAAGAGGAGAAATTCAGTTTCAAACTGGTGAAATAATGGCCCAATGTGGATAAGAAATCAATAGGATATCACTGATTGTAGTCAAGATAGAAAACAGAGTTTTCTGGAAAATTCCAGCTGGCAACTTCCTCCTTCCTACATTGTTTTAAGCATTAAATGGGGTATAAAAACTCAATATTAAACCCTAAAAAAAATTAGGTCATGTAAGACATCCAAAGGAGAGACAATAATGCATTTTTTAGAGAAAAACCAAGAGAATTCAAGGTGGAATCAAAGGATTTCAAGGAGACACAAAGCTGCCACCATATAATTCATACTTTGCTCTTCAACATATAAGCCTTACCTCTTCTCTTTTCTTGCTTCTTTGTTGTCTTTTGTTGATTGAGAAGCATGTATGGATATATTATGAATATGTTGGATGAGATTTTGATGGATTTCTAAGTAGTTATTAGGGTTGTTATTGCCTAAACTATGTAGTACATCACTTTATTCATTGTTATGGATGTGTTTGATGTTTATGGGTTATGGATGCCCGTACTTGGCTCACATAGAGATATGGAGTTAAGAAATGTGTTAGTAAGTGCCATGAGAGTGGGCTTACACCACAAACACTCCTTATATCAAGTTACCTTGCTATTTGGAGAGAGATCTTGAATTGAAAAGTGGTTGTCCAAAAATCTGTTCATATCCTTTTCATGGTTAAGTGAAAAATGGGAAATGAGAGCTTACATAATTCATTTACATCATTAAATAGGGCTTATTTGGTTCAAGTAATGAGAGGGAAAGAACCAGGACATTAGAAAATTTTGGACTAAATATAATGAACGTTGCCAAAGTGAGAGAATACATAGTTAGGTAATGACAATCCTAAGTTGTTAAATTGATACTTTGATTCACCATTTTCTAAATTTGTGTTCTTACTTTTGTGACAACCCTAAAGTGTGTATATATGACTCTTAATTTTATATTTTGGATATTTCAAATATAATTATTTGAGTTTCCTGAACAAAACAAAATTTGGATCATTTTGGTGGCTAATCAATCCCTGTGAGCCTATACCTATCTATACTGCTATTTTCGATCTGTATGCTTACAGAATAAAAGGTTTTAATTTAAATCTTGGAAAATTACCTATCAACCATCTGATCATGCTAGAATTCACACTTACTGAACTTAGCATACAATTGCTTCTTTCTCATCATCTGTAAAATTAACCTCAAATGTTCCTCTCTACTCCTCGAGTATACTAAGATATCATCTATGAATATAATAACAAAGTGATCTAAGTAAGATTGGAATACTTTATTCATGAAGGCCATAAAGGCAGCCGAAGCATTTGTCAATCCAAAAGGCATCACAAAAAACTCGAAGTGTCCATATCTAGTTTTGAATGCACTCTTTGGTACATCGGCTTATACTATTTTCAATTGATAATACCTTAACCTCAAATCTAGTTTAGAAAACACCTAAGCTCCCTATAATTGATCGAGTAAATCATCTATTCTTGGTAGGGGATACTTGTTTTTCATTGTCAACAAATTTAATTGCCTATAATCAATGCATAATCTCAAAGTCTTATCCTTCTTCTTCACAAACAAAACTGAAGTTCCCTAAGGTGACACACTGGGTCTAATAAAACCCTTATCTAACAACTCCTGCAATTGAGTTTTAAGTTCTTTAAGTTCCACAGGTGCCATTCTATAAGGAGGAACAGATATAGGAGCAATACCTAGGACAAGGTCAATGGTGAACTTTATTTCCCTGTCTGGTGGTTATCTCGATAATTCAGTGGGAAAGACATCTAGAAAATCCCTAACAATAAGAATATCTTATAATGTCTGATCAATTCAGGTATCAATCACATAGGCTAAATACAACTCACATCCACTCCAAATCAGTCTAAAAGCACTCATTGATGAAATCAATCTGGCTGGCACTTCTTGACTAATACCTTGAAATATTACTCTTAGTTGAGTTGGAGATTCAAGAATAACTTCTTTAGTGTAAGAATTCATCACAACCCTATGATCAGTAACCAGTCCATACCTAAAATAAGTTATATCTCTTTCAACTGCAAAACTATCAAATCAGCTTTCAATTCAGCTAGGTCAACCAGAATAAAACACCTTCTACATACTTCTCCAATCACTATAGTACTACCAACTGGAGTATGCACCTCTAAACCAAATCTTAACATCTCTCTCTCTCACAATGCAATTGAGATGCTAGATGTGGGGAAATAAAAGAATGCGTAGATTCGGATCTAACAATGTAAATGCCTCAAGATCAAGGACATGTAACACACCTGCAACAGCATCTGGGGAACTGTATGCCTCCTGTCTAGTAATAGAAAAAATCCTGGCCTCATACTGTGGTTAATTACTCCATACTTCAGTCCTAATACTAGGACCTGTTGAGATTGCTATACCCCTATCTCTACCTCTTTATCCTTCTCCACTGAATTTGCTCTGTTGGACAGTTATCTCTGTCACTAGTCCTCTTCTCACTCTAACTATGCTCATGAAGTTGCTGGGCAGCCTCTAATATGATGCTCTAAGGCGCCACAACGCAAACAAGCTCTCGATACCTTTCAACATACTCTACCATGTCTTTTTCCACAATATTCACAATTGGGAATTTGTTATGTTTGTCTGCCGTAAGTCTACCCTCCAAATGCCTGGCCTTTACCACCACCAAAATTAATAAAACCACCTCTAGGTTTAAACCCTAACTGCCTCGATCTAGACTATGATCGTGATTATAGCACCCCACTCCCATTCGACATGTGCCCATAATTTCATCAGACGTTTGAGCACATGCCCGGTGGAAGCAGTATGCTAGAGCAGTCACATTCACTTATATTATGGCATCATAATTTAAAACGCGAATAACACGATATCTAAAACTCCATTCCTCATTTAATTTCATAAAACATAGTGTACATTGTAGTATTACACTACATAATCTATAAATATATAATATCAGAACTATAAGAGTCTACTACTCTTTTACACATTCTCTATGAAAGAAGAATTTACAAAGAACTCTATCTAACTCTTCAATCTCAGCTAACTGACCTTTGAGCCATTTCTCAAGTCCAAAAGCAATACTCTACTTTTTCTAACTAGTATTAGAAGTTACGTTTCCTCTCTTGCACCTGAAAAGCCACGTTGCAATTTTGGTGAGTTTTCCGAATTCAGTGAGCAAACCATCATCGATGAGCTCACTCATATCATACAACACAACCAGTTCACAGATAATTGACATCATCACATAAGGCACCTCACTTCACTAATCATCATATTGCATCAAATACCATTTGTTCACTTAATTCACATTTCTCATTAAGAACGATTCAAACAAATTCTTTTCGATCATTTAAAACATACATATTAAATATATATGCAATGCACATGTGACTAACATTCAATTTTTTGTTGTTCTGACCGAGTGCCTTTTTAATTGACTATCTAGTATCCGTTGGGGATATCGGGTTCATTTTGCATAGTAAGCCTGAGGCTCGTACCACATTCTAAGCTTTAAGCTCTTTTTTACTAGCTACTCCTATCACAACTGCCTTTATCTAATCATGCATATCATGTATGAAATATATCGAATCTCATATATTTAATCAATCACATTTATTCATTTACACATTCACTTTCACATTTTCGTTGGACCTAAGTCCGACATTTAACAATTATATTGAGTGCAGTTATTTTTGCCAGATTTACATACAATGAGCACTTCCAATGTGATTCTCATGCATTGAACACCTCGGACTATCATTGTCTGGAATTAACACATTCACATCAATGATAATTCAATAATTGACATTTAAGCAAAGATTAGACAATCTTAGTGAGAACATCTAGGTTACTCACAGTATGCTCCAAATAGCTATTGCCTCGATGTCCCGGCAATTTCTGGACGCGATCGCTCTATTTGCACTTCTATATTATGCAATACATACACATTTACTCATTACTATTTTGTATAATCACATTAATACTCAATCATACATATATGTATATGTGTTATGGATTATGCATTCTCAATTTGACTATTTCGGCTATATTTCTTTAATTCACAGTTCTTAATCATTTAACGATCATTCAATCATTTATTTATACCAAGACACCTTACTCATTTTAATCACCTAATCCATCATTAACTATGTTCATTCTAGGCCTCATTCAAGCCTAAATACATCATAAAGAAGTACCTTAGCATTAGTTGTTCTAAACATCGCTTAAAAGACAACCTTTCTCTCTTCATACATGCCCACAATCATGGTTGTCCTTCCCATGATCGTGACAGAACCTCGTGGAACTGGCCACAATCGTGACAAAACCTAGTGGAACTAGCCAAGATCGTGACAGTACCAAAAATTTTCCAGGCCACATTCGTAAGGACTATGCCACGATCGTGTCCTGCATTTTCTTCCACTTTTCTTCCAAAAATTTGACGTACATTTTAAAATCATTGACACTCCAAATTTTCTAGTATTCCCATCCATTTATACAACTTCATTACATGCTAATTCAACTACCATATTAGTTGCATTAAAATCCAAAAACTCACTCAATTGATTCATTTTCATTCACTAACATCTTAGTTCTTATCATTTTAAGAACACTATATTAGTCTTTTCATTAACTTCAAAACTCAAATCTATTTTCGCATATAAAAACCTATAATCCATGGTTTTATACTCTCAAAAATAAAACACAATCACTTGCATTTTATTCACCAAATTTTTGCACTCATTCATTAACACAAAACAGGACATAAACACATCTCTATATTCACAACTTTTAGCTCTCATTCTAACACCATTTTCATATACCATCTATCTCAAAAGCATATTTAACATAACTCATAATTTATTGCTCATCATAATCACAAAATCAAGCCATGAATATGTCTATTTTTTCATCCATGATTTACCATAAAATTCAACTCCATTCACACTTTCAATTTATGCCTAATGATCATTATAAATGCTTCCATTTAAACAACCCATGAATACCATTAATACACTAAAAACATAACATTTTTCACCCATGTTACATCATATATTTAACACCATGATCATGATCATTCAATCTCAAATTAATCACCATATTTGTTTCATTTACAACAACCCATGATGATTAACATGCTACTTACTTGATTTACTCAAAGTTTCTTCAAAATCTCCAAGAAACCCTAATTCCTTATGCTATATGATCATTATCATCTATGGTGATGTAGGTTAGGTTTTTCTAGTAACAATTTGGAGAGATAACAAAAATGGAAGTAGCAAGTAATGGACAAGAGCAAGGTTCAACATTGATGCATAGAGAAGAGAGTGTTGTGAGATGGAGAAGAAGAGATGAATGCAACGAAGAAGATGAAAACATGAATTAAAATGAAAGACAATAAAAATGTGTCTTCCAAATGAAAGAGAATCATGATGATGAGTGGTGAGTGGTAGTGACACTTGTCACCTCCCCATGATTCCATTTACCCCCCTTTTAAAATAACTAGTCTATTTGCCTCCAATTTCTAATCCAATTATCTCACAATTTTTTATGACACTTGTCATTAAATCCTAATACCACATATCAATTATTTCTACTACCATTTGACACTTATTTCTATTACCATTTATCAATTGTCTTGCCACTTGGCATTTTTCTTATTATAAAAATACCCTAAATCTAAAACATTTCTCAAATTTCACCAAAAATTCTAAATCAGTAATTTTACTCACCAAATCAATTTTCAAGACAAAATATTCACTATTCACATCATATTCATTTAAAAATCAATTATACCAGGAAAATGTCAATTGAGTGCATGAACAATCATTATAATATGTGCAAAAAAATCAAATTGACATATGTGTATGCTAATAATATGCATAAGCATGAAATGCATTTCCTAATTTCTCAGTAATATCTCTCATGGACAGTATTTTAGTGTTCTAACCCTTAGCATGGGAAAATAGGATATTAAAGTGATGGTGCATTCTGGTGTTTACTAAATTTTCTGTCAAAGTCAGCATGAAACTCACCATGCCTCTTAGACCTGAACTTTTGTTTATACTCTTTTTGTTCATCCTTCAGTAACTGCTCAATCTGAATCGAAGCGGCTCGTAACTCAGTAAAACTATTCAAATTTGTAATAGCCAATCTTGTCTTTATCTCCATATTTAATCCATCCTCAAATTGCCTATATTTATCTTCTTCAGTTGGGATTAGAGTAGTAGCATACCCCAATAGTTTATTGAACTGTACCTCTTACTCCGCTATAGTAAGATTTCCCTATTTCAGATCTAGAAATCCTTTCATCTTCCTATCCAATTAGATCTTTGGCATGTAATTATCTTTAAAGACCTTTAGGAAGTCCTCCCATGTCAGTCTACAAGGTCAGATGAAACTACTTAGAACTATCTTCCATCACTGATAGGTTGGACCTTGAAGTAATGAGACTGCGTAGTTGAACCTCTCATTAGGCTCACAATCCATCTGATCAAACACTCTTTCCGTTCTCTCCATCCAACCCTATACCTTGGCAGGATCTGTAATTCTATAAAAGTCTATAGCCCCCTACTTCCTAAGTTTATCGTACCTCCTTTCTCTCCTCTCAGGGACTCTCAGAGGTATTTGCTCAGACTGAGGTATAGAAGACTCTCTATTAGCTCCTATTGACTCAAGATCAGCTAATTCTGTGACACGGTCTCCTATAGCCGATGACCTATAACAAACAATAATAGTGATCACTATATGGGGCTCTTACTATATGCCATGTTGAAATGCTCCATATATCCCTAAGGATATCAAACCATGCTCTGATACCAAATTTGTAACATACCATTGATAGGTGTTCATTAGTGTATGTTTTTCAGGGTAATTGGCATGTGTTTTCTTGCATATTTGTTGATTATTGTTGTAGTTTAAGATTCATTTTTATATTTTTTCTTAGTTTGATTTTCATTGTTTTTCTTTTATGTTTGATGTTAATTTAGGGTAAGAATTGACTATTTTTGTGTAGGAAGGAAGATGGAGCGACTTGAAGATCGAACTAGAGACCAAAGAGGAAAAGAAAAGAGGAAGTGTTCTGTGGGCTATTCCCGTGATTATGGGTCTTTCTATAGAAAGGTTTCGTTCCCCTTTAAGATGGAGGCTTAATGATGCTATTGTAGATTTTCCTCTTACAATGGCACCAAAGACAAGGATGGTTCAGAGACTGACTGAACCGACCAATGAATTATGCCGTGAAGTTTCTGGTGAAGGCAAGCGCAATTTAGCAGTGACTTACCACCCTCCCTTCCCAATTTATTCGGAAGAAGAAGGTACCTATTTTCATGACCTAAGAAATAGAGAAATAGTCACTCCTAGGTATTTTGATTTTGAATTGTTAGAGAACATAGGAGTGAGATGACAACTTGAGCAATTAGTTGCCAACATAGGGTGGAATAGGTTTGTTCAGTGCGATATACCTATTTATGCTACTATAACTTTAAGTTTTTCATAATAGTCTTATATAACCAAAAAATGGATGTGTTTTGGTTTAGGTTAGCTGGAAATGTTTTTACACTTGATTATTCTGTTATGCGTGAAATTTTCAACTTGTCAAATGCAAAAATTGTAGATGTTCACACTGATTTTTATGTCGATTTTTATTGGAACGCTCATACTGGTGAAGAACATTTTAAGTCATGCAATGAACCAAATTCCTTAATCTGGAGTGCTGAGCATCTACTTCTACACAAATTTATGTTCTTTACTGTGTTTAATAAAATGGAAAGCGACAAATGTTTAGTTAAAGAACTTTTCTTTTTATGGTGCATGGATCGAAAAATTAAAATCAACACACCTTATAGGAATTTTTGATCAATAGTGAGTGTGGTTAATAAAAAGAGTTCATTTTTTGGAATGTCTCATATTACTTCTGCTTTGGGTGTGTTTCATAATGTTAATATGGAAAATTTGCGTATAATTCCACACGATATGTTTGATGTATCATATTTGAGACGTTATGAGGAGCAGGAGGGGTATGAGTACAACCGTTTAACGACCCTCCACATCCCGAGCAATACCGGAGCTAGAGGTAGAAGCAGTGGAGGAGGAACCGCGTGCACCAGTGGAGGTCAACAACCTATAACAAATCCTCAACTCGATGGTTGCCAATTCTCAACAAATGACATCCCAAATCAATGAGCTTGGTACCCAAATGCGGCAAGTCCATAAGGAGCAGGGCAGCTTGAAGAGGAGATTCCTCAACTTCTGTAGGAGGAACAATTTTGAAGCTCCTTCACCAACACTGTCGCCACCATCATCTGACTAAGCTTTTCTTATCCTTTTCCTTTTAAATTTTGTTTTTTCTCTTGTTTGTTTTCATTTTATTTCATGTTTGTTTGGCTTCATGTTATTTCTTTTGTTTGGTTCAAGTTCATCTTTTGTTTGGTTTCATGTCATTTGTGTGTTTCAATTTCTTTTGTATGGTTTGAGCTCATTTTCGCATATATGGTGGTTGACTTATCACATTAAGGACAATGTGAACTTTAAGTGTGGACTTTCGAAATTGCATTGTTTGCATTTTGCTAGATAGGATGCATGTTTAGGCATATTATATGTGTTTGGTGTCAGCAATGGAACCATAATTGAATCACTCTGATAAATATTGCCATGAAATTCTGTCTTACTAGTCAAAATTAGTGTGAATGCATACTTGAACTCAGATTAGGTTACTTGAGTAGAGGGTGAACCATATAGAGTGATGAAAAGTAGTTGGGTACATAAGCTTAGTCACAAATTGACATTTGGAACAATAAGGTAGTGTGGAGATGCATAGTGAGTTTTCTTTTAAGCCAAAGTGAGGATTGAGCCACATGACTCCATTCATAGTCATTCTATTTCTTTGTTGAGTGTTACTTCCTTAGGTTACTACCTTCAGAACTTGCTTTGAATCGGTTTGAGTCTACTGGATGCATGCTTAATATATATGATTTAGGTCCTTTTTCTTATTTTGGCTTAAACAACCTACCTTTTGTATTATACCTTTCTACCCCCGTTGAGCCTTATCCTTTTGATTCTTGAAATACCCAAGATTTTAAAACTTTAAACCTTATTAACATAGCCATTCACAAATTTATTAGAGTATTAAGTAAGGTCGTTGTGAAATTTTTATTGCCAAGATGAGTTAAGTATACATCTGCTTATGAGTTACATTGTATACAGTGCTATTTCGAGTCATAGCTCTTCCAAGTATGAAGAAAAAGAAAGAAAAATGAAAAAAAGAAAAAAAAAGAAAAAGGAATAACAATTAAGTAGTATAAATAAGTACAGAGTATTAGTTTCATTTGTATATCTCGAAGTAAGTTTTGATTATCCCAATCTTATTCACTTTTTACTTTACTAATGCTTGTGCTTAACCCTTTTTGCCTCTTTACCCACCTTAACTCTTACCACATTACAACCCTAAACAAGTCCTTTTGATCTATTTATGCATGCAATCATTGTAGAGGAGAATTGGTGTATTAGCAAGCCTATGGTAGTGTAGTTTCTTATAGGAAGTTTGAGCGAAACACTAACCATTAAACACTTGAGAGAAATGAGTGAAAACCATGAGGAAAATTCATTTTGCATCTTTACTTATCTTTGAGTGAAGGTGTCAATTGTTGAGTTTGCTTATGTACATCAATGAAAAAGTAGTCATGATATGTGTATTAACTTGATTTTGAGTTGACCTGAATTTAAAGGATTGTATGCTTTGATCTTTGTGAAGATGAAATGATAGAATTAAGTGGTTGAATTTATTTTGCTTGAGGACAAGCAAAGATTCAAGTATAGGGATATTGATAGGTGTGCATTAGTATATGTTTCTCTAGGTAATTGGCATGTGTTTTCTTGCATATTTGTTGATTATTGTTGTAGTTTAGGATTCATTTTATATTTTTGTTTAGTTTGATTTCCATCGTTGTTCTTTTATGTTTGATGTTAATTTAAGGTAAGAATTGACTATTATTGTGTAGGAAGGAAGATTAAGCGACTTCGAGATTGAACTAGAGACCAAAAAGGAAAAGAAAAGAGGAATTGTTCTGTGGCCAATTCCCATGGTCGTGGGAATTACAATCCGAAGGATTATACAGGGCTTCATCCAATTTAGGTTTTTTGGCCTATAAAAGCATCATTAAGCCTCCATCTTAAAGTGAGACGAAACCCTTCTGTAGAAAGACCATCTTTGGAGTGAAGAACATATGTTTGGAGCCTTGGGGAAGGATTGAAATCAAGGATCATCATCAAGATTGGGGCAAAATAGCACATCAACACCAAAATTTCTAGATTTTGGCAAAGAATAGGAGTCTTGTTATTCAATTTTCTGTTAATTTTACTTCTTCTATTCTTTGTAAAATAGTTTATTTGGATGTTGATAATTTTATGGAGACCGTGTTAGGTTGATTTAGTTTTAGGGATTGCTTTTGAACTATTTTGTCAAAACTCTTATTTTGTTGAATTAAATGAAGTTGTCTTTCATAATTGTTGATTTAAATTGTTATCCTGCAACAAATCAAGATAGTGAGTAAGATAAATTTGTAGGATTGTACAACAAGAGTTGATGAACTATAAACTTACAATTATCACGTTAATTGAATACTAAGAGTAGTCAATTGATCACCCATAAGATAGTTTAATAACTAGTTGAATAGGTTGAGTCATTGGGTAGGTTGAGAGATCATCCAATTTATTACCTTAAATTCGATTAGGGACAATTAATTACACCTTGAGAGAGGGTAGTTAATACATTTGAAAATCTAGGGTGAGATGCAATTCAATCAATAAAATAGGAGGGAGATAAAATAGGGAAAAAAGTAATCTCTAGTCTTTAGATTCTTAAATTCTGATTTTTCTGCACGTTGATATTGTCTATTATTTTGAGTTAGTCTTTTAATTTTAATTTAATTTTCCAGATTATTTACTTTTAAAATTTTCGTTTCTTAAACAAAGTTTTATCTAAATTAAGTGGTGGCTGGGCACCAATCTTTATGGGATCAATATCCGCTCTTTTAAGCTACAAGTCATGACCTATTCACTTGTGATTTTTAAGCGTAAAATAAGTTGATAAGTTTTACCATCAACAACCACTCCCTAAAGTATAAGCCTGAACATACCAGAGGATATTTAAGGACATACTTAATACAAATGATACATTAGGACAATCAAATTAACTCAATCCGAATCGTCAAACATATTATAAGCATTCAACACCTTCATTTCTTCCTATTTCTTTCACAATCATATAAAAGTCACATATGTCATTATAATTCACATATACATTACATAACAGTTGAGAGTTTAATCTTAGTACAAAAATGTGTAACATGATATAGGATGCTAATGTAAAAGACTCTAACTAGACTTTGCAGATTCAATTGATCGAACCTTTGAGCCATTTCTATCCCTAAAATGTAAGTATTAAACTTCTATTAGATCGCCTAGTAGCAAGAACTCCCCCGAACCTGAAAAACAATGATACAATTTTAATGAGTTTGCGAAATCAGTAAGTGAACCATCATCGATGCACTCACATGGTCAAATCACAAAGACAAGTTATATCAAAATTTATCACACTAATTTAATAAGTATATCATATAAGCTAGTATTGCATATCACATCACATTCTCCTTTGACTTTAGTTGTATTTCACTATTTCAAAGCAATTCAATCAATCATTTCAATTTAATCATATGATGCATGTAGGGATGCATATGCAAATGTTTATGTGTTTTCATTTTCATTTTGTTATTTAGTACCTGCTATGGGTACCGAGTTCATGGCTGGCCCTACCCATTGTGGATACCAAGTCCATGCTATTGGAGCCTGGGGCTCTTTTTCATATTTTTAAGCTCAAAGCTCTTTTCTACATATCAGTTACTCTAGTCACAACTTCTTTATCTAATCATGCGTTTTAACATGATGAGATGCATCATTTCATATGCTATGCTTTCATTACCTTTCATTTCGATGTGCTCATGCCACATAACTAACTCCTTGGACCTAAGTCTGACATTTACCAATCAATTGTACACGCATTTCATAATAAACATACAATTCATATAGAAGCACATGTAAGTGTGTTTACACATCTAAGTTGACTCGTATTATAGTCCAGAAATGCTATTGCCTTGATGTTTCAGTAATGTCTGGATGTTGACGATCACCTTACGCGTCTATAGTCATGCAATACATACACACATAGTTCACAAATCACTAATTTGTTTAATCATATAAATATACAATCATGAACATGTATATATGTCATGTTTCAATGCATGATCAATTGACTTTTCGGGTATGTATTCTTATGCATAGATCTTGACTATTCAATTTGTGCTTATACACCCTAAGACCATTTAAACATTATAGCTTGTATACTACCATTTTTCAATCAGGTTTATACATTTAAGTAAGTTTGATTTACTCCAAATTCATCAACCATACATTAAAGTTATCCGTGTACCTTTTTATGATCAAAAAGCCTCCTATAACACACATACAATTGTTACTTCAAATACAGAATTTTAGTAAGCTAGATTTATACATTCACCAAAAAAAATTTCCAGTAATATATATTCATACATTTACCCAATTCTCATTCATAATTACCCCATGTTCTTCAATGCTCATTCATCCATACCTTATACAAATTACTCATGTCCTTAAAATCATGTTTGCATTAAAAGAACTCATTTATTCCTTTAACAAATCATAATTGCCAGCTTTGAGCACAACCATGTCAAAACAGTCCATTCTTTAGGTTATGACATCAATTAACTACATAAACTTATTAAGCTCTTAACCAATTAATCAAGCAACAATCTAGGCTCATTCCTAGCCTTAATCAAGTCCAAATATACCAATTTAAAATGATTTTTCTCAGCTGGTTCGACATATACACAAGGCTGAAATTAAAATTCCAGAATTTTTTGTCATCAACATCACTAATGTGTGTAACTTTACTACCTTTAATACTTCACGAATTTTACAAGTTTAGACATATCACTAACCCCTAAAATTTTCAAGATTTCATTTCCTTTAAGGTTACTTAATTTTAGGTTAATTTAACTTCCATATTGGTTACCTTAAGGCTTACAAAATTCAGCTTACTTATGTCATTAACAATCACTTTTTACAAACACACCTACAACACTAATTTTCTAGATTCGAAACCACCTTAATAACACCTATCTTTAGTATGAATTCCTCATCAATTATACTTCTTATCCTAACTTAAATCTTCCATATAAAAGCCCATAAACTACTACTTTTGTACATACAAAAACACAACAGAAAAGTACTTATTCATTCTTCATTTTCCAGCACATGTTCAACAACACCACATTGAATCCATCCCTAATTAGCCATAATAAAAATTCTACTAACATATACCACAATAGGTCAGTATTTCACTTCCTTGATTAGCTTAAATTGAGGAGGGTGTGATGGTTCTACCATGCCCAGAAAATGAAGACAACAGTATTTGTCACAATGTTCTACCTCTATAGCTATCTTTATGAAGGATTTTGCATGGGTTTTGGGTGGTGATGTACAAAACTAAGGCAGAAACTCAAAAATGTGGGTTATGGGTGGGTTTCGGTAATAAGAGGGAGGAGAAGGAGAGAGTATACGACCGAAATAGCAAAGAAGATGACCATACAATGTTTTAAGTCATATGGTGTAAGATGAGTGTTCTTTCTTTAAAAACACTTGTCATGTAATTAAGCAAGATACATGTCCTCCTTTTTTGCTGCCAAATGTCACTTAATTCCTGAGCCATTTGTCACTTAATTCTCCAATCCATTTGTCACTCATTTTATAGACTTAGTCATCCTAAATTTCCACGTGTCAACTTGTCTTGCTATTTGAAATTTTTCTTAGGCTAAATGTACATATTAATCCATCAATCTTCCAATTGTGACAAATAAACTCCAAATTCATAATTATATCCCATCAATTCTTTTTATTGGTAAACCAAAATATAAGACATTAGAAATGCACAATCATGTCATAATCATTTTGAAACTTTCATACTCCGGAACATGTCAATTGAGTGCATATAAAATCTTTGCATTCTTTCTAAATCATAATTCATATGAGTATGATAAAATTATGCATGTGAATGAATTTGTAAAATTATCTCCTAAATGCACCAAATTAATTCTGTAATGATGTAACTCATATGATTCAATATTCTATGGGTCTAACCCTCAGTAGTTTTTGAAACTGACTATTACATATTATATGCCTGTATAAATTAGATAATCAGAAGGTTTGTGGTATACACCAAGATGATTAGCATTCAAAAACACTACCACAAAGGACAAGTTAGAGGCCACTACAACAAAAAAGATTTTCAAAGTAGATTTTTTCTAGCTTATATTGTTTAAGGATATAAAAAGGTAACCAGAGTATTGTAATAAGTTCCAATAATAAGGTATTATCTCTCAAATGAATAAGATGCCTCAAACTTGCATTATTGTTCGTGAGTGTTTGATATATGGGGCATTAATTTCATGGGTCTCTTTCTAGCATCCATTGGTAATAAATATATCCTTACTATTATTAATTATGTTTTAAAATAGGTTAAGGCTCATGCTTTGCATATTAATGATGCTAGAGTAACTGTTAAGCTAATTTAAAAGTTATTTGTAAGATTTTTTGCACTTAGATCTATATTTAGTGATATAGGTACTGTAACATCCTAGATTTTTGGCTTCCAAATACTTAACTTATATACTTATTCATTCTCTTTTTCATGTTATAAGCTATGAATTTCTGGGTATTTCATATATATTGTAGGTTTTTTTAGAAGTGTTTTGGATGTTTCATCATTGTTGGTTCAAATTAGGGTTTGTTTTAGATTTGATAAGCCCAAAGATTCTAAGCTCATTTTTGGGACTATGTTATAAGGTTATTTTATTTTGTATTTTTCATGCGGCCAAAATCAAATTTCTGATATGTGTTGTTAGGTGTATACAAACTAAATCCTTATTTTACTTTCAAATTTATTAAACAATGCAGCATTTGATAAATAAGAGTCGATCCCACGAGGAAACTTAATTTACTAATTTAGTGTATTAATTATAATACTTTTAAAAAAATTAAATTCTAATAATTTCATTCATGCAAAAAGGAATTCCAAAATAAATATTAGCACATAATATCTTCTTTAACAAAATTTATTAATACACAACCTTAAAATTTTAAGAAAATAAACTAGCAATACTAGGCCACGATCATAACTCATTGGCCACAATCATGGCAGGTGTGATAACAGACACAGGGACAACTTCGAAACTCAACTTTTTAAGGGATATTTCAAACATTTGAGCTTGAGTAAAACCTAGTTTTTACCTTAAATGAAAAAAGGATGTAAAAGGAAAAGAAAGAAACCCTAATGAGAAAGCCTCCATTTTTCTACATTGGGAAAGAAGCCAAGTAAGAAGAGAAAAGAAGGGAGAAGAGGAGAGATGAAGAGGGAGCATCTGCTGTTGCTGCCATTCCAGTGCACTCCAAGTCACATTTCTTCCATCTTGTTGTTTCTTTCATTTTGATGTTTAATATGGATGTGATGATGATGAATTTGGGTTTAATAATGTTATAAACTCTTTTAGGGATTTTTTTCTTGAATCAATGTTAATTTGATTAATTTTGATATTAATGAGTTAGGTTTCATGATTGTTTATTGTATTTTGATGCTTCAGTAATAAATTAAGAGAGTGAACCGATGGCAAAATGACTAGATTAGGTAGTGAGAGTTAAAAAATCTAATAGATCACATAAACAATCAAATAGATAATTAATACGAAGAGAGATCTTATGTGAGTGTAATATCCCGTTTCCATACTAATGGTTAGGACATAGGATCCTAAACCAAGAAACATGAGAAATAGCATAGAGAATACGTGAGGTGCATTGCATTTACATGCATATCACCAGAATAAGCATACACACACATGATTATTGATTTTTGTACACAATACAAAGACTATGCATGCACTCAACTGACATATTCTGGGTTATAAATGATTTTTAAATGATTATGATGTGAATTGTGAATTTTAAGTCTTGAAATATTTTTTATGAATCATAATTGGTGATTTTGAATTTATTTGTTAAATTTGAGAGTTTCTAAAATTATGGGTATTTTTGGACTAGGAAAAATGTCAAGTGGTAAGACAAATTGATTCATGGAAATAGAAATGAGTTACAAAAGGCAGTAGAATTAATTGACAAGTGGCATTAGTATTTAATGACAAGTGTCATAGAAAATTGGGCGACAAATAGACTGGAAATTGAGAGATAAATGGACTAGATGTTAAAAGACTAGTGGAACCATAGGATGTAGACATGTGGCAAGGGAAAAGTGTCACTACGCTTGCCACACATCTACCTCACGAAACTCACGTTTTTTAATGACCAATTTCATTGTCTTTCATTTTCACCAAATGATCTCTTTCTCATCTTCTTCTTTATTTTCCTTCTCTCATTCTTCACCCAGGACACTCTCTTCTCACCAACACTCTCTACGTTGAACTTTGCCATCATTTTTCACTTACTCACTACAAGATTTCCTTGTTATCTCTTCTTCATGATGAAACCTAGCCTATTCTACCTTGGTAAGATGATGATCGTGTGCTGTTTTGGAGCTAGGTTTAAGTGATATTTTGAAGAATCTTAGAGCTAAAACAAGTAAGTAATATATCAAGCTTCATGGGTTGTTGTAAATGAAACATATACGGTGATTGTGTTAAGATTGAATGATCATGTAAATGAAGTTGAAAAATGCTGAAATGTGAATGAAGAAATGAATATATATTGATGTTTTGCTTTTGTATAAATGATCAAAAATAGATTATGAGTTGTGTTAAAGATGTTTTGAGATGGACTGATAATGAAAATGGTATATGATGAGTGCAGAATCGCTAATGAAGAAATGGATATATTCATGTCCTGTTTTGTGTATATGATGAGTAATAAATTACGAATTGTTATAGGGATGTTTTAAAGATAAAGATGATCATGAAAATGGTGATGAATGAGTGTTGTATGTTGATGAAGCAAAGTGTAGGTTTATGTTCTGTTTTTGTATGAAAGTGTGCAAAATCGTTGATGATTATATGGACATGTTTGATGTTCTGTTTTTTATGGTTATGATCAATAATAGATTATGATTTATTTATGAATGATATTGAGATGCAATTGAAGTGATAATGAAGAGGAAATAATGTAGAAATGATGAACTATGCATAAGATGGTTTAGATGTAACATGTAGGAGTTAGAAATCTGGAAAATTTGATGAAGAAGTTGGCAAGATTTTGTGGATTACATGACCTATGATCGTATGAATGCCTCTACGATCGTGGGAAATGCAAGGAAAGGCTGGAAAGTTTCTGCTAGTATAACCCATGATCGTGGGAAGTCATCAATGATCGTAGGAAAGGCCATAAATGTAAGTTCTTATCTTTTAAGTGATGTTTGAAACAACTAATGATAAGGTACTTTCTTATGATGCATTCAGGCTTAAATGAGACTTGAAATGAACCAAATTTGATGCTTTATTAGGTGATTAAATTTTTGATATGCTTAGGGTGATAGTTGAGGTTATAAATAAGGAATAGATTGATGATATAAATGTTTCAAAAATCTGGAAATTTTGAAGATGATTAAGGAATGAAAGTATTCTTAGGAATGCTAATGAGATTCAAAGGAGATGAATAATTTGAATTAAGTAAAGATGAATGAGAATTATGATATTTTGTGAAATTGTAATGTTGGAGAAGGAATAATGAAAATATGATCGATGAGTTAGAATAAACAAGTGTTCTTTAGGTGTAAACCTAAGTACAAATTAAACATATAAAAGTGATAAAGTGGAATGATCAAAACTTATGATTAAGGTTACATACCCGAAAATAGTCATTTGAGCATGCATTATACATGACACATATCTATATGTGTGTATGATTGATCAAATTAGTAATGTGTGTACAATTTGTGTATTGCCTGAAGATAGATACTCAAGACTGAACATCAACGTCCAGACATTTCTGGAACATGAAGGAAATGGCTTATTTGGAGCGTACTATGAGTAACCTAGGTGTTCTCACTAAGATTGTTTGTATTTGCTTAAATTTCAATTATTGAACTGATGTTGATGTGAATGTGATAATTCCGGACATTGATAGTCTAAAGAGTTCGATAATTGGAAATGTATTGGAAGTGTTTTGATTGAATAAGAATATGGCATAAATAAGTGTTCTCAACAAATATGTTGATTGCTAGACTTATTTCAAATGAAAAAGTGAAAAGTGAATATGTATACTGAATGAAAGTGATTGATTATATATATGTGATTTGATGCATTTTGTTACATGATATGCATGATCAAATAAAGGGAGTTATGACTGTAGTGGCTAGTGAAAAAGATCTTGAAGCTCAGAATGTGTATAAAAGCAACAAGTCCACTAGTAAAATGAGCCTGATATCTACAACAGATACGGGATAGTTAAAAAGTGGAGTCTCATGAGAAATTGCATTTATAATTTGATATATGTGTTATATGAATGATTGAAATGAATTAATTATACTACTCTGCTATGGGAATGTGAAATCGTGTGTACAAATCGTATTTGTTGAATTATGATGAAATGTGAAGTGATATGAAATGTTTGATGACAAGCTTTGTTTATGAAATTGATTGTCAATTGTTCTGTGTTTGATATGAGTGAGCACATCAAGGATGGTTCACTCACTGAGTTTGCAAAACTCATCAAAATTGCAACGTTGTCTTTCAGGTTCAAGGGGTATCCAGTTAGACTAATTGGAGTATAGCCACTGCAATTGGAGAGGAGGTAGTGGGTGGGATCAGTTGTACCTGCGAATGTTTTAGTCATAATTGTATTTGAATTGTATTACTCAAATGTTGTACAATGTATATATGAATTTTTAATGTAATGAGTTTTGTGACTGAATATGTTTATGAATGATCCAAATTGAGCCTTAGTTGAAATAAAAATGTGTTGTTGCTTGAAAAATTTGTAATGAGTTTGATTGATCATCTTAATATACCATCCTTGTAGAGTACGTTTTCAAATAATTGTTGATACGTTAGAGTAAGTGCTCTATGGGATGGTGTGTTACAGTTTTTGGTATCAGATCTCAGGTTTAGTATCTTACATGGGCATTCTTCATAATTATGTCAAGGTACGTGCATCATAAACATTTCATAGATGCAGTGGCAACTGATCCCCAATCTGAGTTGCATTTACATAAGTCACATGCATGAACATTCGTTACGAGTCTAAACTATTAGAAATAATAAGAAGAATGAAGATTTGTTAGAGTGTAAGAAAATGAAAGTTTGTCAATATATTGAAATAAAAGATGCTATATGGTTCGATATGGTAGACAACGACTTAGTGTATTTGTGGTTATATCGACGAATATGATATTAGTATTGTGTTGTGATTATGTACTTTGAATTGATGTGGATGTGAATATGTTTTCTTGGATTAACTGAGAAAGAGATAGAGATACAAGTAGGAAAGACAGGATTGAAAGTGTACAAGCAAAGTTGGAAGAAATCATAATTTTCTATGACCTTGAGAGGCTGAATTTAAAACTAAAATGGTTTTTTTATTATCGTGCTAAGAGTTTATGATTTAGTATAAGGTTATATCAATGGATTTGATATTAGAATTTCATTATGATTACGTAACGTATATTACTGGATTAATGAAGAACATACTTATGTAAGATGAGACAAATGATAACGATATATGTAGAAAACCTCAAGGTTAAGTTGACAGTTATTAGGAGTACATATCTGAAAATGTGGTTGCCTTAATAAATGATGTTGCTAAGCACATATGTATTATAAGCTTGGATATGGTATAGGGAGATATCTATGACATATTGAATACTTTTAAGTCATAGTCCCCATAGTTAAAATTTTGAGATAACTCAGAGTAGCGGAGTGGAAGCATGGATTTTGGTGGATGTATTAAAATGGTAACTACTAAGGAGAAGTAACTTTTGTATAGTCATAGAATACTCAATTGTTATCTAGAACCGATTAAGAGAGTAAGATATAAATTGGTGACTTATTGAAAATAAATCTTTGGATAAGATGTAATGATCTTGATGTTACATTCTAAGCATTAGAATAAATGAACATACCTATTGCTTCTTTGAGCTTTAATATATAGGAAATTCTGATCGTGTAAGACAAGATAGTAATTGATCTCATTAAGGTATTGTGAATGGGTGAAAAGTGATGATGAACATAGTTAACTGATAAGGATTACGTGAATGGTGCAGATGATTGAGGAGAGAAATCTTTTTTTTTATGAAGACTTTTATCGAATTATATCAGGTAGACCAAATGTTCCATTTCTAGAAATAAATGGATATAGAATGAATAAAAAATGAATATTGGAGTCAGATAAATATGAGACTTAGGCACGAGAAGCTGAATATACTATAGAGAGCACATGTGTTTTGTTTGTTGGAAAGTATCCGAACTACGTTATTAGATTCTTAAATTTGAGATGACACTATTGCTATTGCTAGAGGAACTTAAGACCACAATGTATTCTATATTAGTATGTTCAGAAGGTACAAGTTAGAATTGATGTTTGTGTTATCAGTTCGGAAAAATTAAAATTTGCAAATAATTTAAATTATGTGGAAAAACTAGTAGGAATAATTAGACATTAGGATAGGCAGTTAAATCGGATGAAAGTGAAAAATAAGTATTTGTTATCGATAATAGACAATTTATTTGATCAATTATAGGGGACTCAAGTGTTTACTAAATTAGATCTGAGATTAAGATATGATCAATTGAAAATAACAGAGGTTGATGTATCAAATAGTGCATTTAGAACTAGATATGGGCACTTTGAGTTTTGGTGATGCCTTTTAGGTTGACTAATGGCCCAGTAGCTTTTATAGCTTCGATGAATAAGGTATTTCTAACCTTATTTAGATCATTTTGGTGATTGTATTCATAGATGACATTTTGGTTTATTTGAAGAGTAGAGAGAAAAATTCTGAGCATTTAAGGTTAGTCCTATAGATAATGAGAGAAAAATAATTATATGCCAAGTTCAGTAAGTGTGAATTTTTGGGTCATATAGTATATGGACAGAGCATACAGGTAGACCCAAAAAAAGTAGAAATAGTGATAAAATGGGAAACTCTGAGAAATATATCAGAGATCTGAAGTTTTCTTGGATTAGCTAGATATTACAAGAGTTTATTGAGGGGTTTTCACTGATCTTAGCCCTTTTGACAAAGCTTCTGAGGGAGAATGTACGATTCAGATGGACTGATAAATATTAACTGAGTTTGAGGAATTAAAGCATCGGTTAACTACAAAAATGTTGTTAGCTATTCCATCTGGATCTAGATTTTATGTAGTGTATGGTGATGCTTCACACAGGGATTAGGATGTGTTTTGATGCAGTATGATAGAGTGATTGCATATGCATCAAGACAATTAAGGTCTCATGAGTTTAATTATCCAATTCATGATTTAGGACTTGCTACAATGGTATTTGCTTTGAAAATTCAGAGACACTATTTATATGGCAAGACATTTTAGATATATACTGATCATAAAAGTTTAAGGTATTTGTTGAGTTAGAAAGAATTGAATATGATGTAGAAACGATGGATTGGACCACTTAAGGATTATGACTACACAATCGAGTATCACCCAGGTAAAGCGAATGTTGTAGATGATGCCTTAAATAGAAAATCCAATAGTAGTGTAGCACGTATGTAGACATCTAGGTTACCAAACTTAGTATAATTAAGAGCATTGATTGTTGAGTTGAATTTGGGACAAAATGAGGTATTATTAGCTATATTAAAGCTTAGACCGGTATTACATGAAAGAATTAAAAATGCCCAAAGAAAGGATCCAAAATTTGTAGAGTAAATTAAGAAGTTGAAACTGAATTCGAATTCCGAGTTTGAATTGAGAAATGATACATTATGATTAAAGCAGAGACTTTGTGTACCTGATATTGAGGAACTAAAAAAAGAGATTTGGAGGAAACACATATAGCTCTAATTGAGTTTACTTATAACAATCATTATAACAGTAGCATCGGTATGGCACCATATGAGGCGTATATAGCAGGAAGTTTCGTTCGCCTTTATATTGGGATGAAGAGGGGTTAAGGATTGTTAAAGGCCCAGAACTGATTTAAGATACTGTTGATAAAGTGAAATTGATCTGTAATAAAATTAAAACAGCTAAAGATAGACAAAAGAGTTATATGGATCAGCATCGGAGGGATATGGAGTATCAAGTGGGAAATAAAGTGTTTCTCAGAGTATCACCTTGGTAAGGAGTGCTAAGGTTTGGTAAAAAGGGTAAGCTAAGCCCTAGGTACATTGGTCCATATGAGATTATCGGCTTATAAGTTAGCCTTAAAAATTAAGATGTCTCATATTCACAACGTGTTTCATATGAGTATACTCAGGAGATATCAGTCTGATCTGACTCATGTGTTACTAGCACAGGACATTGAAATTTTAAGTAACTTGAGTTATATTGAGGAACTGGTCAAGATAGTAGGATATCAAAACAAGTAGTTGAGAAACCAAATGATCCCATTAGTTAAATTCCTTTAGAGGAATCATTCGAGTAAAGAGGCTACATGGGAAACAGAGGAGAACATGAAGAGACAATATGTAACATCCCCTCACCAATAGGAAGGGTATATTGGTAAATTGCCATGTTTAGGAGTGTATAAATGTATAGTGACATATGCATGCATTCATATATGCACATGCAT
>JAOQMS010000007.1:18349308-18377311 GCA_027563885.1 Erythroxylum longipes
ATTAATAATAAATATTTTCATTACAAAACTGTAACTGAAGAAGATAAAGTTACATGTAAATACACTTGCTTTCCAGGCTACTATATTTACATAACTCCAACACCTATCACTCCTCAAGTTGATTGCACTAATATTATTCATATTTGTCTCTAGTTTTGATGGAAGTTTTCCTCCTCTTTGGGCTTCTAGATGGTTAATAGTCACTATGATATGCTTTCTTCTCCAAGTAACTCTTGGTAAAGAGCTTCTTGTTGCTTAGTTTATAGGTAAAGCATTCTCTACTTTCTCTCCAAATGTCATACACTAACTTAGTGAATAACAAATTGAATAAGACGTGCTGGTTATACTCACTCCACTTTCTTTTTAATAACCAGTGAATTACATCCGTCTAAGTTAAGGTAAACAACTTAAGGAAAATAAGTTAATTAGCCTCCTCCATAGCTATCTAGAATACTCACAATTAAATTAAAGATTATTGTGCATCTTTGTGGAAGAATTGCATAGAATACATTCTATGGGTGATTTAGAGCCAATTATTTTATTTTTGTGGATAACTTTCCATGAATTGTTAGCCACATAATAAATCTTGTCTTTAGAATTGCTTCGGCGAACCATACTAGTTTGTAACTTAAGAAATTCATATTCCTTTCTGTCAAGGCATCTCTACCTGATCTATTTGTGTAATAATTCATATGGAGTTTTTAGCCCATATAGTACTATCTCCTATAAAAGAGGCTCCTCATATCCTTTATAATAGAATTGGCAAATCTTTCTTAGTATATTGATTAATGCTAAAATCATTATCTAGGATCACCTATTTCACTATAGTGTGCAATGGAATGAGTTTCCTTAGATAAAGGAAACTATCTTGCTTTAAAAAGGGTCCCAAATAACTTTGTATATCAATCCAAAATCTAGTTTTGGATCCATTATAAAATTAGATTTTAAATCAATCTCTCACTTGTGTTTTACTTTCTAATTCAAAGTAAAGATATAAAATTATACAGCTTAAGTAAGGAAATTAAACTTTAAAATTCTTCGATACATAGTGCAATCCAGAAGAAATTTAAATATAATTACCTTTTTTTTTTATAACGACATTATAATTGAATCTCAAGATGAATTGAGCATGTCAGGTCTATATATCCTACATCTTTTCTACTTATAGCTCTAAATGTTGATACTTCCTTGTTGTTAATACTTCAATCCTTTATTAAGGACTAGATGTCCACTCAAGAAGCTAAGTTATCAACTAGAACATCTAATGCTAGTGATATTAAGGAAGCTCTTTTTTTCTCTCAATTATTATAAAGCCCCAAACCCTAATTGACTTGATGAATATTTCTTCCAAAGGACCTGTCCTATTATTAAGAATGTAGTTACGTATGTAATCCTAAAATTGTTTAAACAAGGTAAAATTTTAAAGGAGCATAACAAGATAGTTGTTTAATTAATATCTAAGGTATAATCCATAAATAATTTGAAATATTTTCATCTAATTTCTTATTGTAATATAATTTACAAAATCATTTCAATGCTGATTGCTGAAAAATTGAAAAGCCCCCTTGTTCACTTCATTGATTCAACTTAAGATGTTAGGAAAATATTATGTTTGCTTAAGAGAATTTTAAAAACTATAATAGGAAGCATATAAGCAAGGATTGTTCTATCAAAATAGGTTTTTATAAGACCTTTGATTCCATAACATGGAAATTCATTTGTAACATCTTAAGGTTTGGTTTTCTAGTTTTATTTTTGAATTGGATCGAACAAAGTATTTCTACTTTCTCCTAGAATGTTTTAGTGAATAGTGAATGTATAGACTAAGGCGAAGAGACCCCTTTTCTCCTTACTCTTAACCTTATTCTTTTAAGTCCTCATTAAACTCAACAAATGTGATATTAACTAGTAAAGTGAGTTTATATTTCACTTAAAATTTAAGAATTTGAGAAAATGCAATTTATCCTTTATAGATGACTTATATTCTTCTTTGTTCTATTAGTGCGCTAATATCAACCTTGAACACTTTTAAGGATCTCTTAAGCCTTTCAATTAATGAGGAAAATATTTAAATACTTATATCTATAAGTGTTGATTATATCTTTAGTTGGTTCACTTCCTTAACTAGGTTGAAAGCTATGACATCTTTACTTAGTTACCTAGGCATTCAACTAAGAGATCAGCTAACATTAAGCTTCAAAATTTATTGGATAAAGTCCAAAGAAGCATTTCTGGTTGGTATAATAAAAAGTTTTTATTAATGGAGGAATATAGTTAATCAATTTTATGATTGATAGTTTACATATGTACTAGTCTTCTTATATTATATTTCCTTTAAATGTTAAAGTTCCTCTAGTCTAGGGAAAATAAAAGGAAAGCTACAAAGAAAATGAAGTGGAGTGAACTATGTATCCTTAGAAATGAAGGAAGATTAGGTATCATTCTTATTTGAGTAACTAATAAGGTCCTTATGTCCAAAAGGATTTAGTGAATCCATAAAGATAAGCAAGCTTTATAAGTAAGGTGGATCCGATCTTTGATGTTTCTGTCTAGAAGCTCTCAATTTCGACCGGTCTTTGAATTAATCCCGACCGGTTAAATCTTCTTAGGACTTGGGTATTCTAAATTTCGATCGATCTTCCTTTTCAGGTCGATCGATCTTTAACCTTTATGTCTAGTCGTCTCTAATTACGATTGATCGTAAATAAACTCCTAACCAGTCTTCGAGGCTTCTGTCTACATTCCTTAGTTCGGTGGTTGATCTGACCGATCCTTGTGATCCATAAGATTCATCCTTAGATTCGCCTCAATATGACTGGTCGTAATCTGCTCCCACAACCGGTTGAAATCACTAATTTACTTGGAAGTTGCACAAGTAACCACTAAACAACACCCAACTCAAAACATTCCAAAAGAGTATAAAAGGCTAATTAATTATGCATGAAATGCCAAGAACTTGATATGAAAATGGCTAAATTAGCTCTATTTTCATAGAGTTAACAATAATTCATTTAATTTTCCTAACTAAGCCATAGTATTAACATATTATAGAGGAGGCAGCTCTTATTTATCATGGAGTGATGGTTTTTTTATATAAAGAAGTGGAATTTTTTAAAAGGATTAATTTAGAAATGTTACCATGTAAACACGTTATATATCCATGTTTAAATAGAGAATCCTAAACTTGAGTTAAGTTATAATGAATTAAGTTAACCATACAGTCTTTTGGTTAGCTATGTATATGAAAACCTAAAATAGACATAATTTAATTACACAAACATATACAATCTATTTCCTTTAAAGTTTACTTTAAGAAATTCTAACATAAACATAGTAAAGTACATGGCCATATACTAAATCATATTCATTTCTCTATATGACAAATATAGTTTGAAGATGGTCGTGTATAAATTGTGTTCAATAATAAGTGAAGGTGTTACTTATCTATAATAATTGGTGGTATGTTTTATAAAAAGGTGTGTTATAGAATATGTAGTCTTAGTATAGTTTGCTTTATGATATGGTTTTCTTTATACTCAATCATAGGATCCTCATATTAAAGTTAAGGTGTTACTTATTTTTTAATATGTGATGGTACTTTTTCTGTCTAGGCTATTTATTTAATATATTGAGACATGGTATTCTTTATACTCAAGTCATATTATCTCTATATTAAATTGTAGGACTTAATTATTTTTAATGATTGACGGTATTTATTGAACATAGGTGTGATATTAAATGTATTGAGTCCTAGTTTAGTTCATATTGAGGCATCGTATTCTTTACACTAAATCATGGTATTCCCTTATTATAGTGTAGGTGTTACTTATTTTATATTGAGTTACAGTTATTTATTTTGCATAGGAGTGGTATTAAGCGAATTAATTCATGATATTTCATCTTTAACTTATAAACTTAGTCAGTGGGCTCAAAGGTGTCCTAGTATAGTTTTTTAAGGAATGGTATTCTTTGTGCTCAATCATGATATTCCTATACTAAAATGAAGTTTTACTTATATAGGATGAGTTACTGCATTCTTTTTATAAAGGTGTGATATAAAATTGATGTATTCTTACAACCATTGATATCTGAATTGCAACATCTTTGGGAATATGGTGTTGAGACATATAATGTGTCTCTGAAATAAAATTTTGTGCTGAAAGTAGCTTTGATGTGGGCCATTAGTGATTTTCTAGCTTATGCCATGTTGTTTGGATGGAGCATAATAGGGAAATTGTCTTGTCCTTATTGCAGCAATGATTATAATGCATTTTATCTTCCAAAAGAGGGTAAAATATGTTGGTTTGACAACCACAGAAAATTTCTTTCTCCAGATCATCCATTTAGACGAATAAACAAAAGTTCATTAAGAATAGGATGGTAAAAACACCTCCTCCCCCTCACAAAGATGCTGAATAGATATTGCAAGAGATTAAGGAATTAGGCTTGTGAAAGTTACAAAATTTGAAGCTGATGAAGTTAATACAAGCATTAGTAAAAACTTTGGTTGGAGAAACCGAAGTATCTTTTTTATTTGACATATTGGAAAACTAATTTGATACGTCATAATCTAGATGTGATGCATATTGAAAAAAACATTTTTGACAATTTGTTTAATATTATAATGAACATTGAAGGGAGGACAAAAGACAATACAAAATCATTTGCTGATTTGAAACTTTTTGTAGAAGGAATGAGTTACATAAAGTTCTTCACACCGATAAATATCTGAAAGCATGTTACACTTATAAAAAACAAAAGGAAATATTGTTTGAATGTTTGAAAAGTCTAAAGTTTCCTAATGATTATGTTTCAAACTTTGCAAGGTGTGTGGACATGAGGAAATACAAATTATTTGGGATGAAAAGTCATAATTTTCATGTGTTTATGCAAAGGCTAATTCCATTTCGAGAGTTGCTACCAAATAAGGTTTGGGAAGTAAGAACATAATTAAGTTTGTTTTTCAAAAGCTTAACATCATCTGAAATCAAGTTGGCTGAAATGGAAAAACTAGAAAGGAAAAGGAAAATTCTAATAATTTTGTGCAAGTTAGAAAGGATATTTCCTCCAAGCTTCTTTAACTGTATGGAGCATCTACCTGTGCATTTAGCACACTAGGATAAACTAGCCAGTCCAGTTCAATATCGATGGATGTATCCATTCGAGAGATAATTCAACAAAAATGATTGTAATTGAAGTAATAATATGTTTTAAAAACTAAATTTGTATAACCCTGTATTCGCATCATTTGAACAAAAATGTCAAAAACAAGGCTAGAGTTGAAGGTTTGATATGTAATACTTATTTAGTGGAGGAAGCTAATACATTTTGTTCACATTATTTTGAGCCGTATGTTCGCACAAGAGAAAGAAAAGTTCCTTGTAATGACTATGGGGGAGGAACTAATGATGCTGATGGTAACTTATCCATTTTCACTTATCCTAGATGAACATATGGACGTTCAACAAGAAGAATGTTAATAGAGGAAGAAATTGAGGCTGCCCATGCTTACATTTTATTGAACTCTCAAGAGGTTCAACATTTCATGCAGTAAGTTGAAATTGATTATTTGGGTTTTGAAATTTAATGTTATTCATAATAGAAATACATAATAATGTTTTTAGATTTTACGAGCAATTGTTACGAGAGCTCATGCTTGACAAAACATAGGATGATATCAATAAAGAAGTTAGAAGACACTTTCCTCAATGGTTTGAGAAATATGTAAGTTTTCACTTACAAATATTGAAATGATTGAATTATAAGATTTAAGTGTTCAAATGACATTATACTGTTTAATATGATAATTTCTTTTATGTAAGCCTTAAAAAATCCAATAGAGAATAAGTTCATATGTGATCTTATGAAGGGACCTTTTCGAATGTTAAATCGTATCCGTTGTGTTTCGTTAATGGATACAAATATCATACAGAGCATCATGGTCATAGCATGAAAACAATAAATAGTGGAGTTTGCATACAGGGAGAATTGATGGATTACTATGGTAAAATTATTGATATACTTGAAATTGAGTACCCTGCATTCCCAATAAAGCGAAGTGTGATATTTAAGTGTAACTGGTTTGATCTAACTCCAAATGTTGGTACAAAAGTGCATAACCGATACAGTCTAGTTGAAATCAACAGGCGAAGAAGATTTAGATAATTTAAACCTTTCGTGATGGCAATGTAAGCAATTCAGGTGTATTATGTCTCTTTTTCTAGCTAACAAAGAGATAAGCCAGATTGGTTGGTCGTTTGTAAAGTTAAACCTAGAGGTGTTTTTGAATCACATGGAAAAGGAGAACAGAGAATTGAAAGTGAAGCATTTCAGGAAGAAGTTTTTGAAATAAATGCATCTGTCATATATGAGGATAATCAATATTTGAATAATCCATCTAACGAATATGTTGAAATTTTATCTAGAGAGGATGAGGAGGGCCAGATATCTGAAGAGGAACCTGGGTTTGATTCTAATTTTTCAGAAAAAGAAGATGATTTTGATTTACAATTAAGTGATGATAGTGATTAATTTGTGTTTGTAATTGAATATTATATTCAATTATTTTCTTGTCAATATATTGCATAAAATATTGAATTCAAGTTGTTAAATTTCTAGAAAATTCAATCAAATATTAATTTCAGGTTGATGCCGCCAAAGAGAAAACAGGATATACTGCGACCAAGGTCCAGACAACGATTCGGAGCTACTTATTGTCCAAGTGAAACATCACATTTTGTAGCTGGAACTGAATCACCTCCTCCCCCTCCAGCTACTACACTTGCAGATGAAGCATCAGGTTTCGTACCTGTTGTTACACCATCATCCACCCCTACGTCATCCACTACCCCTATACCGACAGAGATATCAGGGGCAAACAATGCGAATGAAGGAGGTGGTCGCCAGCCTGGAGTTGAGGGACTTGATGTAAGAACTTACATCATAATTGTCAATAATCTTTAAGTGAAAATACATGAAACACTATAACACTATATGTTTATAGTTAAGTAATAGGTTTAGATTTTAAAATGGTATAAAATTATTTTTTTATATTAGGTTGATTCCGTCTGAACCATGCTCAAGAAACATGATATCCAAATTTAAGGAGAAGATTGATTTTGAGGGTTATGTATAGAAGAATATCTTTCAGGCCACAAAGGAATTTTACTATCAGGAGTTTGAGGTATAAAAAGAAAATATTATTTTCTTTTTAATTAATTTTTATACATTAATTAGATAAATATTATTACATTATAAGTATTTATCGAATGGTTTTCCTTTTGTTTCAGAAAGAATTTCTTTTGGGATTCTGAATTTGACGCGGTCATTTATAAAGTATGGGAGAGACGAGCACGTACACATTATCGAGACTTTATTGGTGTGATACAAAAGGGCGGTGTACAGCCGCCTTATATTTCTGAACAAATATGGAGTCATTAGCAGCAATATTGCACATCACCTGAGGCAATGTCCATTTCAAAGCATAATTCTACCAACAGACGTGGAGGATCGGGGAGAGAGAGTCTTCTTGTACATACAGGAGAATCTATTACCTACCACGAGCATGCAGAGAGACTTGTAAGTATCTATACTTTACATTTATATTCTGATTTTTTTACTTTATTGTATTTCATTTGAATTTAGTGTGTTAATTTTGGAATGAAAATATGTGTATTATAGAGAATGATAATGTTATAAATGTTTGGTGTCGTATATGACTGTGTTGTTGAGTTATTTTCTTTGTTCAATAGGGAGTAAATATCATAAAAATAAAGGAAACTCTGTTGAAATTTTTATAAATTCTAGTTCACTTATAAAATATTATTCTTATGCAGGAAAAGTCTATAGGCATGAGGCCTACACCCCGTCATCTCTTTTTGCACACCCATACTAGTAAGCATGACGGTGTGATATTCGTCAACAGTCGATGAAGAGAACTAAATGTATATGAAATTTATGGTTTACTATTAATGCTTAATAATTATCACTTACTAATAAAAACATTGTCTTTTGATAGGACCAAATACAAGAAAGCATTCAACGACAGTCTTAACAGTCTGAAGATGTTGATGAGACTCAAACCTATCTTTATGCAGTGGGTGGTAGGGACTATCGTGGAAGGATATGCAGCTTAGGTTCATTTGCGAACACATGTTATTTGCAATCCTCCATGTCCAGTATAGCATCATCTAGTAGGCAGTCCATAACCAATGAAGTCCAAGAGCTTCGGAGCACAGTCAAGACATTGACAACTCAGTTGTAACAGTCGATGGAGTACATGACTCAGCTCCGTAATGAGATGAACGAGTTAAAAGGGAGGGGTAACATGTAGTTATTTCATTTGAATTACAAATACTTATTATGTACAATTTAATATTTTTATTATCAATTAAGATAATTTTAAGTTTATATCATCAATCAACTTTTTGTTTAAACAAATTAAATGTATAAACAAACCAAATTATTATGCACAGATAATTCATAACTGTTTAAATTATTCATTAACCATAAGATCATCAAATAAAATTTAATGACATTATATATATATTTTAAAATTTCTGGTTAATTTATTGACGGAACAACAAATGTGCATCGGTAAAGTCAACTCTATTTACTGACAGAAAACAACAAACTGTCGGTACTCACTGACGAAACAAATATAACCGTCGGTAATGTTGTAATAAACTTACCGACGGAATAAATAATACCGTCTGTAAATCTTCCGACGGAAAAACATGGACTGTCGAAAATTTACTGACATTCAACTGCACAAATATCGGTATATTTACCAACGGTTACATAAATTTTCCGTCGGTAAGTTTAGCCATGGACATTCTATTATCTGTTGGAAATTATTACCTATAGTCGTTTTTCGATGCCTTGGTCCATCGGTAAATTCTGTCACTTTTTCGTCGGTATTGTTTATCGCTAAATGACATTTTTCTTGTAGTGATCTAAATTACTTATGCCTCATAAGAGGAGTTTACCTTTAGGTTTTAATATTTTTGTTAGCAACAAAAATGTATTTTTTTATCATGCTCAAAATATGCAACAAGAAAATTTCAAATTCTAGAAATATTAAAGCAAAAAAAATTATTTGGTCGGAGTTAGGAAATAGAGTGTGATTTTTAGAAATAAATTGGGGTGACGGAAGATGTGATAAGTTTAAGACTTTTTGAAAATTATGCCAATTTTAACTCGAGTTCGATTAAAAACCTAGTCAATTCAAAATTTCCTTGTTGATTTTGGATCAGGCCAGGTAAAAAATTTAGGCATCTGCCAATTAAAATTTATATAGAATAGTTTTGATGTCTTTGTAAATGTTTCTACATATTATAGTTTAGATTAAATTTGTGTAAAATATTTTAGGTCGAAATCGTCCCTTTTGCGTGGTTTTGGTCTAGGATTTGGAGATGCTATCCATGTCCTTGGTACCTATTGTCTACAAGCCGTTTTTCTCAGCCACCTATACTTTCTAATTTTCCCTTTTGTTGGTTAGCACGCCTACACTATTTCTGAATGTGCATTGCATCTGCGGAGGTACTTACTACAATTGTGGGCGGCGGGGCACTGAGCGTGAGCATGTCCTAACAAGGGAGATTATTAGCTGTAAACTGTTTATTTAACTAAATTGCTAGAACATCAGTTTTGGTCTATGATTAGGTCATGTTTTAGCTAAGTAGATTTACTCCCTGCATCATTCCTTTGCTATCTTTTAGTGTTGAAATCAGACTTCATTAATGTGCAACTCGAGCACATGAAACTTGGTAGATAAATTTGACTTGGAACAAGTCCATCTCTAGTAAATTTGACTTGGACAAGGTTGTATTAGATAAATTCAATATTACATTGGACGTAAGCAACAGGATTAATAAGCCGTTCCTTTCTTTACTCAAAGCACTGCTTAGTGTTAAACCACACCAGTGAGTATTAACGGGTAAAGCTATCATTGATTAGTCTATTAAATTGAAGTTTCCAATCACGGGAAGAGTGAAAGTCCCTATTCTGATTTCAGAACGAGTAGAAAAATTGCAATAAGGGTGAACTTCACAAAGAATCGGATTTTTTATTTGGTGAAAGTGAGTACAAATTTGGTGTTGGTTAGCTGGTATTAAATAAGGGACTTTTGGTAGAGATCCCAGAACTCACATACCTAACAAGCAGGCAAACATTTACCAAGGGATGTCACTTATTGCGACAGCACAATCTTGATGCCATCTGTCGGATCAGCTTAATATTAGATACCATAACGGCGTCAGGTCAAGTTTGCTATGGTGCGGTGACTGTCAGCAAATTCTCGAACCAAACGCTTTAAGACTCTTCCTCCTTTCCCTTGCATATGCCCAAAATTGTTCTCATTTCCATTACATCTCTTGCTCTCGAGATAATCTGAAGCAGCACCAACAAGAGCCCCCAACCAAACAGGGACTATAGATTCAGCCTCTCCCTGCTTTAAGTACTCAACAGGAAGTGTCTGCACCTGTTAAAAGTCCAGTTACCAAAATGCTGTGAATACAGAAGAATAATGCAATTGAAATCTAAAATGGTGATCTTACAGACTTAACAACAGGTTCAGAGGCTGCTCAACAGCCAAGAAGTCAAAATTTCAATGCTCATAAAAGAGACTTTGCAGTTTTGACTTGGTTATTGAATCAAGAAACTTTATCAACTAAACTCCAAGTCACTGGAGACTTCAGATTCTAGGAATTAAACATCTTTATGTTTCCTTCATACAGATTTAGTACTTTAAAATCAAACCCGCTGAAGCCATGATAAGTTGATTAATCATCGATTTCTCAACCAAAGAGCTAGTTGTCTATAAATTTTTTTTTAAAAAGTCACAATAAGCGAGCCTAAAATCCCAATGAACATCGATAGTTGCCTAAAAAGAATCAAAATTAAGGGAGTGCAACCATTCTAATGAGATTTGTTGGGTCAGACTCAAATTAATACAAAAAGAAAGGAGGATGGCAACAATAGGGATTCATGGGTATAAGTGATTGGTTTCATCCCCTAGCAACCAATCACAAACGTCAAGTTAAATAGTTTACCAACCCTGCATCCACATATACAAAATGTGTATGTTTGTGTGTGTGTGTGTGTGTGTGAGAGAGAGAGAGAGAGAGAGAGAGAGAGAGACCGCTGCTTGCAGCCATCCATGCAAAGATTCCCAGGAAAGAATAGCCTTCAACGTGCTTCTTTCACTCAAACTGCAAACTGCAGCCAATTGTTGCAATATTGTTGCACACTTGTGAACCTGTCAGGAGAAAAGAACAATCATTGCTATTAGATGCATGCTAGAGCACATTCAGACAAAGAAGCAATCATCAATTAGTCTCACATTGGGAAAAATTCACCTATTGTCTTCACGTGACTTTAGATGATCCTATAAGTTTCTTCTACGTCTGTTTGAAATATTCTTCAAGCAATAGCACAAGTTTGAACAAACCATCATGTGCTGATTATAGTCTCTCCACAACTATCAACTAGTAAACCATATAATTATGAAATTCCAATACGTTAACTTTTAATTTCGTTCACAAGATTAAATTAGCAGCTGCATTTAATAATAAGATATCAAGTTCCCAGAACTAAAACTTATGAACATAGAGAAATGCAAAAAATAAACAGCTTAAAAAGCTTATAGATCTACTTGTTCCATTTTCGTTAGAAGGAATTCGACTTCAATAACTAATTAGGCTAGAATATATCGTTGTTACAGAGTGATACAGATTGTATTGTATCACTGTAGATTTAGCTATTATAATATCCCTATAGCTTAATATAGGGATCCCATTTAGTTCCTTAATTAGTAACTGAGTAGTTAGTGCGCATATATATATAGATATACTTCTGTAATAACAAATTAATGAAAACATCTCCATTCTATCTTAACATGGTATTCGAGCCAAGAGCAAAAGTTTGGAAATTTTCTTTTCTGGGGTCACCCTTCTATCTCACTGTCGGCACCACTAGGAGCGTCGTTCACCAAACCACCTCTCCCCAAAGACTGATCACCAGAGGCCTTGCATGTGAGCCTCACACACCACCTGAAGGTTCTGCATCTTCTCCCATGCATTGGTGCATGAAACTGTGTGTGACGGCGCCTTGCCCTTCGGTCAACTTCTTTGGCGCCACCTCTCCCTTAATCCACTTCTATATGTCTAGTTTACTCAGTACCTCATGAGGAATGCTTGTTCTTCATTTTCTCGCTATTGGACCATTTTGACCATGGTTTTCTGGTTAA
The DNA here is from genome assembly GCA_027563885.1 of Erythroxylum longipes. NCBI lineage: Eukaryota > Viridiplantae > Streptophyta > Magnoliopsida > Malpighiales > Erythroxylaceae > Erythroxylum > Erythroxylum longipes. The sequence goes on from JAOQMS010000007.1 coordinate 18,361,556, forward strand.
AAAGCATCAAACCTTAACTTGTTTTGTGAAACAAGAGAGTATAGAAAAGATCAGAAGAAAAAACCACTTTATTTCTCTGATTATATGTAATTGATACACGAGTATAACCTATTCTAATACTACTAAACTACTAGATTTTTCATATATGCTAACTTATTCAATCTATAGTATATCTTATTTTATCTACTAGAAGATAAACTTATCTCCTAGAAGATAATCTGCTAAGCTAACTAAACTTATCTTAAATAATTAACCAACACTCTCCCTCAAGTTGAGGAATAGATATTTATCATTCCCAACTTGCGGAGAATTGTCTCGAATCTAGGCATAAGCATGATCTTTGTGAAGATATCGACTTCCTGCGCTTCAGTAGGGACATAGCATAGATCAATGCCCCTTCTTCTATTTCACATTTGATAATACCTGTCAATTCTAAAATGTTTTGTTCGATCATGTTGAAGTGGATTCTTCACTATGTTGATGGCTGATTTACTATCACTGAAGATTTTGGTGGGAGAGGAAGTGGTGACCTGCATCAACCTCTCTAACCAAATAACTATACAAATTCCTTGTGCAATTGCCCTAAACTCTGCTTCTGCACTGCTTCTTGCTACTACGGACTACTTCTTGCTTCTCCATGTGACAAGATTTGTGGTTAAGATACCGTATTAATACATAATATTGTGATAATCTGATTATAATCATAATATATAGATTAGATATCATTATCTTATAGATAAACCTTATCTTAGGATTATCACTTATAATTGTACAGATTCACTATCCTATTTGGAATCACTATACATGTATATATGTACAACGTTCTCTATGAAATAAAATAGAGAGCAAAACAACTCTTACTCACATGGTATCAAAGCCACCAAGTAACGCCTGGGTTTGCCCAACGTCGTAAATTCGAATCCCATAAAAACAATGGGGGAATGGAGCCACAGTTAAGTGCCCAGTGGACCCCATTTGCTGACACAGGATGGAGCGGGGGGTATATTTATGATTTGGTATTACAACCCTTCACAAGGCCTTTTGGGAGGCTCAGTGTTATCAGTGGGAGATAGCAACTCAATGGTCTCATCATGGCTTATCAATGCCATGATACCGTCGATCAAACGAACATTCATGTTTTTGCCAACAGCTTGAGAAATCTGGAAAGGGGTGCGACAGTCATACTCTGATGGAGAGGATGCATCACAAATCTATGAGATAAAAATGAAGCTGTGACAAATGAAGCAAGGTGATAGAGAAGTTACAGAATACTGAGTTGAGATGGTAGCATTATGGTAGGAACTTGACCTTCTGTCAGATGAAGAGTGGAGGTGCAAGGAAGACGCTGTGATGTACAACCAGAAAAGAGTATTTGAATTTTTGGCTGGTCTCAACAAAAACTTGGATGATGTCCGTGGCAGAATCCTAAGTAGAGTTGCTCTACCAACAGCCAAAGAAGTGTTTTCTAGAGTTAGGAGGGAAGCAGCAAGGAAGAAAATTATGCTGAAAGAGGAGTCAAAAGAAGAGAAACCTTTGGCTCCAATACCTACTAATGAAGCATCTGCATTGCTGTCCCGCGGTGAATCTAGTAAGAAGGGTCAGAAGAAATGGTGTGATCACTGCAAACAAAGTGGTCACACCAAATACACATGCTGGGACATTCATGGAAAGCCTCCAAATTGGAAACCAAAAAAGGGAAAAAACCGAGGCTATCAAGTATCTAGTGAAGGGGGAACAGAAAAATTGGAAGATAGTCAGAAACAAGAAGCTAGGAAGATAAATTGTTGGAAATACTAAAGAATCTCTAAAATGACAGTCACCAATAGAAGACAAGTATAGTTGCCAATGCTACTATGAGAGGTAATATCTGTCAAGTTTTTTTTATCTTCATACGATAGGAAGAAATGGATAATTGATTCTAGAGCATCAGACTATATGACAGATAATTATAACCTGTTTCATTCATACTTTCGGTGTGCTGGACATGAAAAGGTTAAGGTTGCAAATGGTGACTCTTCTTCGATTGCAGGAAAAGGAAATATCAAAGTAACAGATTCTGTGAAATTAAATTATGTTCTACAGGCTCTGAATCTCGACTGTAACCTACTTTCAGTTAGTAAATTGACGAAAGAAGTTGATTGTAGTGCTCATTTTTTCCCTACTCATTGTGTTATACAGGACCTGTCACCAGGGAAGATGATTGGCAGTGCTAAAGAGTTAGATGGAGTGTATTACTTTGAAGATGAAGAAAGTTATTCTAGTCCTTATAGCCTGAGTAATAGTGTGATTGTCCCTAAGAATGATGAACTATTGACATGGCATAAAAGGTTAGCTCAAACTTCCAGTATATGTCAAGGTTGTTTTCAAATATTTCAATAAATAAATACTTTTGTGTTCAATGTGATGCTTGTGAGTTTGCTAAGCACCAAAGAATTTCCTTTACAAGGTCTGAATACAAGCCCACAAAACCTTTTTCACTTATCCATAGTGATCTTTGGGGCCCATCTCGTGTCACTAATAGGACCAATTCAAAGTGGTTCATTACATTTATCGATGATCATACTCGTTTGTGTTGGGTATTTCTTTTGAAGGATAAATCTGAAGTCCCTGCTGTGTTCATCAATTTTTATCAGATGATAAAAAATCAATTTCAAACTAGTAGTGCACTCCCTGAAGCTATACCAATCTCTGAACCAATGCAGGTGCCTGCCGAAGAAGCTCAGAGTAGTAAGGAACAAGAAGACAATGCAGATCTAGAACTGCCAATTGCTTTACAGAAGAAATCTAGGTCACGTACTATGCACCCGATTGAGAGGTTTGTCTCTTATGATGCTCTATCTTCTTAATATAAATCATTTATTGCTAATCTGGACAGAATTGACAACCAAAGAATATCCAAGAGGCTCTTAAAGTTCCAGAATGGAAAGAAGCAGTTCTTGAAGAAATAAGAGCACTTAAAAGGAATGAGACGTGGGAAGAAGTTCATCTGCCAAAAGGGAAGAAACCAGTGGGGTGTAGGTGGATATTCACAGTCAAATATAGAGCTGATGGTTTCATTAAGAGGTATCAAGCAAGATTGGTAGCAAAGGGCTATACTCAGACCTATGAGATGGACTACAAAGAGACATTTGCTCCTGTAGCAAAACTAAATACTATCAGACTATTTCTGTTCGTAGTTGCTAACTTCGACTGGCCTCTTCAACAACTTGACATCAAAAATGCTTTCTTGAATGGCAAACTAAAGGCAGAAGTGTATATGAAATTTCCTCCAGGGTTTGATGAGGAAGGAGGGGGAAACAGAGTATGCAGACTAAGAAAATCTCTATATGGGTTGAAACAATCACCACGAGCTTAGTTTGAAAGATTTGCAAAATTCCTAAAAACAGAGGGATGCACACAAGCTCAGTCTGATCACACAATGTTCTTCAGAATTAGAGAAGGTACAAAGACAATTTTGATTGTGTATGTAGATGATATTGTTTTAATTGGTGACGATGCAGCAGAAATTACAAGACTCAAGTCAACTTTAAGGAGAGAATTTGAAGTTAAAGACCTAGGAGAAATGAGGTATTTCCTAGGCATGGAAGTAGATAGATCAAAGAGCGGAATTTACATCTCACAAAGGAAGTACATTCTTGATCTCTTGAACGAGACAGGAATGTTAGGATGTAAACCAAGCAACACTCCCATTGAAAGTACAAAATTCGAAGATGAAGAAGATAAAATGGTTAACCGTGAAGAATATCAGACACTTGTGGGAAGACTAATTTATTTGTCTCATACAAGACCAGATATTGCTTTTGCCGTGAGTGTTGTAAATCGCTACATGCATGCACCAAAGGATAAGCATTTTGAGGCAGTCTATAAGATCTTACGGTACTTAAAGGGTACTCCTGGGAAAGGATTATTATTCAAGAAGGGAGATCAGAGAACAATTGAAATATATACAGATTCAGATTGGGCAAGTTCAAAAGAGGATAGACGATCAACCACTAAGTATTGTATTTTTGTGTGGGGAAATTTGGTCACGTGGCAAAGTAAGAAGCAAAAGGTGGTAGCCAAGAGTAGTGTAGAAGCCGAACTAAGAGCAAAAGGGATTTGTGAAAGTCTCTAGTTAAAAAGAGTGCTAACATAATTGGGGATCGGTTTTGAGTCACCTATAAAACATTATTGTGATAACAAGGCAGCCCTAAGCATGGCACACAATCCAGTCCACCATGAGAGGACAAAGCATGTTAAAGTTGATCGACATTTTATCAAGGAAAAGATAGAAGATGGGACAATATGCCTAACATATGTACCAATAAAGAAACAAACAACAGATGTATTTACCAAAGGACTTCAAAGACAAGTGTTTGAAGAATGTGTCAACAAGTTGGACATGATTGATATCTGTGATCCAACTTGAGAGGGAGTGTGGTTAAGATACCGGATTATCACATAATATTGTGATAATTTGATTATAATCAGAATATATAGATTAGATATCATTATCTTATAGATAAACCTTATCTTAGGATTATCACTTATATTTGTACAGATTCACTATCATATTCGGAATCACTATACATGTATATATGTACAACGTTCTCTATGAAATAAAACAGAGAGCAAAACAGCCTTTACTCACAAGATTCCTCCATAGTTTAGTACAATAACCAAATGTTGACCTATTGTCTTCAATACAACCAGCCCAATCTGCATCCGTGAAACCTTCTATGCTACTTTTCTCATTTTTCCGAAACATTAATCCTCTATTTGGACTGCCTTTGAGATATCTCAGAATATGGTTGACTGCCTCTAAATGTCTTTGAGTTGGAGGGTGCATAAATTGGCTAATAATACTCACAGAATAAGCAATATTTGGCCTCGTTAGTGACAAATAGATAAGTTTTCCTTACTAACCTTTGGTATTTTCCTTTGTCAACAAGAGGATCTTCTTTTCTTGAATTTCAAGTTGCTCTCTGGTGGAGTTCCCATAGGTTTGCAACCCATCTTTCCTGTTTCCTCTAGTAAATCAAGAATGTATTTTCATTGAGATATGAAAATATCTTCCTTACTTCTAGCAATCTCCATTCCAAGAAAGTGTCTTAATGCTCCGAGGTCTTTTACCCTAAATTCCAGCCTCAATTTTTGTTTAAGATCATTTATCTCACTAGTGTCATCGCCTGTGATTATAATATCGTCCACATACACAATCAAGATGGATTTCTTTCCACTTTTTCCGCACTTCACAAACATTGTGTGACCAGCTTGTCCCTGTTTGTATCCAAACCTACAAAGAGTGTCATTGAACCTCTTAAACCATGCTCTTGAAGACTGTTTGAGGTGTTTGCGGGTTTTGTGGGAAGGTTTGTGAGATAGGAAGCGATATGCTTGGGTTCCAATAAATCACTCCATGGGATGTCTCCCTCTGAAGAGAGGTATTGGTGAAGTATGGTTGTTTTCGAAAAAAGTGACATCATATGAAACGAAGAATTTGTTTGTAGAAGGTGAGAAACACTTATAACCCTTTTGAGTGGGAGAGTACCCAACAAACACACATTTAATAGCTCGTGGGTCAAGTTTGTTTCTATTGGGTTGATTGTTGTGTACGAAAACAGTACACCCAAAGACTTTACGAGGAAGAGAATTAAGGAACTTAATGTGAGGAAATTGTTCTAGAAGAAAACCTAATGGGGTTTGGAATTGAAGAGTTTTTGAAGGAAGACGATTTATCAAGTATGAGGTAGTTAGAATGGCTTCTCCCCAATAGGAATTTGGAACAAAGTTGGTAAACATCATATATTGGGCTACCTCTAAAAGATGACAATTCTTTCTCTCCGCTATCCCATTTTGTTGTGAGGTATAAGCACAAGAGCTCTGGTGAATGATCACATTTTCACTGAGATACTGAATAAAATCAGTTGAAAAATATTCTCTCCCATTGTCAGTACGTATTACTTGAATAGGGGTCTGGAATACATTTTAGATGAGTTTGTGTAACTGTTTAAAGATATGATAGGCTTCAGATTTGTCTTTCATTAGATATACCCGACATACCCTTGTATGATCATCAATGAAACTGATAAACCAACGAGTACCGATTAGATTTGTAACTCAAGCGAGACCCCATAGATCACTATGAATTAATTGGAAAGGTTTTGAGGGTATGTATGAGAGTATGGGATAAGTATTTTTGCTTTGTTTTGCAAGTACACATTGTTCACAATATAAAGCAATCTGATCTTTATTGATGAAAAGGTTTGGATATAAGATTTTCAAATATGGGAAATTGGGATGACCAAGGCATTGATGCCATAACATAACATCATAATTTGACATAACTGAGAGGGAAATCCTATGTGGTGATTTGGATTCAGTAGGAGTACTCTTTCCTGAGAAGTAGTAAAGTCCATCTTTCTCCTCAGCACTGCCAATCATCTTCTCCGAACACCGGTTCTTAAATTGACAATGAGATGGAAAGAACGTCACAATACAGTCCCTGTCCTTGGTTAATTGACTGACAGATAGTAGATTATAAGTTAACTTAGGCACATAGAGAACATTATTTAATTGTCAGTTTTGGCAAACAAACTCTCCCTTGACCAATAGTTGGTGACCCTTTTCCATCCGCGACCCAGACATTAACTTATTGGTTACACGGCTCATATTTTTCAAAGACATTCAAAGACCCCGTCATGTGGTCTGATGCAATCCAGAGATCGTGACTTAGGGACTTTGATAATAATGATTGACACAGGTTACCTTTACGCACTAGTGTTGTAGTAGAGGTTTGTTGGTCATGTGAGTCTTTCTCAGTTGTGATTTTTGTTTGATTCAAGAGTTTGTGGAACTGGGGGGGGGGGGGGAAGATGTTTAGCCTTGTGGATTTGTTGATATTGAATTCTGCTACATGTGTTGCTCCACGTTTTTGCTGAACTCTTTGGCTTTTACGTTTCCAATTTAGTGGTTTCCCATGTAATATCCAACAAGTCTCACGGGTGTCGTAGGGCTTATCATAGTGGTCACACCACTGCTTGTTCTTGGTTTCTTGCTCTCGGGTTTGGTAAGTAGACTCCTTTCGAGAGTTTGCCACTAGAGTTGAGCCTTGAGAGGTTTGTTCAGAAGTGTGTGAGGTAAGCATGACCTTTTTCCTACTCTCTTCCCCACGAACCTCAGCAAATGTTTCTTGGATTGATGTCAATGGTTACCGAATAACCTTCCCCGCACTTCATCAAGTCCAACATTAAGTTCCTGCAAGAAATCAAAAACTTTCTCCTTCTCCAATAATTTTTCATACTTCTTGGCATCAGCACGACACTCCCAATTTGTTGCATAAATTAGATCCATCTCCTTCCATAATTCAGTAAGTTATAATACTCGGTAATAGACATATTACCTTCATGAGTATTTCTGATTTTTGATTTGATTTCAAAGCATTGAGAAGTGTTTTCCAAATCAGAATATATTTCTTGCACATCCTCCCAGATTTCTCTTGTAGTTTTGTAGAATAGGTAGGTTCTTCCTATTTTTGGCTCCATTGAATTTATAAGTCAAGCCATGACAATAGAATTCTCAGCTTCCGAAGCATCGTAAGTGACTGCTATTTTGTGTGGTTGAGGAATTACCCCCGTTAGATATCCAACCTTGCCTCTTCCTTTGATTACGAGCATAACTGATTGAGACCATTCTCGAAAATTCGTTCCATTTAATCTATGTTACGTGATTTGCAACAAAAGATTATCAATAGGAGGAGATGAAGTTTAAGCTGAAGGTATTACGTAACTAGGTGTTTGGGATGAGGTTTGGAACTCATCAAAGGCATCGAAGGTTGGGGGAAAAAAAAAGGCTACCAGAATCGGTAGCTCTGATACCATGAAACAAGAGGGTATAGAAAAAATCAGAAGAAAAAACTACTTTATTTCTCTGATTATATGTAATTTGTGAGTATAACCTATTCTAATACTACTAAACTACTAGATTTTTCGTATATACTAACGTATCCAATCTATAGTATATCTTATCTTATCTACTAGAAGATACACTTAAACTTATCTCCTAGAAGATAATCTCCTAAGCCAACTAAACTTATCTAAAATAAGTATCCAACAGTTTGTCTACATAGGAGTTGGTAGTCTCGTTGACTGGTTGATTCTACCCAGGAGTAGCAAAATCAATGATCCTCTTACATCCCAAAGCAATATTTGATATAGTTTGTAGTTTTGTTGACTTTCTATTAGCATTTGATCTTTTCTGGTTGTTCTTGATTTGCTTGACTATTTTGTCTCCATGACTGACAAATAGAAAAACTTGGTTATGACTGATGTCATTCTTGTTATGTCTAAAATCACATAATATAAATTAACAGGTCTCAATTATCTAGATTGGTATAAGACCATTCAAATTTACCAAAAGGGTTTCTAAAGACCATTACCTCACTAATGATCCACTATTGGACCATACTCATAAGAAGTAGCTGTGTGAGGATGCCCAATTATTCTTGCAAATTCAAAATTCTATTGACGATGAGGTCATCAATTTAACTATCATTGTATGTTAAAGAATAGATGAAACATATAGAAATTTTGTACTATGGAAAAGGAAATATTTATGAAGTGTGTAAGAATTTTTATCGTGTTGAACAATAAGATCAATCTCCTCAGGCAAATTTTATGAATTTCAAAATGACTTATGAAGAATTAAATGTATTGTTGCCTTTTAGTTTTGATTTCAAAATCTAACAAGCTCAACGATAGCAGATGGCAGTAAAGAATTTTTTGACTAGTCTTAACTCTAAGTTTGAGATTGTTAAGTTTCAGATTCTCTATATAATGTTGAGATTTCCTCCCTACAAGAGGTCTTTACTCCAATACTTCAAACAGATGTTAATGCGTTTGGTAGTGCCAATATTCAGGCCGTTATATCCAAGTTGGGAATGGAGAATACCTATTCACCAGCTTGAGGGTGAGTGTGGAAAAACCGTATAGTTAGGAGACTATTTTAGGAAAATATATTGTAACAGATTGAATCCTTAAGTTAGGATATTATTGGACAAGATTCTGATAGGATTGGCTAAGATTCTGATAAGATACTCCATGATTTATGGGTATTTACCAGATTTGGATACTAGGTTTTTGTATATATATGTAGCTAGCAGTGCTGTAACGAAAACACACAAGGAAATACACTTTCTGCTTAATTTCTGACGTCTCAAAACATTTTCGATTAAAGATTCAGTTCCTTAACCACTATTTTAATAACATCAACAGCTAGAAGACACAAAACACCAAAATTTTGCAAAGTCTAACACTAATCCACAAGCTATCACAAAGCATAGTCCATAAGTTTTTTGGAAGAAACACAATTCAAAACACTAAGAATTCATGTGCTTAACTAAAAAAGTTTGACCATGTACATCATTATATTCATCAAATATGAATGGTCTGTTTTGGTATTTACCCGTGACATTGCTGAAACACCAAGCAAAGCATACACCATATTCGATACAAGTCCCTCACCATTGTGAGATATGACCTGAATTACTATGACACTGAATGATCCTTCACGAATGCAACTAAGTGAATCCAAAAATGATGTTAAGCCCACTTCCAAGAAACCTGAAGATAAAACAAATTAAAAGTGAAAAGTTAATAAAAAAAGTGCATTCATAGGCTACCTTAGATGAAAACATAACCAAATTAGATAAGTAAAAAGAATCTTAAACAAGGTAAGAACACCATTATTTTAAATATATAATAACGTAATCAAAGGCTGAAATTCAATCAATAAAATAAGTCACATTATCTAAGAATGGTTGACTAGTAACTTGATGAAATGGAAATGCCTTGAATCCAATTACCAGACACTTGACTACACATTGGTTTCTATAAGAACAAATACAAATGATCACAAAATACAAATTCAAAATTGTAGTTTACATACTACCACCCAAAAGTCATGCCAAAGGATGCAGTATTGTGTTATACTTACATGACAAATACGACATTGCTGCTAATGCAGCTCCACGATGCATAGCAGTGCAGCATATAGCTGCTTTTTGAAACGATGCTTCGAGAAGTGAACCTGATGCAGCTAATACTTCCTGGGATATTCATATAGTTAGAGTCATCATCCAAATTGGATTCCTTAAACAAGAAGGTGCTAAGAAATGGAGGGAAAAACCAATCGTCTAAAATATTTACTCAAAATTAAGAGACGCAACAGAGACTAAAAGACTGAGATAGCAACAGAGACTAAAAGACTGAGATTATAAGAAATTGGAAAGGGGTATAATAAACCTTGCCAGAGCCACGAATAAATGTGGATGCAAAATTTGTATATGCCTCAACCAAATCAGGCTCCTGATCACATATGTATGAAGAGTTAAGAGCCTTGATTGATGCTGCTTGTGTAAACCGTTCAAAAGTTGTAATAAACAATAGCCCATACTCCTCCCGCTGACCAAATTCTTCGATTACAACTGAAGCTGAGGATGCAATTTTCATTTGATGAAAAACAAAAGAGTAAATGTCGAAGCAGGAACTAAACCACACATTTAGATTCATCCTAAATAATGTGGCCTATAGCCTACAAATTACATGGTTTTTATACACAAGTAGTAAGTGCTAGATATATTGGTAAATTTGTTTTCAACTACTACAAAACTCTCATCAGATGGAAAAGTTATAAAAAGGAAAGATGATCAAATATTAAAAATTTGAAATAATACATAATCCAAACACCTTACCTGTCCTGATGTAGCAGTCGTGACTTTGAAATGACAAAAAATTATTTGATAGGCAGTCCAGTATATTGGGGAGTAGCATAACAAAGTGCTGCCCTGTAACAAGCAACTTTCAGTTGTGGAATATGTAATTATTCTTGCTGCGCCAAATGGCATATCAACTATGTGGATTGGAAAGAACAGCAACTCAAAGAAAAGAAATTCTCTCCCATTACCAGAGGAATGAATTGCTAATGAAAGAGCACGACAAGATGCTGTAGACAAGTTATTGTTCTCCATGTGTTCAGACCTCAAAAGTTTCTCTAGTATGGGCCAGAAAATCCTCAACAGTCCAAATATAGGATCATCAGCAGAAGGACCACTAGGTATATTTGTTGCGAGATGAGCAAATACAGTCCCCATCCTGTAAATTAGATAGAGATTAGAAGCAGAAGACCATATGACAAAATTGGTATGGAGGGATACGTGCTCAAATCAAGCAGTCTTTATTCACCAATAATTTAAGAGTAAAGGGTAAAACCAACTGTTAATGACTCTCCCTCAGCTTATGTGCTCTCAGAAATATACTCAGCTTGCTTTCTGATGTAACAAAAAAATGAATTACTCAGGATAAATTGAAATTGAAGAAGGGAGAACACGTAGGCCCAGTTTTTTTCAGCAGATAAAACCCAAGTTTAGTTCAGAAGATTATTGACGAAACAAACAGTGGAATGGTGTACCAAATGCAGGTTGGGTACGAGACAAGGTCTAGGAATTTTGTACCGTTCTCATTCCTATTATTTCATTTGTGGTACCAAATAAAGCATTTTAGGTTTACGCTGAATATATTAGTCTTCTAAGTGATCACCACCAATATCAGTTGCAAATGAGAGGGCCTAGCATGGAGCTGTAACCTAAATATTTTTCATGGTTTCACACCAACTATAATTCGATACTAATCATAATGCCCCTGAAATGCTTCCAATATTTTTGGTAAACTAATGAGGGGAAACAATTACCAAAGTTGACAAGCTCAGTCTCATCCCACAACGAAAGAAACATAACTGAAACAAAATTAACAGTATCAATACTACCTGTACAGTCCTTTTATGGCATAATTCAAAAGCTGTGTGTAAGTAGCTGGACTTTGCCTACAAGAATGGATGCTATCTACATCAATCTGAAATGAAAAAGACCTATTAATTCTGATTCAGAGCAACGAGGTATAAACAGAATAAGTTAAATTTTATTTTTCATAATTCAAACGACTTGGCAAAGCAATAAAGTATGCTATTTCTACAACATAAGCTAAGTTAAAAAAACCAGGAGGAAGAAAAGAACAATTGTTAGTCTTCAAATAATAGTTCGAAATGAGCGAGCTTTTACAGATGATATCAATCAATGTTTCCATTCTATGGCTAACAAAGAGTAAGCGTTGACAAGCTCACTGATGCAATTATGCAAAGTACCAGCAGATCATAAAAAGTACTCATCCAATTGACAAAGTAAGGTACAGTTGACTGATTATCAAATGATGAATCTATACCAAACAAGAGATAAATGAAAATTTAACTCACACATATGACACATATGAAGCAAATAGCACAAAAGTATGAAAGGATAACTGCAGGCTAGAGGGCTGTATCTGCAGATTGACCAGTAATCAGAACATGTATAGCTTTCAAATTGCCAACAAAAAGTTCCAAAAGCGAACTGATCTGCAGAATACATGAAGGCTAACATGAACGTTCAAGTAAAATTCACTTTACTTGCCCAACTGGGTAAAATAGTGTTAGGATACTACGTTACGTAGAAGAATCACACGATTCAATATACTCTGATAGTATTACTGAATATATGATTTTCATAAAAAAAAGGTGGCAGCCTTCCGAGAGGCCTGCGACTCTCCTTACAACAACCAAATTCCCATGCCTCTCACACGTAGCGACCGCCTATATGTACTATGAAAAGGACAACCCAAATAACGGCATAACACCATAACAATAACGTAATGAAAAGGAAAGGTAACCGAATGCCACATGTTCACTCTAGGATCGACCCACTATTCCTTCACTCATGGGCCTTCTTTCTCCTAGAATACGTAAGTTGAATAGGAGGCCTATCATTACCCTCCCCTTCGAGTTCCACCTTGTCCTGAAGGAGAAAATTAGGAAACTGATGTTGGATTGCCTTGCGAGATTCCCAAGTAGCTTCAAAATCAGGGAGTTCACACCATTTAACCAGAATTTCTTTGCCCCTCACGGTGTCACGCCATTGCAGTACCTTCTCTATGTTCACCACCCATTCCATATCTGATGATAATTGAGGAGGAAGGGGTTGACTGATCTGTTGAAATCCCAACGCCTTCTTGAGTTGGGAGACATGAAAGATTGGGTGGATGTTGGTGTCGACTGGTAAATCAAGTTTATATGCCACTACTCCAATCCGCTCGAGAATGCGATAAGGGCCGAAAAACTTCGGCGAGAGTTTCTCATTCTGCTTTTTAGCCAAAGAGCGCATTCTATAAGGTCTCAATTTGAGGAAAACCAGATCTCCCACATCATATTGAACATCTTTCTGATGTTTGTCTGCTTACATCTTTATTTTTACTTGAGCCTTCGCAAGATGGAGCTTGAGTTCCTCCAACATTGCGTCTCTTTCTTTGAGCTGATCCTCCAAGTCAGCTACTCTTGTAGTTTGACTGCCAAAATGCACTAAAGGTGGGGGAGCCCTTCCATATACAACTTGGAAGGGAGTCATGTTAGTAGATATATGGTAGGAAGTATTATACCAGTATTCTGCCCATGGAAGCCAAGAACTCCACTTCTTTGGCTGAGCGCCTGCAAAGCAACGCAGATAGGTCTCTACACTTCTGTTTACTACTTCAGTTTGACCGTCGGATTGAGGATGATAGGCTGTACTCCGCCGTAGGACAGTCCCTTGTAGTCTGAATATTTCTTCCCAAAAATTGCTCATGAAAATTTTGTCACGGTCTGAAACAATTGACCTAGGCATCCCATGAAGTCAAACAATCTCCCTAACAAAAATATCTACTACTGACTTTGCTGTAAAAGGGTGCTTTAAAGGCAGAAAATGCGTATACTTACTTAACCTGTCAACAACCACAAGAATAGAATTATAGCCCACTGATTTGGGAAGGCCTTCCACGAAATCAAGAGAAATATCCTCCCAAATTCGATTAGGAATGGGAAGAGGTTGGAGTAATCCCGAGGGAGATGCAGCTACATATTTGTTCTGTTGACATATGGCACATTCAGCTACAAATTTCTTAATATCTTCCTTCATACCTCTCCAAAACACCTCACTTTTAATTCTTTTATAAGTCCGCAAGAATCCGGAATGCCTCCCAATTGAACTGGTGTGAAACTCGTGTATTAAGGTAGGCAAAATACTAGAGTTAGTGGGCAGAAACATTCTCCCTTTATACAACAAAGTGTCATGTTGCCAAGAATAACCCGACAATTCCTTTGTGCCATCTTGCAATTTCCGAATTATTTCAGCAAGAGTGGAGTCCGCAGCCACTTCTTTTCATATTTTATCACTGTCTATCACCCTTGGAATAGAAATCGCAGTCAGTTGAAGTAGTTCAGGCTGAGGGATTCGGGATAAGGCATCAGCTGCAACATTTTCCTTTCCTGGTTTATATTGGATCTCAAAGTCATACCCGATTAATTTAACAACCCACCTATGATATTCTAGCTGTATAAGCTTCTGTTCTAACAAATGTTTCAAACTTTTTTGATTAGTTTGAATCACAAAATGTTGTCCTAACAAGTAGTGTCTCCACTTCTGTACTGCCAACACAATAGCCATCAACTCTCGTTCATATACTGACTTCATTTGGTTGCGGGTTGACAACGCTTGGCTGAAGAAAGCAATGGGGCGACCATCTTGAGACAAGGTTGCACCTAATCCAATACCTGATGCATCGGTTTCCAAGGTAAAAGGCTTTGCAAAATCGGGTAGAGCCAAGGTGGGAACAAGAGTCATAGCTTCTTTCAATTGTTGGAATGCCTTTTTTGCTTCTGCATTCCAATGAAAGGAGTCCTTCTTCAGTTGTGTCAATGGCCAAGCTATATTTCCATATCCTTTCAAAAATCGCCTATAGTAACCCGTAAGGCCTAAGAAGCCCCTAAGCTCCCTCAAGTTGGATGGTGTAGGCCAATTTTCCATGACTTTAACCTTCTCCTTATCCACCTCAACCCCTTGGTCTGTCACCCAATGGCCCAAATATTCAATTTTCCTCTGCCCAAACACACATTTCTTCTCATTTAAAAAGAGCCGATGTTCAGTCAAGGTAGTGAGCACCTTATCCAAGTGCTCCCCATGGGCCCTTTCATCTCTACTGTAAACTAATATATCATCAAAAAAACTAAGACGAACCTTCTTAGGAAAGAGTGAAGCACACGATTCATTAAGGACTGAAAAGTTGTTGGGGCGTTTGATAACTCAAAGGGCATCACCCTAAATTCGTAGTGACCCTCGTGAGTTCTAAAGGCCATCTTCGGAATATCTTCCACCCTTATCCGGATCTGATGATTACCTGATTTCAAATCCAATTTTGAAAAGAGCTTAGCCCCATGTAACTCGTCTAGTAGCTCGTCAATTACTGGTATCGGGTAACAATCTTTTATCGTCACTCGATTTAGAGCTCAATAATCTACACAAAAGCGCCAGCTCCCATCCTTTTTCTTAACCAGCAATGCGGGACTTGAATAAGGGCTCGTGGAAGGTTGAATAATGCCTGCCGCCATCATTTCCTTGACCAACTTCTCAATCTCATTTTTTTGATAGTGTGGGTAACGATAAGGTTTAACGTTAACTGGCGACGTTCCTGGTTCCAAGTTAATTACATCGTCGATGTCCCTTTGAGGGGGTAGTTCTGTGATAGGTTGGAATACCATCCGATGATTCATTAGCAATGTTACGAGTATAAGTTACCTTGGGAGAACTACACCCCAAAAGCTAGCTTGAAGAGAGGGAGAGCCCAAGGCCTTATAAGGCCTGTTCTAGAACCATGCCTCCCCGAT
>JAOQMS010000007.1:18377411-18388295 GCA_027563885.1 Erythroxylum longipes
AAAGCTAGCTTGAAGAGAGGGAGAGCCCAAGGCCTTATAAGGCCTGTTCTAGAACCATGCCTCCCCGATATGGGACTTGTAACAAGCAATCTCTAGACCATTTCTGAAACTGCCCATGTGTCACTATTAATTTCTCCAGGAAAACCCATCTGATATAGTTCCACAATCAACCCCACTCCTTCTTGTTGTATTGCTTTAGTCATGGTCTTCAACGAAACTCCTGCCTTGCACAAACTGGGGTCCCCTTTGAGCACGACTTGAGAACCATCCACACAGAATTCCATCACTAAGTTACTCCAATTCACCTCCATGTTTCCAAGACTTCCCAACCATTACATACCAAGAATGATATCGGTACTGCCCAATTGTAGAGGTAGAAAATCCTCTATGATTGTGATTCCCTTAACCTCGATCCTAACTCCCTTGCAAATGCCCCTCCCTTTAACTGCTAAACCATTCCCCATAATTACCCCATAATTGTAAGTAGAAATGAGGGGTATTCGTAGCTCTTCAATAATCTCTAGAGATAGGAAATTATGGGTAGCTCCACAGTCGATCATCACTGTCACGTCTCTCCCAGCCAACATTCTTCTCATCTTCATCGTACCTCGTGTGGTCAGGCCAAGCAGCGAATTTAGGGCTAGTTCCACAGCTTCCGTCATGTTTACCGCCGCACTCTCTGCTTGGTCCCCTGAGATCAGCTCGACATCCTTCGATTCTATACCCACCGCCTCCTCTTCTTTTTCTTCGTCAGTGATGAGCAGAATTTGGAGTTCCTTCCGACAAACATGGCCTGGTCGATATTTCTCTTTACACGAATAACATAGTCCCCGTGCCCTTCTGTCTTGGATCTCGGCATCAGTAAGCTGGATCTGTCATCGTCCTACTTCAACTAGGGTTCGCACGGGTTCTCGGTTTGGAGGCATGGCCCGAGTACTCCAGAAGGTTCCTTGGTTTGGAGCCTTGGCTTCTACTTCTCGGTTCAGGTTCTGACCCATGCCTCCTTTCCCATCTCCCCACTGATTGGGTTTAAGAGGAACAGATCCAGTTGTGCTTCATTTTTGCTTGATGGTCCAGTTCGTTTCTTCAATCATTTGGGCTGTGTTCATAAGGGCCTTAAGCCCCATCGGATTCATCAAACGAAGTTCAGCTCTTATCTCTGTCTTCAACCCCTTCACAAACATGGACTCTAACACCTCCACAGGCAGCGTCGTTAGCGATGCTGAGAGTTTCTCAAACTCTCTCCTATAGTCAGCCACGGACCCAAGTTGTTTAATATCTAAAAACCGTTCACACAAGTTTCCCGTTTGTGTTTGGCCGAACCTCTGGATTAATTGTTGTTTTATATCACTCCAGCTGCCGAATGGTGTTCTCGCATCAGTCCACCGAAACCAGGCGAGAGCATCCTCTTCGAAACTGATTCCAGCTGCCATCAGTTTTTCAGCTTCGCTCATTCGATTCATTTCGAAGAACATCTCCGCTCGACATAACCATCCTTCCGGATTCGTTCCATTGAATACTGGCATCTCAAGACGTCTCCCAGTGCGCCATGATTTTGAGTTCCCATATATCTCTCGTCCACCCCTTTCATTTGCTACTGGGCATGTGGCACCGTAACCACTCACTAGTTCTTCTACTCCTAGAGGTGCTCTCTCATTCTTTCCTTTTTCAACCGAGCTAAACCCTTCTTCTCGTTCAGTATTCTTCCCTTTACCCAGAGATTTACTTCCTTCTGGCACCGTTTCCTGTTGCTCACTAATAGTGGCCATTATCTAGGTCACTCCTTGGGAGAGTGTGGTGAGAGTCTTTTCTATCTCCAACATTCTCTCAACAGCTCTTTCCACTACTGGAATCTTGCTTAACTCTTCTCTGATTCCTTCCAACTCTTTCTCAATCGCTTCCATTTTGCCGTCAGAGTTCTTCGAAGGCATGGCTTGCTAGCTCTGATACCAATTTCTATTAGGATACTACGTTATGTAGAAGAACCACACGATTCAATATACTCTAATAGTATTACTGAATATATGATTTTCATAAAAAAAAAGGTGGCAGCGTTTCGAGAGGACTATGACTCTCCTTACAACAACCAAATTCCCATGCCTCTCACACGTAGCGATCGCCTATATGTACTATGAAAAAGACAACCCAAATAACGGCATAACAACATAACAATAACGTAATCAAAAGGAAAGGTAACAGAATGCCACATGTTCACTCTAGGATCGAACCACTATTCCTTCATTCATGGGCCTTCTTTCTCCTAGAATACGTAAGTTGAATAGGAGGCCTATCAAATAGCAACTGGTTTTAAATTTAAATAAGCTGCGAGAGCTAATACTCGTGATGATGAAAAGGGAAAAAAGATTTTTAGATCAGTGGGAAAAGTTTACATAATATAATAAACATGAACTTAAAACACACTAGTTGTCAAAGTGAGTGAGTTAAAAACGACACAAGTACAAGGCAGAAAGGTATACAAATTATGTGCAACACATGCCAAATAGATATAAGGTCTTACAAGTTTTCCAATAGCATCGTAGCTAGAAGAAAGCAATCTGCCCAACAAATTGTTCTGTAGTTCTTTGTTTGGAAGAGATCCCAGGACCATGCTAACAGCACTAAACACTTCTTCCTCATCTTCCAAAGTTGTTTGCCTCTTCTCTAGAGCCTGTAATTTTACAAGAAGGAAGTATGAGAGGGAGAGATAGAGGGAGCAAGCAAAACCATGCAAATATGACTTTTGAAGCAAGCCAAAGACCCAAAGATGCCATTATAAAGACAGAACAAGACAATTTTTTTCTTCAACAAAATCTCCTCTTTTACTGGGGAGGGACAAAACTTCAAGGTTAAGTAATATCATTTTAACTACAGAGACAAGATAAGCATTGACATCTTAAAATCCAAGAACCACCTTATGCCATAGGCCAACCTCCCCTTGCATATGATGTATGTTACCGATACATTTATTGCAAGATATAGTTAAAAAAACAAAATCCACCATAGCAAATTTTGAGGAAGATCACATAAGTAGCAAGAGGCCATAATATATAAGACGATGGTCTAAGCCTGAGTGACCCAAAAGAAAGCAGATTGTGTCCCTTGTATGAAAGTTACCCTCCAAACATGTTTGTTAGAAGTTCAAAGAGCATTCTTTCACATCCATTCCCACTGAAAACTAGATACTTCCATTGTATATGCAATATTTAAATGAAAAGTGTGAAAAGTACTCTAATTGAAACCAAAAAAAAAAATCAGCTGCTTTAATAAGAATTGTCTTTTCCCTTTTCTTTTCTCTTGGTGTAACTACAACACCAATATTGATCAAGAATTGTAGAAACCAAAGTCTGGGATCGGTCTTTCTCATATATGATGGATGTTGCAGACAAAAAACTGAAAGGTCCAACATTGCGGAACCCAAATATGGTGAAGTTCACAAAGCAAGGACTTGGAAGTAAAAGTTTCATAATCTTAATTCCAGTCAAAGCTAGCAATGCCTCTACTTACCTAGTGAAAACCCAATGTCAAAGATGCATGGAATTATTGACTACAAATTCATCGTGATAGAAGAAATTGGACTAACACTATAGGATCAGTAAGTTTTTCCCAACAATGACAATTTTTCATATTTCCATTTAAAAAGATAATGCAGAATGTTTTCTCAACTAACCAAGGTCTTCAAAGAGGAAAAGGGAAAGGGTCAAAAGTTCCACAAAATAAGTAAGAGGTTATCTTTTACGTTACACAAACTATGCAAGAATATAACCCATAACAAAGTCATATGTAACATATTGCGATACAAAACAATATGGCATGTGTCAAATATGAAATTTTGTACCCTCCATATAACAAATATGAAATATGTATAACAATAATGAAGAGACAAAGTAAGTACATTGGTTGTGGATACGACATACACGATAAAAATGAACTTCAGGCAGACATGAACAATGAATAAACATATACAGAAAATTAGCTAGTGGTCATGGTACATAAAACATATTCATTTGTATATGTTCTTGACTGATATTTAAATTCATATACACGTGCTTTTTGTATGTGCAGCTCAAACATAACTCCATCAACTGCTCACTTAAACCCCTCATTGTAACTTCATCTCAGATTTTGATAATTTAGTTTCATTCAATAAATTGACCTTTCAAATTTCATATTAAGGCAGTACATTAATTCTGCATCTAACTTGTTTGTGAAGGCGCTGCATGTTTGTTAAATAACTACATATTCATCTCCAGAAAGGTAGATTGAGGTTTTAAAATTTGGTCGCTAATTGTTAATTGATAATAGGTCTCATTAAATTTCTCTAACCTTGCCCAGGAGTAAATGGCTATTTCTTCCCCAATTTTAAATTAAGTTATCCTAGTTCCTGGACAGTTCTACACCATGTGCAATCGACTAAAAGTAGGTCTAACCAGTTCTCAGCTTTTGAGTTCAATCAACCAGACTAGTTCAGCTAAAATCTGGGATATGGTGCACTTGAAAGGTGAATACAAAAAAAGAATTATGCACTGCTTTCAGTCCAATAAAATGAATGGATAAAGAAAAATCAAAAGGAAGAGGGAAATAATAGGTGCTCAGCAAACATGTTGACCTCTCCTATACACATCAAAATTTCCAGATTTGAAGGATCATAGATAACTGGAGGAGCATCTTCACAAAATTTACGCAATGCAGAGGCACAAGCACCGGATGACTGGGGCTCTGAGATACCAGCAGCGAGAAACAATCTGAAAGCAGCAAATCAGCACAAAATGGACAAAAGGATATATGAATGACAAAGAAATGATGCATATAGAAACTATCCTCCAAAAGACTGACATGCAAGATGCATTCTTAGGAAATTAAATGTACAAGAAGATCAGCTTGATTAAGAAGTAATTCCAGTGCTTATCTTATTTAGGTAGTAGTCATCTTATTTAGAAAGTCTATAATTTTTGTAAGTCTATTTTTATTAGGAGAATAAGCTTGCAAATCCTTATTCTATTTCAATTACTAAAATGTATTTAGTCTATTTAATGGACATTACGTTGAATAAGAAAACTGTCAGAATTTTTCATACAAATAGTTGACAAAAAGTTTGTCAAAGACGAGTTTTCTAAACAGCAACCACAAGATCTAGAAAGGGGAAGCACTATAGTAAAGGAAAAGTGGATTTCTAGCGAGTTGTCCCTTATGTCGTCTGATGGCTAGATCCTACAACAAAAACACATACCAATTCAGTATCAGAGTTTGACGTCGTGGACGACTCTATAGACTTGTTAAGCCAAGTGGATGTGCTCATGAGAAACATCAAGCTAAGGCTGTCTATGGTGGAGGACCACCAGCTGTCCAACGAAAAGTTCTTGAATTCGTATAGAGGAGATTTTGCGAGAGTTGAAAGGGCAAAGTAAGAACAATGAGGTGGGCAACAATAGTTGTACTTGTAGAGACCAAAGGGAGGAAAGAAGCCCGGGGCTAAATTAAAATTTCCTTCATATGATGATACAACCGATCCATTGATTTGGATCCATAAGTGCGAACAATTCTTTGAAAATTATCAAAAGCCTAAAAGGGAGGTAGGGCTGGCAGCATTCCACCTTAATGGGAAGGCACAACAGTGGTTTCACAAGGTGAAGCAAGAGGAGGCAGGTATGGATTGGGGAACATTTGTGAAGCAACGTCACCAGAAGTTTGGTCCTCTGATAGGATCGGCTAGGGAGAGAGTGATTTAGACAATGGGAGGGACAATAGAAAAGGGAATAAACCGTTAGTCTGGAAAGTATATTCCAGGAGGAAGAACAGTGGGCCAGGAAGGGAGTTAGTTAACAGCTAATGTGGCTAAGTAGTTAGGCGTAACAAAATGTATCTGGGAAGGGGGTTTATGTACTGGGAAGGGAGCAGGAGAGAGGTAGGCAAGAAAAGAGAGTAAAACTTGTGACAGAAGGGGAATCAAACCTTCTGAGGAGCAATTCTGCTCTAGATAGTGAGAAATACTATACATCTAGACTGTAATGATACATATACATTACGGCTATAATTCAATAATACAGTAAATCTCTAGTACTCTAAGACTAGAGTTCTATCATTGGTCCGACTTGCCGGATCAATCATCATCATCAAAAGAAAGGAGAGTTTTCTTTTGGTATTTCATTAACTGCGGAGGTCCATCTTCATGCCACCAAAGATGTCAGATAGGGTAGATTTGTTGGAATCTCGTATGGCTAGTCTAGAGGCGGGGGTCGAAGATATCCAATCATCTATGAGAATGGCTATGGGGGAGATGCGGCGATCATTACTACTAGAAATGAGCAAAATGATGGGAAAGCGTCCGGAAGAAGGACAAGGGAGTGATACCTCTGAGAGGAGACCGACGGTAGCTGGTGAGAAGGGTACGTAGCATCTGCAACAGCATTTTCAATCGGAACAGTCGTTGAGTAATATGGAGGAGTATAGAATGTCGGTGAGAAAAGTGGAGCTACCAATGTTTAATGGGTCTGATCCTGTAGTATGGATCACGAGAGCAGAGATTTACTACGATGTTCATGGTACTTCTGAAGAGGTGAAAATTAAACTGGCTCTCCTAAGTAGAGGGATCGACCATTCACTGGTTTAACCTCCTTAGAGAAACCGAAGTTGAGCTAACGTGGGATAAGTTGAAGAAGGCTTGAATCGATAGGTATGGAGGAAGGCGATTTGAGAACCCATTTGAAGAACTCTCTGATTTACGTCAAACGGGTTCGGTAGAAGAATATATCGAGGCCTTTGAATTTGTGTCCTCACAGGTGGGTCGTTTATCGGAGGCACAGTTCATGGGTTACTTTATGAGTAGGTTGTGAGATGATATAAGACGAAGGGTGCATAAGTTCAGTTCAGCTAATAGAATCCAAATGATGAAAATCGCTAGGGCTATGGAGGAAGAGCTAAACGGTGAACAAGGAGGATATGAGACATCTGCTCCCCGATATCGCACTTGGAATCATAGAGGTGAGGCTGGTTTTAGAAACAATAGTCGGGTTAACCAAACACATGCAGAGTCAGGTCATGCACGTTCGGTGGGTTATGGAGCGGTAAAAGAAGACATCGGGTTGGGTCGAAACCGCGACCCGAATACCCGTCGTTTCCATGCTAATGCACCAAACAGAACCCTGGGTTCTCACACAGTGACGCCGATGAGACGTTCGGAGAGGGATAGAAGGGCACTGCCGGAGAAGAACAAAGGATTACGACACATTTCCTACCAAGAGTTGATGGATCGAAAAGCTAAAGGATTATGTTTCAGATGTGGGGAAAAATTCCACCCCTTACATCAGTGCGCGGAAAAACAATTACGGCTACTAATATTGGATGATAATGAAACATTAAATGACGATGGGGAAATAATAGCCATTGAAGGAGATGATGTTGAGGACGAAGAAGTAGCTCTGGAATGCCGAGCTATGGGGGGTGTTTGGAATCAATAAGGTAGTGTTATCTGAAAGTAAAACTATGAGGATAGAAGGAGAGATACGCGGGGTTCCATTGTAGTGTTGGTGGACAGTGGCGCAAGTCACAATTTCATTTCTCCGGAGCTCGCTAGTGGTCTGGGATTACAGATAGAAATGACAAGGAGTTTGGGAATTCGTTTGGGGGATGGCCACAAGGTAACCACAAATAAGAAGTGCATAGAAATTCCCATTCAGATGGGGGAATTAGAGCTGAAGATTGATGCATACATATTGGAATTGGGAGGAATGGATATCATCTTAGGGGTGGCTTGGTTGCAGACATTGGGTAAGGTCATTGTTGATTGGAAAGAAATGACTATGCAATTTCAATATGATGGACGGAGTGTAGAATTATGTGGCAATGCCTACATCAGGTCAGTTCAGCCGGGAGGAATTAAGTGTTCTGGCGGTCCAGCATCCTTACACAACCTATTAGAGAGTCTACCGGGCGACTTTCAAGTAGCAGAAGTTGTGGAGACAACTGAAAATCAACAGCCTCGACTGAACCAAATGGAGCAGAAGGAGCTGAATCAGGTGCTAACACAGTTTTCAGCAGTATTCCAAAAGTTGGGAGGATTACCTCCCAAAAGGAGACATGCTCATGCTATTGTCCTGCAGCAAGGACACGACCCTATTAGTGTAAGGCCATACCGATACCCTCATCATCAAAAAGATGAAATTGAGAAACAAGTCCAACAGATGTTGCAAGTAGGTATCATACAGCATAGTTCCAGTGCTTACTCTAGCCCAGTCATTTTAGTCAAGAAGAAGGATGCGTCATGGAGAATGTGCGTTGATTATAGAGCATTGAATAGGGTCACGATACCAAATAAGTACCCTATTCCAATGGTGGATGAGCTCTTGGATGAATTGCATAATGCTCATGTTTTTTCTAAGTTAGATCTCAAATCCGGATATTATCAAATTCGGGTTGTGGAAGAAGACATACATAAGATAGCTTTTCGGACACGTAACGGTCATTACGAGTTCCTAGTGATGCCGTTTGGTTTAACCAATGCACCGGCTACTTTTCAGGCGGCAATGAATGATATTTTTAGATCTTTTCTTAGAAAGTTTGTTTTGGTCTTTTTGACGACATTCTGGTCTATAGTGCAGATTGGAATTCTCATCTCTCTCATTTATCAAAGGTCTTGGAGGTTTTACAACACAACCAATTTGTGGCTAATAAACAGAAGTGCAGCTTTGGGAGACATACGGTGGAGTATTTGGGGCATATCATTTCGGGGAAGGGAGTAGCAGTGGATCCTACAAAGATTAGTAGTGTGTTGGCATGGCCCATTCCTAAGAATGTTAAAGGAGTAAGAGGATTCCTTGGATTGACAGGGTACTATCGTAATTTCATTATGAACTATGGAAAAATAGCTAAACCACTGACCGAACTGACTAAGAAAGAAGGATTTCACTGGAATTCCGCAGCTTTAGAGTATTTCAAGGCTCTCAAAAAGGCCTTGACCACATCCCCAGTATTAGCTCTTCCCAACTTTTCACAACCCTTTGAGGTTGAATGTGATGCCTCAAGTAATGGGGTGGGTGTTGTCTTGATGCAAAACCGAAGACCTATAGATTATTTCAATAAAGCATTTTCAGCAGGGAATCTGTCTAAGTCAGCCTATAAGAAAGAATTGATGGCTTTAGTGTTGGCAGTGCACCATTGGCGCCATTACTTGCTTGGAAGACCCTTTATGGTTTACTCTGACCAAAAAAGTTTACGTTATCTGTTGTAGCAAAGAATTACGACAACAGATCAGCAGTGTTGGATGGCTAAACTTCTAGGCTATCACTTCGAAATCATGTATAAACTAGGACCAGAAAACAAGGCGGTTGATGCCTTATCACGGGTTCATGAAGAAGGGGAGTTTCAGACCATTGTTACATTCCCATTGTGGGCAGAAGGTAACAAGATCCGACACTGTGTAATATTATACGAGATCTGCAGCAGAATCCAAATTCCAGATCTAGTTTTTCATGGCATTAGGGGTTCTTCTGCATAAGGGCAAGTTGGTTATTTCAGCTACATCCACATTGGTTCCAATTCTACTAAAAGAATATCATTCTTCTCCTATTGGAGGACATTCAGGATTTTTGCGCACATATAGGCGGATTGCTAGTAATCTTTATTGGATTGAAATGAAGAAGTCCATTCAAGAATTTGTCAAGTCTTGCGACACATGCTAGCGGCAAAAATATGCTGCTACGTCTCCTGGGGGTCTGCTGCAACCCTTGCCAATTCCTAATCAGATTTGGGAAGATATCTCAATGGACTTCATAACGGGGCTTCCAAGATCTAAAGGAATCGAGGCAGTGCTGGTCGTGGTGGATAGGCTATCTAAATATGGCCATTTCATTTCATTAAAGCATCCGTATACTGCTAAGAGTGTGGCTGAAGTGTTTGTTAACGAAATAGTGTGCCTAGATGGAGTTCCGTTATCAATCGTAAACGATCGTGATCATTTGTTTGTAAGTCATTTCTGGAGAGAATTGTTTCGCCTACAAGGTACCATGCTTAAAATGAGTTCATCTTATCACCCGAAAACGGATGGACAAACCGAGGTTCTCAATCGGTGTTTAGAAACCTATCTGAGATGTTTTGCTTTTGAACAACCTAAGCACTGGTCCTACTGGATTTCATGGGCAGAATTATGGTATAATACGACTTTCCATATCTCCACGAGTTCAACACCGTTTGAGGTAGTGTATGGGAGGAAGCCACCCACACTTGTGCGATATTTACAAGGTGAGACTAGAGTTGAGACAGTGGCTAGAGAATTACTGGATAGAGATGAAGCATTAAATCAGCTGAAATATAATTTGCACAGGGCAAAAGAGCAAATGAAGAAGTATGCGGACAGAAAAAGAGTTCCTCAAGTCTTTTCAAGTAGGGGAGTGAGTTTTCCTAAAGCTATGCCCTCACAGACAACTCACGGTGGCCAGACGCATCAACCAAAAACTAGCAGCAAGGTATTTTGGTCCCTTTCAAATTCTGGAAAAAGTTGGAGCAGTGACTTATAAACTCAAACTACCCCCCAATTCGAGAGCTCATCTCATATTCCATGTTTCGCAACTTAAGAAGGCAGTGGGCAATTATTCGGCGGAGGCCTCTTTGCCTAAAGGATTGGAAGTTGAAATGGAAGATTTGGTAGAACCTGAAAGTATGCTCGGCAGCAGGACAGTAACTACAATGGGGGACTCAACACAGCAATTGTTGATTAAATGGAAGGGCCAAATGATGGAACAAGCTACATGGGAAGATGAATCTGTGATCCGTAACCAATTCCCTCACTTTAGCCTTGAGGACAAGGCTGCTCTTCTAATACAGGACTGACATAAGGATTTGTTTTGTTGTTATATACCTATTAGGATTTGTTTTTGTTTACCTATTCCATTA
>JAOQMS010000007.1:18388395-18430263 GCA_027563885.1 Erythroxylum longipes
GAGAGAGGTAGGCAAGAAAAGAGAGTAAAACTTGTGACAGAAGGGGAATCAAACCTTCTGAGGAGCAATTCTGCTCTGGATAGTGAGAAATACTATACATCTAGACTGTAATGATACATATACATTACGGCTATAATTCAATAATACAATAAATCTCTAGTACTCTAAGACTAGAGTTCTATCATCCTCCTATAAGCCTCAATCCCCTAGGTGAATTAGCCAACCTAAAGCAGAACGGAACGGCGGAAGATTATCAAAAAGAGTTCCGACCATTGCTGGCCTGAACCAAAGGGCTCACTATGAAGCAAAAATCAACCTATTCACTGCTGGTATTATTGAAGGGCTGTGACTGGAAGTAGAATCGCAGCAATTGAATAGCTTAGGAGCTACTATGAATCTAGCCAGCATTTATGATTAGAAATTAAGGAGAAGCCAAGTTGTATTAGAAAGGAACCCTAAGGCAACACCTGTTGGGAGCAATTCAAAAACAACCACTGGAGGGACAACTGCAAAGAGGGAAAATTCTGAGGCAGCATTCAGTTTAGGGAGCATAAATACACTTGTTTTAAAAAGTTAACTAAGGCAGAGATGGAGGAACGAAGGGCAAAGGGGCTTTGTTTCAATTATAATGAAGATTCTATCGGGGACATAAATGTAAGAAGTTGTTTTGGGTAGAATTGGTAAAATCCGAAGAAGAGGATGAAAGAGGGCTAGGATATCCAAGGTTACCATAAGTTCGAGCATGAGGACAAGCTCTTGGTCAAAGGGGAAGTAATGGTACGCAATATGCATTCTTAGGAAAGAAAATATATAAGATAAACTTCATTAGGAAGTAATTGCAGTAATTCTCTTACATAGGCCATAATCATCTTATCTAGGAATTCTATTATTTTTGTAAGTCTATTTTAATAGGAAAATAAGTTAGCAAATCCTATTCTATTTTACTTCCTAAAAACTCTTTTAAGTATTGAGCATTAGAGGGCATTACAACAAAAAAGAAAGCAGTCAGAATTTTTCTAAAAATAATTGAAAAAAAACTTGTTAAGGACGAGTTTTCTAAACAGCAACCATAGGGCCTAAAAGGGGAAGAACTCTGGCAAAAGAAAAGAGGATTTCCCTATGAGTCGTCCTGTGACTAGGTCCTATACAAAAACACATATCAATGAGCTAGCCAAAAAATGAATGGTGGTTGTGGAGATCTATGGAGCCAAGGAAACAGATTAGTGATCATGATGCTAATTTGTTCACTATGGATATAAATTGCATATAATTTAATCATAAAGCACACTTACAATAAGGGCAAGGCATCACTTTGAATGATAGGCATCCACTTGGAATACGAACCAATAACGTCTGCAACTGATCTACATACCTAAAGTTGAATAAGCATCTTAGATGGGCATAACAATAAGTCATATCTAAATGAATCTTATTTTCTTTTCAGTAAAAGCATTGTGATCGGACTTATGTTTACAAACAAGCTTAAAGGATGGAAAAGTTTACAAGGAGATATCAAGACATACAATGCCCATAAATCCCTTAAGCTCATCAGTTGCCCTATTGGACAAGATAGCCACCAACTGCATTATCACCGAGAAGTCAAAGTTCTGGCCTTCCTGTAGGATGACTTCAGAGACCTTTCAAAATACAAAGACAAAATTTCCTACTGTATTAAAATGTTTGCTCTTTAAAATAAAAAGTTGATTAACATAACCAAGCAACTTAAGCAATTCAACTTAAGCATTTCAACTTAATATTTAAGAGAAGATGCACAATGGATTTTATTAAACAATATGTTGAACACTGTAATAACATTTACTCATGTAAGTCTCAACTAATGATGAACTTTATACCGTTAATATATCAATAACATAAAAAAATTGATGTTAAAGATTAGACTAGGCAATAGTAGAAACGAATTGTAAGTAGATTATTATTCCAAGAATGTGCAAATGTCCTATAAAATATAACGCATATTTCTTGAGTGTCCATAAGCCCGTATGTTGTCAATGCATGCACACTTCCTCATAATCACCTATCTTTTGATGATTTTCCAATAGAGTGAAATGTACATTTTCAGTGTTTGTATAATAGGTCACTTAACTAAGATGTAAATATAGACACCTATACATAAAACTATGTCGATGAATGAGGCGTGCAATGTATGTGAAATTGTTGACGCCTGTACAATGACTATTAAAAACTAGAAATGACAAATAGTTGAAACATTTTAAAAAGAAGACAACTAAGCTGAATTGAACCCAAACTGTGAGGACTAAAATATTTATCCTTTTTCATTATTTTGGATTTTTTATCCATTTTCCTTGAGCTACAATAGCTAGCACAATAGATAAAAATATACATTTGACGATCATTATACTTTTGTCTAGTCCATATTGTTTTGTCTTAATTTGCCACTAACAAAAAAACCTATCACTAAACCTTCAAGCACCAAAATAGACGTCAACTCCAATTATAATGGAAAACCTTGCTTAAAACATATTCTTGCTTTCTCAAACAAGTTGTCAATATGCTGTTAGATAAACTCAACACCAAGATTTCTTCCTTTCTTCTAAACCAAAAGGATAACAATAAGTTTCAAAAATCAATTAAAATGGATCCCAACTTCCATTACATTTTGTACATGAAATTTGAGTTATACTAACTCAGTAAATTTACTATAATGGATTAATTAACCTGTTTCAAATTATCAAATATACCATGTACACACAAAGTTTAAATTTAGAGAACTCAACAATATTTAGAGGTTTATTTACTTGGATGTGTCCCTAGCACAGAGCTCATTTTACCAAAAATGAGAAACATATGCATTCAGATACCAAGTGGGCTTGAAGATTCATTTGTATGACTAATATTATAAAAGATTCAAGGATCTCTTTTAGAAATTGGTTAAATTGGCCATATTTGAGCAGCTCATGCCTAAAATAAAATAACCATAGTTCATAAGATTGAAATTCTTTAGGATCTAGACTATCATGAGCTCAACAATTGCATCCTTTCCAGATGATTCACAAGATAACCCAAGGGTAAACTCATGCCAGGTATAATGATTTTTAAGTCACTTAATTAAACGCTAGCAGGCCCAATAATTATTTGTGATGTTTACCACTTTTAACATGACAAATGTTGATAGGTTCCTTACTCCATAATTTGTGTTCTAAAACCAACTTAAACATTTCATAAGGGCATACTTAGATATAGGAACTGAATTCAATTTATTACTGATCCTATTTTTAAAGTGAACTCAACAATATTGAACTTACAGAATCCTTTGTAGAATAGAATGTCTAAATTTGTGTATAATTGACATATATATGTATTGGATGGATGTAAGTATAGGTATATGAGATGCTTTAACAAATAGTTCATGCAAAATCCCGAAGAATACTCATTAATTTTGCAAATTAAATTCCATAATGATGCTAAAAGGAGGTGTAAAGAAGTAACAGATTAAGACACTTATGTTAGCGATGCCTGTATTTAACATCCATATGAGATTCAAGAATGAAGTGGATAAAGAATTATTTATGGGTTCAACATTCAAACAGCCCTAGTTCTCTCTATGCTTCTAAACTGCATAACTTGTGGTTTGACTTTACCCATCGACTATCGTTTTATCTGCTTGTAAACAGATCAGTTGTAATAGTTAGAACCATAAATGTTCACTCTTGGTAAAAGATGAATAACCGTAAAAAGTGTTCTGCAACTGAAAATCCTAGAGAATTTATCAAAAATACTAATTACTAAAGATCACTTATAAAACAGTTGTGATTAGAAATTGAGTTCCTAAGTGCCTTTGGGTCAAGGATCAAACCTCAACTGTGAACTCAAATAGTAAATATCCTTGTTGAAGACCTTGTAAATTCTGTATATTTCTATTATATTCTTATCTTCTTATACTAGGATATTCTTTGTATCATAATATAATAATTTTACATTATTCAGAAAAACTATATTATCATATTATGGAATATTGCACTGTGCTACTATTATAACAGAAGAGATAACCTAAAGAAAAATATACACCTGATTATCCTTGTGGTTTTGTTCCCATGCATGTAGGTCATAAGTCGAGGCGTTAAACCTCTTGTTCATTCTTCTCTTTACCCTTTCTCCTTTATTTTACTCACACATTGTATCAAAACCTATTTTCACATGGTATCATAGTTATTTTCACAATTCTTTTATAGTTTATTAGTCACTTGTTCGCATATTATGTTAGGACTTAAATTGGCAAGGTCTGCTAGGTTCACAACCCACAATTCCTCTTATAACACAAAATTTAAATTTGTAGATGGTTAGCTTATCAATTTATAGGTTAAAGTCGTAAATTATGGTGAGACAAATTCAACCAAAAAGCAACCTCTTAAGAAATATAATTCCAAAAGATTTACAAAAACTATGCTTACCACATTTAGAGCAAACAATTTGCTCTCCACCTCCTTCCAAGGTATTGGCATATTTTCCCAACCAGCAAAGCCAAGCTACAACAAATTGGAAGAATAAACTACGAACATATTTACCAATAACAATTTGAACTGAATACATAAGTCTTGAAAAAGATACAAGCAAACTCCATAAACTATTTTTTAATCAAAAATAATAAACTGCAAAGTACCTGTAGCCTAATTTTACTCCAAGACTAAATATAAATGTTCACTAAGAGATCTCACACTCAATTTGCATTTAACAGGGAATGGAGGAACATTAGATACTCGCATATAAATCTAAACTCAGTTCAAATGAGCTTCCAATTGCCCAACAAACTACAGTCAAGAACTACAAAAAGACCATAACCCTTAGCCATCAATTCACCCATTTTATTCAATATTTTAATTGCCAAAAATAGAGTTTACGTCCAAAAATGCAAAATTGTGGGAAGCAGGGAAAGATCTAAGTAAGAATAGCACACAAAAAGCACAATGGAACACAAACCTAAAATTCAAAGGCCAAACAAGGTATACAATCCTCATTAGATAAAACCTAACAGTAGAACAAATTGCAATGTTAGGTACGCACTTGTATATCATCAATCAATCTAAATTTTGACAAGAGAAACAGATAAACAAGGACATAAGGGAGGAAAAGGAGACCAGATTTCTTGCCAATTGCTTGTTTATAGAACTAGATGAATATCATAGAGATTTTGGTATTTAGTGTAAGAATATTATTATTGTACCATAATATAAGAATACTTTCTACATCCCTTTCTACTAAAACAACTATATAGTATTGTATCGACTATTACACATAAATGGGCTAAACTTAATGAAAACATCTTAGCATTAAACCAATATGTATATTCTTCTTCCTTCTCTTTCTTCTTTCTATCTTTTATCCCTATTTCCATATAGTATAAAAGTTGTATAACATAATCTTTTAGCTAAATTTTGACCACGTAAACCTATCTTTATCTCGTATTCTTTAGAAGCTAATGTTTTTATCCTGTAACCTGAAGCTTTGTTAGAGATTATTATGTGATTATCTTTAGGGATTATAACTGCAACTTACCTTATATGAATAAGATAATCTAGTATATAAAGGGAGTGAGAGATGCTGATTTCTGCAAGCTCTTCCCATCTCTTTTCTTAATTCACATCACGGTATCAGAGCAAGTTTCCTTATCTTGTCTCTAATTCCTTTTTCCTCCATTCTTTCATAATCAAAACTCATACCCAAACCTTTCTCACAAAAATAAAACTAACATTGACAATCTAATCGCAGAAACATCTTAGGAACCACCAGCGGCCAAGTTAGAGGAAAAGGTGACACCAACGAGTGTCCCACGTGCCCCCAATCTCCACCCGCAGCTGCTGTTCAACCGGCGCATGTAGCCCAAGTGCCACCTTCCGGTGATGTTCTATTGACCCTACTGCCATGGATTGAGTCGCGCCAACTCCAGAAACCTGTTGGTGATATGTTTTTCAGCTTGTAATTGCTGGAAACTGGGTTGTGTTTAACCTTAGTCAGTGATGTATTTTTCTGCCTTTAATTGGACAAATAGAAGAATTATTAACTAGTAGCTAAAAACACAAAATTAGGAAGTATGACTAACATTAGGCTGCTGGAATATCAGGTTTTAAGGTTGAATTTTGGCTAGGAATGCAGAATTTTCAAATTTTGTAAAGCTGAGAATTTAAGGTTTAATTGCTGGAATTCAGCCTTAGGATTTCAGGGTTTAATATGGATAGAGTTTAAGTTTGAGAGGGCTGAAATTTTGGTTAGGGTTGCTGGAATTTAGTGAAGAACACAAAGAATGGATGGTAAGAAACTAGAAATCATTCCTAGGGTCTAAGAATCACTCTTAGAAGAAAGCATCAAGGTTGAAAACTCAAGTTTGTAGAAAATTTCCAGATTGCTTCTTATTAATGAAAGGCTAAGTACATATATATAGAGTTCTTAGAATCCTTATTCTATTAGGAAAAGGATTTCTAACTTAAATCCTATTATAATGGAAATTTTATAAATCCTACACAACTAGGATAACATATCTAAGTAAGAATAACATAATATTGCTACTTACTATCCAATAAGGAATCCTAATACAATCTACATTTCAGCCTTTATCTTTGACGTCAACTCAATTCCCAACCCTCATCTCAACAAATTAAAGTTTGTGATTGATTAATCTTTCCTCTTTTATTTCTCTTATAAACTTTAAGTTCTTTTGCATCATGCTGATTCCGTCATAGTCGTATTTCATGAGTTTCGTCGTAGCCGTAGTCCCTCTTTCGTTATTGCATAGTTGTTGATATTTAAAGTTCAATTTTTTGCACTATTGTTCTTCACCTAATTCTCGTTGACGTCTTTCTGTATCAATTGCATCATGAGTGACTTCAAAACTAAAGTATTGAAGGACACCCACCCATTATGGTTCAACAAATCACAAGTCGAAAATTGAATGGAACGAATTATGTTGCTTGCGAGAAAACGGTCATCTCAAGGGCCTAATTAAGTACGAGCATCTCATGGATCTAGCTCCTAATATTAAGTCACCTGGGTATAAGAAGTGGGAAAAACATGACAATCAAATAATGAAAAGTCTTTGGAACGCCATAGAGCCAAAAATTGCTGACATGCATTCACATGTAAACTCCACAAAGGAGTTATGGGAGTATGTGAGACTTATTTTTCAGTAATGTTACTCGGATATATGATTTATCTGTGGAATTGTTCAAGTGTGAGCAAGGAGAGAAGAACCACAGTGAGGATTTTTCATAAATAAAGAATCTATTTGTAGAACATTTAGCAGCCCAACCGATGACAACAAATAAGAATAAGCTTTTGAAGAAAAGAGATGAGTTATTTGTGCTAAGATACTTGGCTAGCTTAAGACAAAATATAAACCAATTCAGGCCCAAATACTCGATGGCACTGAACATCCATCACTTGCTGAGATATATCCACGAGTATCTCGATCCTTAAAGGGGCCAACATAAGAAAGTAACGACAAGTCTGCTCTAGCTGATCACAATAGTGGAAGAGGTAATGGAAGTCGAAGTAACCGAGGTGGTCATGGTAGTTATGGAGGAAGGGGCAGAAGAGGCCAAAGGAAATGTGAGCATTGTGGCAAGGATGGACATGTTTGGGACTATTGTTGGGACTTACACCCAAATGAAACCTAGAAGTTTGTCACTCTTGATGCCTTAATTTTTGGTTGTTGATGAGAATACACTATCAAGACACTTGTTGATGGATCTATTGAATGACTCAAGGCTCATCTTGTTGCCAAAAGATACACACATCTATGGCATTAATTATTTTGAAACTTTTTCTCTTGCGGAAAAAATGGCGTCAATTTGTATTTTTATCTCTTTAGTTGCAACTTATTCTTGGCCTCTCTACCAACTTGACATCAAAAATGCATTCGTCCATGTTGATCTAAAGGAAACTGATAGAACAGCAAGCAAGCCCAGAGGATTTATTGTTTATTCTAGAAGGCCCAAAGGAGTAAACCAAGGCTCAGCAAAGGACAAAGAACCAAATCTTGCAGCAGAAGAATAATTACATGGCAGAGTTAGTTAGGGAATTTTGTTATAAGTAGTAAGGGTGTGTGATGGTGTGAGGTATTGAGTAGTTAGGGAATTTTGTTATAAGTAGTAAGGGTGTGAGATGGTGTGAGGTATTGAGTGATTATTGTATTTTCTGAGTGTGAGTATCGGGAATCTTTTTCCTGGGGGCTGGTTAACTAGTCAGCATCTTCTTTACTTTGTATTTTGGAGTTTTACCGCTGTTGTGATAGATTTCCAGAAATTTAAGGCTTCTCTTGGCCATTTGACCCCAAGTTCTTCTTCTTAATTTTCTGATTATTGATTTTGTTCTTTACTCTACCAATTTGGTCCGACTTGCTGGATCTTGCTAATGCCCAAACAAGAATGGAGGGGAGATTAGAAGAGGTAGAGAAAAACAATGCCCTTTTACAATCCCAGCACGCAGCTATGGAAACTGCTCTCAACACCATTCTAACAGCAAATGAAACCTTACTTACCCAAAACACAAAAATCGAATCCTTACTTACCACCCTAACCAAAGGCAAATCTGTTAACTCCACAAATGAAATACCCATGACACATACTCCTTACCACTCATCTTCCCAAACATCATCTGCTCCTAATACCGGAAACCGCCCAATCCTTCTTGACACCACCACCTTCACCTCAAAAAAGACTGATATGCCTGGTTTTGATAGTACCAACCCCATAGGATGGATAGCTCTCGTAGAACAATATTTTGAGCTCCACCGAACACAAGATGATTCGAAAGTTTCTCGAGTTATGGTGAATATGGAAGGCGCAGCTCTTCATTGGCTCCGCTAGATACACAAAGGGCTCTAGATTTATCATGGGAGGAGCTTAGATCAGAATTACTGCAAAAATTTGGTGGTGAGATGGTTGGCAACCCTTTTGAATATTCGGCTGCAACCAAACAGACGTCAACTGTGGAACAATACAGTGATGAATTTATACGACGAGCCACCCACGTCCCTCACCTTTCCGATGATCATTGCTTGGGATATTTCCTTAACGGATTAAAATCTGATATTTGGGTACGTCTCTAATCACATGAGACGGTCGACCTAAATTGCACAATGAGAACCGCAAGGGAGATTGAACGAGAAATCCATCATTATAACCCCACCTTCTCCAACCTAGAAAACAATTCCCTATTTCCAGCATTATGGGGTTGGGCCTAATCATTCCATCCCATCATCTCCCAACCCAAACCTCCCTAATTTCTCAAGTTCTTCCAACCAAAAACATGACACCTTCAGCCCAAAACCACCAGACAAACCTTCCCTTCCTACTGCTCGTTCTTTACTAGCTCTTCCTCCTCCACCACTACCAAATTCCCCAAACTCACAGCCTCGTTATTGGGGCACAAAACGGCATTCACACCAACAATATCAAGATCTTCAGGCCAAGGGCCTTTGTTTTCGTTGTAAATTGCCTTATAATCCTCTGCATGAATGTCCCAATAAATCATTTCGAGCTTTAATTGGAAGTGAAGAAGAGGAATTTGCTGAGAATGCTGCTTTTTCAGAGCTAGAAGGTATGGGTGATGACTCTTTTCCACTCAAAATAGATGAGGCTCATTTTCAACCTTGAGGACAAGGTTGTTGTTGATCCAGGAAGCAATGATAGAACAACAAGCAAGCCCAGAGGATTTATTGTTTATTCTAGAAGGCCCAAAGGAGTAAAACAAGGCTCAACAAAGGACAAAGAACCAAATCTTGCAGCAGAAGAATAATTACATGGCAGAGTTAGTTAGGGAATTTTGTTATAAGTAGCAAGGGTGTGTGATGGTGTGAGGTATTGAGTGATTATTGTATTTTCTGAGTGCGAGTATTGGGAATCCTTTTCCTGGGGGCTGGTTAACCAGTCAATATCTTCTTTACTTTGTATTTTGGAGTTTTACCACTGTTGTGATAGATTTCCAGAAATTTAAGGCTTCTCTTGGCCATTTGACCCCAAGTTCTTCTTCTTAATTTTCTGGTTATTGATTTTGTTCTTTACTCTACCGGAAACAATCTATATGGAGCAACCTCCAGGGTTTGTTGCTCAGGGGGTGTCCGAGAAAGTGTGCCTATTGAAGAAATCTTTACATGGTTTAAAAAAATCTCCTAGAGCAAGGTTTGGACGGTTTAGCTCAGTTGCGAAGAAATTTAGTCTCAAGCAGTGTGGAGTAGAACATTCTATGTTCTATCAACACACAAGATCTAGTAAAATTCTATTGACGTATGTGTTAACGATATTGTTACTACTGGTGGTCATTAAAATGGAATTCACATATTAAAGGAATTCCTGCAACAACAATTCCAAACAGAAGATCTTGGTCTACTGAAGTATTTTTTTGGGAATTGAAGTTGCAAGGTCTAAAGACAGTATTTGTCTCTCCCAACCAAAGTATGTTCTTGATCTCCTAGAAGAAACTGGCTTGTTGGGATGTAAAATAGTAGATTCTGCAGTGGATCCCAACATCACAGACTTGATGCAGACCAGGGAGAACTCTTGAAAGATCCAGGAAATTATAGGAGACTGATTGGAAAATTAAACAATCTTACAATTACTAGGCCTGACACTTCATTCAGTACAAGTGTAGTGAGTTAATTTATGCAATCGCCTCAAAAAAGCCATTACAATGTGGCTATTCAAACCTTGAAATACCTCAAGCACAATCCTAGCAAATGACTCTTATATAAGAACCATGGGCATCATTCAGTTCAAGCCCATAGTGATGCTGATTGGGCTAGTTCTAAGACTGATCGGTGATCTACTATAGGGTATTGCATGTTTGTTGGTAGCAATATGATTTCATGGAAAAGCAAGGAGCAAACAGAGGTTTCTTGTTCAAGTGCATAATCAAAATACAGAGCTATAGCATATACAACTTGATAACTTATCTGGGTAAAATATATTTTACAGGAACTTGGATTTCAATTAACACAACCTATGGAACTAATGTATGATAATCAAGTAGTCATTTACATTGCTTCTAATCTAGTTTTTCATGAAAGGACAAAGCATATTGAGGTAGATTTTCACTTTGTCAAAGAGAAGATGCAACAAAATATGATAAAAACCACTCATGTGAAGTCTGAGGACCAGTTAGTTGATCTATTTACCAAGCCTTTGGTTGGAAGTCGTATAACAGAACTGTCTAACAAGCTTGAAGTTTATGATATATATGCTCCAACTTGAGGGGGAGTGTTAGAGATTATGATTTGATTATCTGTAGAGATTACGATTGTGATTTGATCGAGTATCTTTAAGGATTATAATTGTAACTTACATGATATGAATAAGATAATCTAGTATATAAAGGGAGTGAGAGCTGTTGATTTTTGCAAGCTCTTCCCATCCCTTTTCTTTATTCACATCAGTTTCCTCTTGTCCTGAGTCCAAAGTTTCGAAACTGAAACTTGAATCCATAACCTTTATTTCTTCTTCAAACAGTCTATTACCTTTCCTTCAAGCAGGCCATTGAGAGCATCATTACCTCTATTATGTCTTTCCTTCTAGCAATCCATTTAGAGCATTATTACATGTAGTATATCTTTTCTTCGAACAAGTTAAGAAGGCTTTACTACATCTACCCTACATTATCACATGCAGTATATCTGTTCTTCCAACAAGTTATGAGGGCCTTATTACATCCGCCCTATCTTCGAACAAACCATTGAGAGCACTATTACCTCTACTAGCCTTTCCTTGATCGACTACAACTTAGTTTCCCTTGTAATCTTTGTATTTGCATTTTCTTTTTTCTCTCTTTATTATCTCTAATTTCACATAGTAGCAAAGTTAATTTAACAAAATGAATAACAGATCCAGATCCTAAACTATTAAGTAATAATCACAACATGTGCCCTCACTAGCCACTTCCCAAAATGAAGCTATAAGAAAAATTACATAACATTTCTAATTGACTCAACTACCTCAATAAAGTCCCCTACATTTTGAGAAGGCTTTATGCCTAAGCCAAGCAAACTATTGTCTAGAATACAAAAGTCATAAATTTTATGAAGCCATGAAAGAAGTGCACTTCAAATTTGTACTAGTAGAGCAGTGAAAGCGTGTTCAAGCAACAAATGCCACTCAATTAGAAGCTCCAATCTAAAGAATTTTGGACAATTACAACAATTAATTGCAACGTGGGAAGAAAAATACTTGACCATATATTAGGTTGGCAACTACCTTACAAGCATATAATCGATTGATGTAGGAATATATGCCTCTATTTGTAAGTCTATGCATGCTTTTAAAAGTAGCACCTTTTGTATAAATGTCATAGGCCCCAAAAGTTGACATATATCTACCAGAAGCTCCACGAGATTCATCCTGAAGTGCACTAGACCATCAGGCAAGTCAAGGGCTCCAATCTCATCCCTAAATGTACACTCATCAACCTACACATGCAACAAAATAAAGAACATAAATAAGACATCAACTTAATCTGCTATTAGTTAGGGAAAATATTTATTGCAACCACAATCTAAGAGAATATGCAAATATAGAAAATAGATGACCAGTAAAGATTCCGTGCACCATATTTGAGGCAAATCTTTTTTTTAAAAAAAGTAAATAATGAACTTCTTGCAAAACAAGATTGTTTGACTCTGTTTTAGAGAATTTCAAACACTTCCTTCTATGCTGATATTTTCCCTAAATTTGCTTAATATTTAAAATTTGATGAGTTATGTTAGGAAATCATTTAACCCACAAGCTTAAGTAGTTGGATGAGGCTTAAGAATGGGTTATATACGACTCTAATACCCCCCTCAAATGAAATGTAGACAAACACAACAATAATAATAAATAAAAAATGAGATTCGCACAGCTTGAACTTGAAACTTGTTAATCGAACGAGGCTCATTCTTAAGAATAATTATAAAGAAATACAAAAATGTGTCATCTCTTTCTACTCACTCTCAAAGCTGAAAAGTTAAACACGAACAAACTCATCTAGACTAACAAGTATTCAAGTTAAGACAGGTGTATTCTGAATTTTTTATATCAGTAGACCATGGGAACACATGCATAATCTCAGTAACAACAGAAGGATATGGTATTGTTCAGCAAAAACAAGAAGACAAACCAAAGATTAACAATTTAGGTCTTCAAATCATTGTCGATCTATTGGAAGTTTTAGCGGCATTAAATGAAAAGTGGAGAGATGGTGAATAGGAAATATTCTATGTATGCATATGCAACATTTATATACTCGAAGACTATTTCAACTTACCATTAAGATTCTTTTCTTTGGGATTGAAGAAGGAAGAACAATAAAACAAAGGTCAATAGGTAGAGAGCAAACCTGAGAACGCAACAAAAGCGCATCAAGTAATGCTGAAAAAATAGACAAGAAAACGTCTTCCACTTTTTCCCTATTGCTTGCACCCTCTGCAGCAAGGCCAAGTATATAGCTAGCAAGACTAGACCTGGGAAAGAGATAAGAACAAAACAAGAACATAACTCTCATAGCAAGATTTTGATACAACAAGTTAAATCAGCCTAATCTGATTCTACCAATTAAGGCATCCTTGTAAGTCCTAACTTTTATCCCAAAAATTATGCAAGACAAAGTAGAAAGTATCTAACATAAGTGTTTGATTACTATGCCTTATAAATCTTAGTTTAACTCCAAGAAGTCTTCTAAGGAGTCACTTTGCCTGCGAAAAAAATCACAAAATGATTGCATATAAAAGGTATAGAAGTTTATGGTTAGTAAAGGCTACATCAAGGTTTGATCCCTTTGGGAGATTTACTTCTTCAAGAATTTTCTGTTTGTTTAGGAAACTAAAATTCAAAAACTCAGTTCATAAATAGATCAATCAGATTATTCAAGTGATGTAAAGAAGAATATCAAGCTTTATTGAGAAGACTCAAGTTGCATAAAAAGCAAGCTTGAAGAATGCGTAAAGTTGCATGCACCAAAGTTGCTCTTTCATTTTATAATCCTAGTCAATCTTAGAACACATTTGCACGTTAATCTGTCATAAAGACGCTAGATATTCCATTTTGGATTTGGACTTGAATAACAAACAAAATATCAGTAATTAGGAAGTCAAAAAGAGACCTTATTTTAAAGCTGAATAATTAGGTAAATAAGATGGATGAAGTTAAATAAGAATATTAAATAAGATGAACAAATCTAAGAGTCTATGGTGAATTTCTTTCATGTAACACATCTTCAAGTTTATAAAAGACATTAAAAGGACAAATCAGTCAGCCCCAAGCCTTAATTTAGTGGGAAGAAGGAGAATGCATTTGGTGTGACTGCCCACTAGACACTTTCACGAGAATAGGAACACAAGCAATGACTAGAGCTAGTTGTTTTACTTTGTAAGTCTTTTTTTATGATCATATTTCCTTACTAGAACTGGATTTAAGTTAATTCATGTTGCTTTAATTTGTTTAGGATTCAAGTAACGAAAAATCCTTATTAGAATAGGATTCAATTTCAATTTTAAATTTTTTTATTGGAACATCTGTTTCGTTAGGATTTGGGTTGTAGGATTTTAAATGTGTTTCAATCTTCAATTAAGAATAGAGTGATTTCTTTGTGAATGCTAAATTTTTAAATTAATATAAGTGATGTTTTCTCCTAAGAGCTATTGTTAAACTATAAGAGTAATTTCTAATTTCACAACTCTCAAGAGTGATTTCTAGAACTATCCTTTTGTTTCTAACCGTTCACACTATTTCCAACAACTTCAACAATTATGTTTCTGTTAGCCTAAACAACAATTATGTTTCTATTAGCCTAAAAGCAACTCCTCTCAATTATATCAAACAAGAAAAGAATTGGTTGACATCCTTTATAGCTGTCCTGCTTCATTTGTATTTATGGAAACACAAGAAAACATGGAATAAGCAATGAATGCACTCATAATAA
Organism: Erythroxylum longipes; assembly: GCA_027563885.1. Lineage (NCBI taxonomy): Eukaryota > Viridiplantae > Streptophyta > Magnoliopsida > Malpighiales > Erythroxylaceae > Erythroxylum > Erythroxylum longipes. Next base: position 18,403,312 of record JAOQMS010000007.1, read on the forward strand.
GGTTGAAGAAGAATATGAAGATATGAGAAGAATTGTTGATTTGTGATGGTTGAAACATGTGAAATGTAGGCAAAAAGTAGACCCCATCATATTTGATCGCATTTAAGTTTTAGAGGAAGAGAAATAAATATGAATGCATCATATAAGTAGGGGTGGGGTGATAGAGCACCTATAGTGACCAAAACTTAGTGATTACCTAGCTAATGGGAGTAAGAGAGAGAAAAGATAGCCATTTAATGTAGTTTTAGAATTTGTTTCATTATGTTGAGTAGAATTAAATAACCACATAGCATCACGCTTGATCAAGTCATATGAAGCATGTGTGTATAAGCTCATTTGCATACCTATTCTAATCAAGAGACAAGAATAGAAGGTATTTTTTCGAAAGGAGGTACTGCATATTAATGAAGTTAAATTTGAAAGTTCTGAGCTTTGGGTATTTTATCTAATTAGTTAAGAACTGCAATTGACTAGTGTGCTTATTTGTGACCGCCAGAATAATGTACAAATTGAAGTAAAGTTATATTGCTATCAATTTCATGGCATGAAATCAATTGCATAATTAAAAAAGCCCAAAATACAAAAATTTTAAACGAGCACAAGTCATGTGTATATGTACGATTTCATATGACAATGCCTAGAAAATAATAGCAATACCAGAATTGCAAGGTTGAGTCTGCAATCTCCCAATCTTCACTTGGAAATGCTACACAACTGCTAAATTTGTATATGAATTAGGGATCCAAGAGGAAATATTTGCGCAAGATTTTTTACGCAAGTTCATGCAAAACAATATTTGTATCCCTTTCAATTACTAGAAACATACACCTCATTGCAGAACATGCAGCTAATAAGACACAAGAAGGTAATGCAACATGCTATTCCATCTTCCTAAATCAAATGCCTTGGATCTGTCTTCTAATGTTAAGAATAAACAAGTTGATGTGCCAAAAAATTCAATATGAAACTGCTCCAATCTAGCACTAAAGCACATAATAGAAGCATTTAAGCGTATGTCCCACCGTAATAGAGCATATGCCATTGCAAGTGCCTCATTACTTGCCTCAACAATCAAAGAAGGTGCCTGAAAAATTTTGAGACGAGCATAAAACTAACAAGAAAAGAAGAAAGAGACACTAAGAAACAAAAGATCATACAGAAGACTTACAGCTTGACCAATTTCTGACATCAAACATGCCAAGCCACTGATCACCTTCTCATCTCTACTACTAAGAGCAGGCAGAAGAAGCACATCTTGGAGGAAATGTACTCTATATAAGAGAACTTGAGGCAACCCCTACACAAGCAAGCACAAAATGAGCAGCTAGAAAAAAGATAGCATACAGCGTGAAATTGGAACTATATCAGCAAATTTTTTTAATAGTCTTGATAAACTTCTTGAAGGACAAAGATATTAATTGCTACAGTGCTTCTATCTTAGCTATTTTCTGTGTTATATTCTTTGATGGTCAGTCTATGGTTTATTTTCCTTAAAAGTAAGTGTTGGGAAATATCTAGCTAGATATTTCCTAGATATTATTGACTCCTAAAAATTAGCAAATCAGATCAGTTAGGATATTATGTACAGATATTAGTTTCCTAGAATAACCCCCTCTATTTCTATATATACTTGTACCTATGTATTGATAAAATCGAGAATAATATACAACAATTCAGAATTTCTGCATGGTAGAACAATCCTAAACCCTAGCCGCCACCTACTGTCTCTAATCCTACCAATCTATCTAACATTGGTGAATCCTCTTAACCATCTCTTCAAACACCTCCTCCTCATAATACTACCTCAGATTCTCATTCCATTCAGATCACTACTATAAGACTGAATGGAGAGAATTTTCTTCGCTGTCCCAATCAGTTAAAATGTACATCCGTGGTAGAGGCAAGTTCAGATATTTGACTGGTGACAAAAAGAACCTACGACTGATGATCCTACACACGAAATATGGGATGCTCAAAATTCTATGGTGATGACATGGCTAGTAAATTCCATGGAAGAGGATATTAGCTCCAACTATATGTGTTACCACACATCTAAGGAGCTATGGGACAATGTGAATTAGGTGAATTCTAATTTAGGAAACCAATCCCAAGTGTATGAACTAACCCTCAAATTGGGTGAGATCCATCAAGGTAAGGATAGTGTTACTAAATACTTTAATTCTCTAAAACGTTTGTGGCAAGACTTAGATTTGTTTAATGACTATGAATGGAAATCCCCTGATGACTTTAACTATTTTCGAAAAACAGTAGAGGATAACTGAATTTTTAAGTTCTTAATTGGACTTAATGTTGAGTTTGATGAGGTTAGAGGCAGGATTATTAGAAGACAACCACTTCCTATATAGGAGAAGTCTTTGCAGAAGTCTGACATGAAGAGAGTAGACAGTTGGTGCTGCTTGGCAAACGAAATCCTACACCTACCATTGAAAACATAACATTAGTTGCTGAGAATACTACTGGTCGTACTAAGAAGACTGAGGAAAAGTCACAGGTTTGGCGTGACTATTGCAATAAAGCACGACATACTTGTGAAACATGCTGGAAACTCCATGGAAAGCCTGCAAATTGGAAGGGATTGCATGAAGGAAAATTTCATAAAACTTGTTCAACTCAATATGAATCACGTAAAATCCCCTCGGCACATGAGGTGGATGTTGGACAGTTCTCTCAAGGGCAGATTAATTACATTCTGAAGCTACTGAAACCCAAATCTAAATCCTCACTCCTCAAGTTCTCCTAATGCTTATGTGGCATAAACTAGTAGTGATTTTAATGCCTTATCATGTTCCTTTCCATACAATTTCGCTCCTTGGATCATTGATTCAGGAGCATCTGACCATAAGACCAGTTCTTCTAATTTATTTCTTACTTATGACCCTTATTCTGGCCATGAAAAAATTCGTATAGCAGATGATTATTTTCTGTTGTAGCCAGTAATGGTTCAATAATTCTATCCTCGAATATCTACCTTAACTCTGTCCTGCATGTTCCAAAACTAACTTGTAATCTACTATCTGTGAGCAAACTAGCCCATGACTCTAATTGTACCATTACATTTTTTGACTCATATCGTGTCTTTCAAGGACTAACTTTGAGAAAGATGATTGGCAGTGCTAAGTTGATAGATGGTCTCTACTACTTCATTGATGACAACTTGAAGAATAAAGAAGCTCATGGCCTAAGTAGTATTTGTTCTACCCCTACTAAAGAACAGATTTTGCTTTGGCATAATAGATTAGGACATCCTAATTTCTCTTACCTCAAAAGACTATTACCTCACTTGTTTAAATTTGTGGATAGTTCAAAACTTCATTGTGAGCATTGCATTTTATCCAAAAGTCATAAGATTTCTTACCCTACAAAACCATATCAACCCTCCAAACCATTTTACTTAATTCATAGTGATGTTTGGGGTCCATCCCATGTTAAAACCCTTATCGGAAAAAAATGGTTTGTAACTTTTATTGATGATCATACTCGGTTATGCTGAGTCTATTTGATACGTCAAATCTTTCAAAATTTCTAGAACATCATTGAAACTCAATTTCACACATGCATTGGTATACTTCACTCTGACAATGGTACCGAGTATTTTAATGAAGTCCTTGGAAAATTTCTTAAGTCTAAAGGCATTGTTCACCAATCTACGTATGTTAACAATCCTCAACAAAATGGTATTGCCGAGAGGAAACATAAACATTTACTAGAAGTCCCTCGGTCGATTATGTTTACAATGAATGTGCCAAAATACCTTTGGGGTGAGGCTGTTTTGACTGCATAATACTTAATTAACCAAATGCCTAGCCATGTTTTGCATTATGCTACACCCTTAGATGTGTTTAGACAATACTTTCCTAAAAATAGACTTTACTCTACTCTTCCTCTTCGGGTCTTTGGGTGTACAGTATATGTTCACAATTCAACTAGGGGAAACTCCAAACAAGATCCAAAGGCTGAAAAATCTGTCTTTATTGGGTATGCTCCTAGTCAACGAGGTTATAAGTGCTACAATCCTTTAACTCGAAAAATTGTTGTCTCCATGGATGTCACATTCCTATAACATAAAAAAAATTTCCTTCAGGGGGAGAACTCTAATGAAGCAGAAAATTTTTGGGCCATTACACCTAACCCCTGCCCGCTGTCATTATTGATCACAATATAATTCCTAATAATGAAGCCAAAGATACTACTTCTAATCTGTCTATGCCAAGAAATCCCGGTTCAACCACAGGGGGAGAAATACTACTATCCGTTCCTAAGGAACGGAATACTAAGCTTCGTGTTTATACTAAGAGGAAGACTCAATTGAGAAGTAGAGAACAGCCTACAATGCATCCCCTCTCAAATCCCTCGAAGAATGAACCTGGGAACAATTCAGGTAACCCTTCTGCTACTTTACCCCTTATTGTGCCTAGTAACGGTCAATCTATACCTACTGACCCACAAATTACCAATGATTTTTCTACTGATCTGTCTTCTGATAATTACCTACCCATAGCATTTAGAAAGGGGAAATGGGCTTGCACCAATCATCCCATATCAAAGTACCTATCTTATGAGAAACTATTATACACACATAAATCATTTATCTCTAAAAGCACTAACCTGTTTGTGCCAAGAAACATTCAGGAAGCACTTCAAGATCCAGATTGGAGATCAGCTATTATGGAAGAAGTAAATGCACTTGAGAAGAACAAAACTTGGGAACTTGTGAATTCCCATAGAGATAAAAAGCTAGTAGGTTGCAAATGGCTATTCACTGTTAAGTCTAAGGCTGATGCTAGTGTGGAAAGGCTGAAGGCAAGATTAGTTGCTAAGGATTTCACTTAAACCTATGGTATTGACTACCAAGAGACATTTGCTCCTGTTGCAAAGGTAAATACAATTCAGGTATTGCTATCCTTGGCTATAAATTTTGAGTGGAATTTACATTAATTATATGTAAAAAATGCATTTCTTAATGGAGACTTAGAAGAAGAAGTCTTTATGAGCCTACCTCCAGGATTTGAGGATACCTATGGGAGAAATAAGGTGTGCAAGCTAAAGAAGTCATTATATGGCCTAAAATAGTCCCCTAAAGCATAGTTTGATAGATTTGGAAGGATTGTGAAGAGCTACGTCTATTGTCAACGTCAAGCTGATCATACATTGTTCTATAAGTGGTCCAAGGCAGGTATGCTATCTATTCTTATTGTTTACGTAGATGACATTATCATAATAGGAGATGATGTATTCGAAATAGAGTTGAAGAAGAGATTAGCCAAAGAATTTGAGATTAAAGACCTTGGACCCCTCAAATACTTCCTCATAATGGAGTTTGCTAGATCAAAGGATGGAATGTTTGTGAACCAAAGGAAATATATTCTAGACCTATTCAATGAGACCGGATTACTAGGATGCAAGGCAGCTAATAATCTTGTTGAGACTAGTGTAAATTTTAGGCCAGCTCAACCTAAAAACATTATTAATAAGGAGAGATACCAGCAACTAGTTGGGAGATTAATATATCTGTCACACACCTGACCTGATATAGCTTTTGTTGTGAGCTTAGTGAGTCAATTTATGCATTCTCCACGCCAAGATGGCTATGAATGACATAAACAAGCCACTCAATTTACACAAGGGGCAGTTCAATGTTTTGGTTACCAAGCTGGCTATGAATGACATAAACAAGCCAGCTTAAGGGGGAGTGTTGGGTAGCTGGATATTTCCCTGATATTATTGACTCATAAAAATTAGCAAATCATATCAGTTAGGATATTATGTACAGATATTAGTTTCCTAGAATAGCCCTCTCTATTTCTATATATACTTGTACCTATGTATTGATAAAATAGAGAATAACATACAACAGTTCAAAATTTCTACAATAAGCTTTAATCAATTTAAATAACTATCAGTTCCCATGTTAGAAGCTGAAATAGAATAAATAAATTTCAATGTTTTCTCTATTAGTTTAGGATTCAATAACTATCTAGGTAAAATAAGGTTTATTTCCTTGCCTTATTACAATTATATGGAAATATATATATTATGAATGACACAAATGGCCTAACAAAAACACATTATATGGATACAAACTTCTTGTTATTATGCATAGGAAATAATTAATAAGAGGATTTTATAGGATAAAATTATTAGTTAGATATATATTTATGCATATCTTATAATTAGCCATATGATTGTGTATATCCCTAATTTATAGGATATATTTTAGGGATATTTCCTGTATATATTCTTGTAAACTATTCAAGTGAAAATAGAATAGAATTAGTCTGCTTTTCATGTTATCAGATCCAACGACTCTTTTTTTAGAAACTTCTGCCCAAAATTTTGTTCTTCTACAAAGGAAGGGTAGCTGCTAAAACATAGCCAAGGAGCCATGTCAGAAGTCACTACTATCAGTGGGGTGTCTCCTTTAGATCACACTGCTGTAAGCCACACAGGGGACTTACCAAACATTCAATCAACCTACCGTCTAAATGGGAAGAATTATCTTAATGGTCTCAACTTGTTCGAACATTCTTAAAGGAAAAAGGCAAGTTGAGCCATTTGTTGGGGACTAGACTAGCCAAAACTAATCCTAGATTTGACGTATGGGATGAGCAAGATTCCATGGTTATGTCATGGCTATGGAACTCAATGAATCTTGCGATAAGTGACACCTGCATGTTTCTCAGCACATTTAGGGATATTTGAGAGGCAATTCAACAAACTTACTCTAAGGTTAATGATAGCTGCTCGAGTTTAAGAGATCAAAACTTAAATTTCAGAAATTAAGCAAAGGACTAGCTTAGTAACCAAGAATGCAAATCTCTTGCAAATTCTATGGCATGAATTGGATCATTATCAATGCATCAAAATGCTGTGTGTAGAAGATGCTAAAATGTTGAAATGATTTATGGAAAAAGATAGAATCTATGAGTTTAATAAAGTAGATGTTGAAAAATTAAGACTCCTCTTGAATACACTTGAGAAACCATCATCTACAAGTATAGGTTCACGTTCATTAACCTTTTCAAGTATTTCCTCTATCTCTTGTATTTCTAGTTCCTTAGAAAATAAATCTTCTACTATGTGGATAACTGACTCAGGAGCCACTGATCACATGACACATTCCTCTAAACCTTGTTATCTCTTATACACCTTTCTTTAGCCATAAAAAGATAGCTACAACAGATGGATCAGTTGTCATTGTAGTTGGACAAGGAGATGTTCAGTTAAATGACTCTCTTATCCTAAAAGATGTCCTCCACATTCCTAAATCATTTGCCAACATGATTTCCGTGCATAAATTCACCAAAGACTGTCAGGCTGTTTTTTCTCCCTCCTCTTGCATGTTTCAAGAACAAAGCATGAAGGGGACCATTGGACATGCTAGTGACAAGAATGGCCTTTACTACCTAGAGAATAAAAAGGGCATAGCATATCCGAGGTTTTTCTTCCCACATCTTTTCTTTCAGAGTCAGTCATGTATAGTAAAGAAAAAGTATCGTTTTATCATCGTCATTTAGGACATCCTTCTTTTCATGTAATAAAGTCAATGTTTCCATCATTCTTTGATAAAATAGATGTTGATTCTTTTCATTATGATGAAAGTGAATTTGCAAAGCACAAAAGTGCATCTTTTCGAATAAGCACTAAAAGAAGTCATACCCCTTTTTTCTCATTCATAGTGATATTTTGGGTCCCTCACCAATTTCTAATGTTTTTGGGACAAAATGGTTCATATCCTTCATTGATGATTGCACAAGATACACGGATCTATTTGTTGAAACACAAGTCATATGTTAGTACTCTTTTCCCAAATTTTTATAACATGATCAAAACTCTGTTTGATGCACAAATCAAAAGATTTCATTCTAACAATGCCAAAGATTATTTCAATCAAACTCTATCAAATTTCATTGATGAAAATGGATCATTCATGAATCCTCATGTGTTAATACTCCTCAACAAAATGGAGTTGCAAAACAGAAAAATGTCATTTGTTAAACATCATAAAGGCGTTACTCTTTCACAAAAATGTTCCCAAAAATTTTTTAGGGGAAGCTGCCCTAACTTCTACCTACTTACATAACAGGTTGTCAACTAGAGTTCTTAATTTTCAATCACTAGTAAATGTTCATACACAATTCTATCTAAATCTAAGCCTCTCAGGTACTCTTGCTCCTAGAATTTTTAGAAATATAGCCTATGTTCATATTCACTCTCAAAATAGAGAAAAACTTAATCTTCGTGCTCTTAAATGTGTTTTTGTTAGTTAATCTTCTACCCAAAAGGGATACAAGTGGTTCCATCCCAAAACTCACAAATTTTTTGGGTCCATTGATGTTACATTTGATGAAACCAGACCTTTCTTTACTCAACCCTATCTTCAAGGGGAGAATTTGGGTAAAGATAGGACAAGGGACTTATTTTTCCATGATTTTCCCACTCAAATAGAGTTTGAACAATATTTTCAGACAAGTCTATTGAACCTACGGAAGCTCTAAGGGAAGAAAATAAAGGAAAAAACACTATATAATTGCAGGTTTACACCAGGAAGAGACCTGCCTCTCACCTATAGCATGTCCAGGCCCCTACACAAGCTACTGTTCTAGCATTACAAATAGATTTAGAACCAACTGAACCAACCACAAACTTATCTGACCCTGATCCACAAACTGATCACAAGCTTAACTTTGACCCACAGATTGAACCTAGTGATTTAGACCTACGCCTTCAAAAAAAAGTACTAGAACCTACACACAACATCCACTATTTTTGTTCATGATATATCAAAACCTGTCCAAAAATCAACAAACCTTAACATTCCCATTCCAAAAAATCTAACCAAGGCACTAAGAGATGAAAAGTGAAGAAGTGCTATGAAAAGTGAGATGGATGCACTAAAAAAAAATAAAACTTAGGAGCTGGTGGAACTACCTTAGGATAAAAAATTGGTTGGATGCAGGCAAGTGTTCACAGTATAGATTTGATGAGACTGTTGAAAGGTACAAGGCTAGGTTGGTTGCCAAAGGTTATACCCAATCCTATGGCATAGATTACCTAGAAACATTTACACCAGTAGCAAAGATGAATATTGTCAGGATTTTATTGTCACTAGCTCCCAATTATAGCCAGAACTTACAGCATTATGATGTTAAAGGCTATGACAGGATTCGAGTATAAGCAAAGCCATGGAGACCATACCTTGTTCATCAAACATTCAAAAACTGGAGAAGTAACAATATTATTAGTGTATGTGGATGACATTATACTCACTGGAAATGATAAAGAAGAAATGCTAGTGTTAAAGGAAAAGTTATTAAAAGAACTTGATATCAAGGATCTAGTAAAGTTGAAATATTTTCTAAGAATTGAGGTTGCACATTAAGGCAAGTTATAGTCATCTCACAACAAAAATATGTGGTAGATTTGTTGAAAGAAACAAAAAATTTAGGGTGCAAACCAGCAGCTACTCCAATTGAATTCAATCAAGGATTGAGTGATGCATCACATGATCAAGCAGTAGATAAAGGAGCTTATCAAAGGTTGGTTAGAAAATTAATATACCTAACACATACAAGACCAGACATTGCCTTTGTAGTAAGTGTAGTAAATCAATTTATGCATAATCCCAAAGAAGTACACTTCAAAGTTGGACACAGAATTCTGCAGTATCTAAAAGGTAGTCTACAAAGAGGAATTTTATTTAAAAGAGGAGAAAAGTTTAACCTAAAAAGATTATGCAACCTCCTTAGTGGACAGGAGATCAACCTCAAGATATTGTGTTTTTATGGGAGGAAATCTGGTCTCATGGAAGAGCAAAAGACATAATGTTTTGGCTAGATCAGGTGAAAAATCAGAATTCAAATCCATGGCTTTAGGAATCTATGAGTTGCTTTGGCTGAAAATAGTTCTTGATGACTTAAAAATTAAACGGGAAGGTCCAATAAAATTATATTGTGATAATAAGTCTACAATCAACATCCCAAACAACCTCGTTCAACATGACAAAACTAAGCATGTGGAAATTGAAAGACATTTTATGCAAGAGAAATGGGACAGTGGCCTAGTGTGCATGCCCTTCATCTCATCAAAGGAGCAAATAGCTGATGTTTTGACAAAAGGACTCTCCAAGTCAACATTTGAAGACTTTATTAGTAAGTTGGGAATGAAAGATATTCATTCACCAACTTGAGGGGGAGTGTCGATATTATCCATAGGAAATAATTAGAGGATTTTATGGGATAAGATTACTAGTTAGCTGCATATTTATGTATATCCTATAATTCATTGTATGATTGTGTATATCCCCAATTTCTAGGATATATTTTTGGGATATTTCCTGTATATATTCTTGTAAAATATTCATGTAAAAACATAATAGAGTTAATCTACTTTTCAAAACCAATAGTTGTTTTCAATATAATAGATGGGTTAAAAGTAGGAACATTTATCCCAACTGAATATTGGAACAATAAGTCTAAAATCTCTAATGCAACGTCAGTACACTATTCTTATACTTCCCATGCAAAGGAACCTTACACTTGACTGTAAATAAGCCAAAACAAACTGGGGTTAAGTTCCTTATGGCATCACCAATTTCAAAAAAAAAAAATCCTACAATTTGAATTTGGCTCTAAAGGTCCATAGGGTTTGATAATCAGCCAAACAACCCTTCCATCAATACTTTATTATAAGATTTTCTAAAGCTACAACCATATGAAATCAATGTATTGCATATACTAGTCAATTATGATCAAAGAACAAGTGAGCACTAAAGGGGCCTATTTACTTCTCAAATTGCATAGGGATTTCATAAACAACCACATTCCAAGGGTCTCAGTGCATTTAACCTAACAAACTAGGTGTATCCCAGCTTAGCACATTGATTTTATGAACTAGGTTCTCCATTGCCCCCATATAGCAAGAAAACACCATCCTACTGTACTATCAGTTGTTAACAAGTTCCGTAGGCTGCCAAGTATCGCACTACTCGTCCAATTTTTCATCCCATTACTGCCAACCAACTCTGAGTCTTTTAATTATGTCAAATTGTTGCCTTAGATTTCTTCATTGACAATGGATATAAAGCAACTAGAATGAACACTCTAGGTCTTTTGCCATTGAAATTGAGCATGATCACATCCAAATCATAGTTTATGGAAGTTTCACTATTAGGAGAGATTTACATAACATGAAAGTCATGGACCCCAACATCTCTTACGAGGGCAACTATATGTCCTATTAGGTAGTTAAGCAAATAACATCACTAACAAAAAATATTTTCCTCAAGTGTATCAATAACAAACTCCCTAAGAAACAAGAGGATACCTCATGCCGACTTGCAAGTTCAACAAGGACTTCAATTGCCAGATCAAACAAAGATGGGACCTAGACCACCATGGCAAAGATCATTGAGCTGCACATGCTAGGTCTACAACACATAAGTTTAAACGTTGACCCAATCATGCTTACTTGCAAAGAGTTGAATACGAAATTAAGAAGTGGATGTGTTAGCAATGAGCCTTGTGGAATTTCCAAGAAGCATCCAACTCGTACCTGAAGTGCATAAAACATGTCTTCTTATGAAATCATGGAACTGTCTAAAAATAAACTCAAGACAGTTCTTTAGACATAAAAGAACAATATTTTTAAAAAAAGCATGTCCAACATTAGTATCGAGGCACTAACAATATCTTACCCAACTAAGTAGGCAACGGAGAACCTTTTTATTTCTTTCTTGCAGATGAACACTGGCATCAAAAGACTTTTGTGATTGCTCCAACAGGAACTCAAGAACAGAAGGAGTATGCGATAGGAGCTGCTATCAAGGCACAATTATATGAAATTAGACAACAAAATATGTGATTGGATTAAAAGAAAAATAAAAGAAGAGAGAAGGGAGGGCTGCGAGTTTGTAGAAAAAATGGGAAGGATGTACCAAAAAAAAAAAAGAAGAAGGAACCTAAACCTCTTGGCAGAACTGGCTTCGACAAGCCAAATCTATTTTACTCTCTGTATTATGGGAATCACTAACTTCTTCCGGAAGAACAGTGAGCATCTCTAGAATGGCAACATTACTATCATTTTGTTTCTGCAATGTTTGGATACTGTAAAAGAGCTGCTCAATAGGTTTTCCATGCTCAACGGTACGAAGTACAAGGGAAGCCAATGCAAGGCAAATTTGTGTTAATAGCTGTCAAGACAAAAACAAAGCAATTCAATGCACCTAGGAAAAGCAGAATTCCAATTACTTGATTCCTAGACCCAGCATAGTTACTCATGTTATAATACATCATCAATTATATTCCAAGTTAAATAGCATCCATGACCTATTTACAAGAAGAAACAAAAGAACCTGTGGAGGGCCTGTACTAAATCTTTTTGCAGCCACTAGAAGAGCATTTAATAAAGCATCTTTGACTCGTAATTGCAAATATCGACCTTCATTTTGGATCTGCATTGCAATAGAATATTTAAACAAGTAGGCTTGCTATATCATATATCATTTAAGAATATGAAGATCTGATAATTACGAACATATTGGTATCATTGGTCCAGTGCACAGAAACAAGGAAAATTTTCTTTTCTATTGTTATACATAGATAAACATTTCAAAAGATGCCCAATAAAGATGCCACATGCACTTGGAGTATGCATTCAAGAATCCCAACAAGGGCAACCATAACAAATTACAAAATTCAAGCCAAATAAGTTTGATTTGTCAGAAACTTGAAATCTAGATATCAAAATATCTTAAATAACTCCAAACCAATAAGCTAAGATCCTATAGAAAAGCAAGGTTCCCTCATCAAAACATAAAATTCGAAATAGATTTTCTTTCTCCTTTTGATAGAAAACAGTCCCGTGTGAGCGTCTTGCCTCACTAATCATATAGATGAAATTCAAAATCAAAGTTGGACAGCACAATTCCGTTCTTGATTTTTAAACTTGCCCTTAAATCTAGAAATTACAGCTATATTAAATTCCTAGGATTGCACTGACTTTATCAAGTCAATCTTTCTTTTCCATCGGTTTAGGACATTCAAAGGCTCCCACTAGCATCACAATGGTCACCATATGAAAGCCGGAAGTGAATTTTCATCATAAGAACCGTTGAGATTACATGAATCATGCTCTACAGAATTAATACGGAGGCCAAAATCCAATACACTCATTACCCGAACACACCCGAAAAAAGAGCTTCAAAGAAAATCACAAAGGCAGTAGAAGAAAATGAATGGCCATCAAAATAGCAGATGCAGTAAGCAAGGACCGCAGCCAAAGGAAGGAAAAAAAGAAGACCTTTCGCCTGAGAATCTGAGCCGCGAAAAATTCAACCTCAAAATCGGGAAGGAAAGAGTGAGGATGATCGGAGGTGAGAAGAGAAGTGGCGACCTCCCAAGCAGCATCGGTTTGTTGAAACTGAACCAGCCACTGGTTAGCAGCCACTCGGTTGGAGGATTGAGCGTCGTGATTCAGGACTCCAACGGCCTGAGCCACTTTCATTTGCAACTCCGTCTCCATTTTTTTAATGTTTTAAACCAGCCGATTCCTTCGTCTCCCTCATATGCTTTTCCGTAGTACTTCGAAGCTGTTCTCTATCTCTCTTTTGTCTTTTTCTCTAATTAGTAGCAGCCCGCCCACTGACACTTTATGTGGAGTAGGAGGCTAGGAAGAAGAGAGGAGAAGCGGCGAAGCACCAACTGACTTTGTCGGACCAAAATTCGTAGATAAATTAAAAGTAGTATTCATTTCCCTTTTTATTTCTTTTTCCCGCAGATAAAATTTTTCGTCAAACTGTGTATTTTTTGACAGCCCTGTTATCTGATCTTTACTTCAGTTTTCAAATTATAAAATGGTTTCTATGTTTTTTCACACGGCTTCAATATATTTCCTAACCCAGCAAATAAATTAAGTCACTTCCACGTGAATATTTAATAGCTTTAAATTGTAAAAATTAAGAATTATGAAACTTTATATGATAAAAAACAACGATGAAAATTATATTTATAAAATATGCTTAAAGTGTTTTCAAATGTTTTAATCCAATAAATAAGAAAGGATTTTAATTAACACAACTCTTTTTACCAAATTATTAAAATATTTTTACATTCACAAGTACAAAATAAACCGGTTCACTTATGATTATTGCAACAGAGGACTTAAATTATTTAAATATAACCTATACTTCATTACATATTAACTCATGTTTGCGTTATTGGGAAGAATGGCTTCCACTAAAAGTCATCCATTGGATAAAGCTGTTATGTTGTCTGACTAGCCTGTACTGAATTCGTTGAACATGCTTTTCAACACAACATTCTAGAAAACGAGACAACGCAGATGACATATAAACTTCAGTAAATTAGTACTCTAGGCTCTACCTTGCATTTTTTTTCAATGATTCCAAAAACTCAAGATTTCTCTCTATTACTCACGTCGGTGTTTTAGTTGTTCTAAAACTTGACTAATGCATTCGTTTATTGTATTTTGTTTTTTGTTCAATTACCAACATTATTATGCAACATTCATCATGTTACTACCTTAGTTATGACCAATAACAATTCTAACATTCCTTCTTGCTTTAATACGTCTTTACTCCATTGTCAACGTATGAATCATTTCTACTATATATATACGGCTCACGCTTTGTTTTTTTTTGCTCTCTCTCAATGTCATGATTATGCTCATTTTTCCCATATAAGACATACATTTTTCACATAAAAAACACTTTTTATGCACATATCTTCTTGTCTTTTCTATTATAACTTTGTCTGCTTTTATTAATTTTAGGAGACAATTCCTCCTCAGCCTTTTGAAGTGTACCGAAGTTGGTGGAGAAAGCGTTAACCTTAGGTCAGATCTAGTTATCCTGCTGCACTGTAGAGGGACAATTTCGGACATAGGCCAGTGATTTTCACGACACCCTGCATTTTAGATAAACCGTTCCAATTTTTTAATTATTACTATTATTTTCTCTAACAATCTAAGTCGAAAAATTATTACTGCGTTACTACTATTTGGTGAAAATTACTCTGATTTTGCTTCCGAAGTCAGAATACAATGTTGTTTTCTTCGTATCGTTTGATTATTTCGTGTGAGACATTTATGCTTTTAGGTTTAATATGTCGTTTGCAAATGAGATCAACATAGGTTCTACACTTATTATTTCCCACATAAGTTCTATCCCTACCACCGTAGCCCAAAGGATATACTTGACCTAACTAGATTAGAGTCTCTAGATGGGAGAAATTTTAAACGATGGTATGAGAAAATTTTGTTTTACCTTCAATAATATGAAATCAATTGTGTATTGTTTCAAAAGATTCCCAGTGACAATACTGACCCCAAGACAACAAAGGATAACCGTACTGTTAGGGGTGTATTGTACCATATGATAAACCCTTTATTTGATATCTATTATAAGTACAAAACTACTAAGAAAATTTGGGATGTTTTACAAGTGAAATATGGGATGGATGATGCCGGTACTAAGACATATGTAATTGCTATGTAGTTAAAATTTATTGTTGTTAATGATAAGCCCATTATGGACCAATTATATGAGTATGAAAACCTAGTTATCGAAATCCTTGCTGAGAGTAGGAACATATGTGTTATTTCAAGCTAATGCCCTTATTGAGAAACTACCTACATCATGGAATGAGTACAAAAACTAGTTGAAACATAAGAAGCAAGACATGAAGCTTCAGGAGTTGATAGGGCATATAAAGATTGAGGATGCCAATTGTACACAAGATAAGACTAAGTCACTCACCCTTGTCCTTACTGTTAAGGCTCATATGATAGAATATAAAAATATAGGTAACTTCAATAAGAATAGTGGATAAAACAAGTCCTTTAACAATAACAAGCATGGTTAGTTTAAGCCCTAAAGAATTGATGATGACTGTTGGTGGTGCCACAAGCCAAGTCATCATGCAGCTCTTTGCCTAACTAGAATCAACCATGAGAAGAAGAGTTAAGGACAAAAACCATGACAATTTGGGAAAGGAAACCAAAAGGCATATCAACGAGGTACCCAAAAGAATTTTGGTAAGCCTCAAGCTAATATGGTTGAAGCTGTTGGTGGTGATAACGAAGAGATCATTACTGCTGTGGTGTTTGAAGTCAACCTTGCTGGAAACTTGATCGAGTGGATTGTTGACACAGGAGCCACATGCCACATCTGCACAAACAAGGACCTGTTCAAGGAGTTGAATGATGCTGCTAATGGTGAATTCATATACATGGGCAACTCTAGCAAAGTTCCTGTCTAAGGAGTTGAGAAGGTCACTCTCAAACTCACTTCTGGAAAAGTATTGGCATTAAAAAACGTTTTATTTGTTCCTAATGTACGTAGAAACTTAATTTCTAGTGTATTGCTTAACAAAGCAGGTGTTAAACTGACTTTAATTCTGATAAGCTAGTTTTGACTAAAAATGGGAACTTTGTTAGAAAAGAGTTTTGTAATAGGAGTTTATTTGTACTTAATGTTGAAATGAATGGATCTACTTCTTTTGCTTATATTGTTGAGTCTCTAGACCTTTGGCACTTGAGACTTGGGCATGTGAATGTGAGGTTAATTAAAAGGTTATAAAGCTTAAACTTGTTGCCTAAATCACTAATCAAATGGAAAAATGTCAAATTTGCGTTGAAGCTAAACATTCTAATAAACCTTTTAAATTAGTGGTCGAGAGAGAGTCATAATTATTGGGCTTGATGCACATAGATTTAGGTGATTTTAAGAATTGGATGAGTAAAGGAAGTATGAGATATTCTATTACCTTTGTGGACGATTATTCTAGAATTACTAAGATTTACTTATTGAAAAATAAAAGTGATGTAGAGGAAATGTTTATAAAATACAAAGTTGAGGTTGCGAACTAATTGGAAAGGAAAATTAAGAGACTAAGGTTTGATCAAAGTGGTGAGTATAGTACTAGTTTCCTTGCTGATTTTTGTGAAAAAGTTAGTATTATTCATGAGCTTTTAGCCCCTTATACACCTGAACAATATGGAATAGCTGAGAGAAAAAATCGAACACTCAAGTACATGATGAATGCAATGTTGATTTCCTCAGGATTACCTGATTTTATGTGGATGGAAGCTATTCTTTTAGCTTGTTATATTCTAAGCAGAGTCCCTTATAAGAAACTAGATCAAACTGTATGAAATTTGGAAAAGTTATACACCTAACTTGCTTTTTTTGAAGGTGTGGGGGTGACTTTCTAAAGTTGCTCTACTTGAGCATAAGAAGAAGAAAATTGGGCCTAAGACCATTGATTCAATTTTTATGGGGATATGCCTCTAATAGTGTTGTCTATAGATTTATGGTTAAGTAAGAGGGCTCTAAAACTTATTGATCAATTATGGAGTTAAGAGATGCAGTGTTCTTCAAGGATATATTTCCTATGAAAGCAAGTGTGCAATTCCCTAAAGAATTTATCCCTAGTTCTTCTACCAATGATGATATAGAGGAAGATGAAATTGTTGAACTAAAGAGAAGCAAAAGAGCTTAAGTACCTATTAGTTTTGGTTCTGACTTTTTTACTTCCTTTACGGTGACAAAACTTAAGGACATAGATGGTGTTTTATGGTGACTTATGTTATTGAGGAAGATCCTAAAACTTATGAGGAAGCAATGAGATCTGTGGATACTACATTTTGGAAGGAAGCCATAGATAGTGAATTAGAGTCAATCATGTCTAATATAACTTGGGTTTTAGTTAATCTATCTTGAGGGTGTAAGCCTTTAGAGTGTAAGTGGATTTTCAAAAAGAAATTAAGAACTGAAGGGACCATTGAGAGGTTCAAGGCAAGACTTGTGCTTAAAGGCTTTAAACAAAAGAAAGGATTGGACTTTATTGATACTTACTCTCCTGTTACTAAGATTTCATATATAAGGATGTTGTTTGCTATTGCCTCGGTATTTAAGCTTCATGTGCACCAAATAGATGTTAAGACAACTTTCTTGAATGGTGATCTAGATGAGGAGATTTATATGGTTTAGCCCGAGGGGTTAGAGTGCCTGGTCAAGAACAAAAAGTGTGTAAGTTGGCTAAGTCTTTGTATGGATTTAAACAAGCTCCCAAATAGTGGCATGAGAAATTTAAAAGTGAGATTTTCAAATATGGTTTCTCCTCTTGTGATGCTAATTCTTGCATTTACGTGCAATCTAATACCAATGGTTATGTGATCATAACTCGTTATGTGGATGATATGCTTATTTTTGGTACTCATTTATCTGTCATTGATATTACCAATAGTTTGCTAAAGTCTTCTTTTAATATGAAAGATCTTAGACTTATGGACTTCATTTTAGGAATCAAAGTTGATAGGATTGACTCTAGTTTTAGGTTGAATTAAACTCGTTATGTTGAGAAAATTTTGAAGAAGTTTGCTTACTATAATGTTGATCTAGTCAAGACTCCCTATGACACTAGTGTTGCATTAAAGAAAAATCTTGGTGACAGTGTAAACTAAACTGGTTATGCTAAAAATCTTGGTAGTGTGATGTTCTTGATAAATTATTCTCGTCCTGATATTACATACTGCGTGAGTAGACTTAGTAGGTATACTTATAATCCTAGTCAAGAGCATTGAAATGCATTGATTCGTTCGTTGAGGTATTTGAAAGGTACTATACATTATAGATTATATTTTGGTAGTCATCCTCCTGTATTGGAGGCATATTCTGAAGTTAATTGGGTTACGAAGAGTGATGATATACACTCTACCAGTGGTTATATTTTTACCTTACAGGAGTTGTTGTGTCTTAGAAATCATCCAAACAAACGGGTATTGCGAGATCAACAATGGAAGCTGAGATTATGACTTTGGAATTGGCAGGACGGGAAACTGAGTGGATAAGAAATCTCTTAGCAGATATCCCACTTTGGGAAAATCCAATTCCTTCTGTATTCCTTCATTGTGATTCACAGGCTGCCATTCATGTTGTCAAAAATAAGGCATTTAATGGCAAAAGTAGGCATGTTAGATTGTAAAATTGTATGTACTTTAATTAGATGGTGTAATTTCTCTAGACTATGTCGTCAGAGAAACACTTAGCGGATCCATTTACAAAAGCTTTGAGTGAGAAATTAGTTTCAGAGCATGCTAACGGGATGAGGTTGAGCCTAATTGTGTAGTAACCTCGTAATGGACACCTATTTAGGAAACCAAGTTTAATGGGTTAAGCGAAGTTCTGTGGTGACTACTTATTTGTACATTATTTATGGCATAATATTGAAATATATTCAGTTGTTAAATAGCGTCCCTAGCATAACCTTACTACGTTTGATAAGGTTGGATTGTTTAATCTTTAATGAGTTTTATAGCCCAAGTTTGGGTGGTGTGAGCAGTAAACACTTGATGGACTCATCCATGTGATTGTGGGGGGTTTACAGCTCACATTCTTGTTCACATCTCTCCTTTTTTATTTTTAGAATAGGTTTAAGTCAAATAACAATAATTCGAAGCACTTCTTTATACACTATTTCAAAAAACCAAGGACTCAATTGTATGATATGTAAAATATAGGATGATTTTTTCTAACAAGAAAAGGAGGGAAATGGATACAAAATTGAAACTGAGTAAACATCATTCTATACTTGATCTCATTGATACATATATCATTTCGTGGAAAGCCAATTCCCCATTCATCCGAAGTAGTCTTTTAGTATAGAATAGAGGCATTTTGGGCCGATAAGTCATGAGCGATAGCGAAGCTGAGCTTTTTTATGTCGAAAGACCTAAAACTAGCTATCTTATAGCATATAACTAACGCAAGCCTAATTAAAAAATCTATAAGTAAATGCCTGTTCACTTCGCAACTAATAAAAAAAACTACTAGACTATAAAAGAAGTTGGGTGTTCATTGTTGTTTGGTTGGGTCCAAGCTTGGATTTTTTTCCTATTTTTTAATAATAAAAAGGAGATCCAATTGATTTTTGGAAATAAAATCATATATGAATAGGAGGAAATACAATTTTATAATGAAAAAAAACCACTGTTACCACTGGGGACTACAAAACACGTAATTGAAAGCCCAAAAAAAACACTAGCATCAATCTTGTACCATACCACTGGAAGCAAAGGAAGCTAACTGAGTTGACTAAGAATAAGTCATTTACCTCTCCATAAAGTCGAACTAAATTTCATTAATCCTCTCTAACCAGTCGAGTGTCTTTTCTATCCTCTCCCAAAAATCTGTCTTTCTACCCCTATGAGGTAACTAGGGCATTTTTTAAGCTGTTTATTTCTCTAGCAGGTTCTGTCTTTGAAATTTCTTGGACACCAGGTTCAAGACTTAGTTCACCTGGTTGTTGGCTTAATTTTCTCCTAAACTATTACAGTTTGTTTTTCAAGTTTTGGACCAAGTGAGAGATTGTTGGTGTTTTGGTTGTTCCAAAACTTGATTAATGCATTCATTTATTGTTTTTTGTTCAGTTACTAACGTTATGATGCAACGTTCATCATGTTATTACCTTAGTTATGACCAATAACGTTACTAACATTCCTTCTTGCTTTAATATGTCTTTACTCCCTTGTCTACGTATGAATCCTTTTCACTATATATATACGACTCACAATTGTTCTTTTGGCTCTCTCCCACTATCACGATTTTGCTCATTTTTTCCCATATAAGGCACACATCTTCCATATAAAAAACACCTTTTATACACATATCTTCTTGTTTTTTCTGTTCTGCCTTAGTTTGCTTTTATTAATTCTTGGAGACAGTTCCTACTCTACCCCTTTGGAGTGTGTTGAAGTTGGTGGAGGAGTTAACCCTAGGGTTGGATCCTGTTGTCCTACTGCACTATAGAGGTGAAATTTCCGACTTAAGGTAGTGATTTTCATACCTTGCATTTCCGATAAGCCGTTCGAATTTTTTAATTATTACTGTTATTTTCTCTAACACTCCAATCTAGAACAATAATTGGCCAAAGGTTTGGTCCAATACTTAATAATCTTAATTTTAGGATTGGATATAGAAAAAGTTCTTAGTTACTTTCGTATACTTTTTCTGTTGGATTACGAGCATTTTATCAGAGATTTCTGTTGTATCAATCCATCTTTGTAATTCCTATTGAAGCATATACATGAGCGTAGTTGCAGGGTGGACAATTTCAAAATTGACACCTCCATTCATTAAATAAAAGATAAAAAAGATCACCAAGATTTTTGATCAGTTGCTGAACTTGTTCGAAAATCTTGAATCGAATCGATATACCGAGATCTCTTATTGAATTGTTCATTCAATGAGCATTTTCAATTTCATATGTTGAAGAGGGTTTGAACCTTCACAGTTTTTAGCATGAGATTTTAATTCTTGCATTTCTACCATTTCACCACCAAAACATTTTGGAATTGAATCGTATTCCATTAATATGATATATATCTAGTGTGATGTATAAAATATATGACAAAAGTAGAGTCTTAGGGTCTTTTTATTGATCGGTTATGTCACATATCAAAATAAGAACTAGATTTTATTCTTAACCAATTAGTTGTCCCTAATGTTTTCTTCAATTTGCTATGATTCATAATGTTTGAATTCAATTGAAACACACTCTTTTCAATTTTTTGCTATATGGATATTAGATTTTATCCAAGATAATATAATTTATACATGATGGAATAAAATGAATACTAAATGAAATAATACCTTTTATGAAAGGAACAGTTTAATTAAACATAATAGAGTAAAGAATCTAATTTAGTAATTTACTTGAGGAATAAATTAAACCATAAACTACAGTCAAAAGAAGAAGAAAATAACTTGGCTAAAGCATAAGCAAAACCATTAGCTTCTATAAAGATAAAAATAAAAGAGGTAAAACCTGAACCGTTTAATAAATTAAAGTCAAAAAAAACACTAAAATTAGTGAGACAAATACCACTCTTGCTCAAGGCTAAGATAATTTATAGATAATCATTATGAAAATCAATATTTGAGGGTTATAATTAAGAAACAACTTCCAAACCTTTGAGGATGTTATATGCCATTATAGAAGAAGAGAAAGAAACATTTCTAATTATCACCAACAATAAGTTAGAATTAACATCGTGAACTACATTGCCAACTCCAACTATTTTGCACTTTGGATTCTAAGTCACACCTATCTTCAAAAAGATATTTCCCAAATTAATAAATGGAGCCCCTCTAACATAAGCACAATGGAGGAAAGGAATCAAATAAGCTAGCTCTCGAAATAATCATCTTTAGCTTCAAAGGTTCTTTTTAGCTAATATTATATTATTCTTGTAACTTCAAAAATTGTGACTTTATGGACAAAAAAATGAATTCCTCATCACTAATAAAATTGAAAAACAAAACTACTTAATTATCAAACATATCGACTAAATAATCAAATGATCGTAGTCCTAATAAAGAACTAAGCCAACTATTACCTAATCACGAAACGTATTTAACTCCAAGCTAGCTTATCCTGAGTTAAAGGCTCTTTGATAGATTTGAAATCTCTAAGATTCTTTTAACCTTGAAATATAGAAAAATCACGTTTAACAATTAGGCATTCCATTTGCCAGTTGATTGATCAAAAAGTATTAGAAATAATGATATCTTCCAAGATTCGACGTAGGGAAATAATGTTAAGACCTAGGATAGTCGAATGCCAATTTTCCTTCCAAATGTTAACTAAATTATTATTCCTCGCTCTCTGAATATGGCCTTTTTTTGACATCCAGAGTGAATTATAAAGACTAGCCTATGTAAAGGAGGGGTTACCACCATTCTATATATTAAGTAAATCTTATTTAAAAAATATTTAGTTCTCAAGAATCTTTAACACAAAGATGAGTGTTTTTTAAGAAGCACTAAATTTGTTTAACCAATGATGCCTCATGAAAAGCATTTAGATTTCTAAATCTTGAACCACTAAAAAATTTGGATTTCTAATATGAATTCCAATTTACCCAATTAATTTTGTTATTTTACATATTGCATACCCATCAAAATCCTCTTAAAGATTTATCAATAAGAAAGCATATAGATTTAGGATGGTGAAACACATTCATAGCATATGATGAAATATGCAAAATAATCTTAATGAGAAGTTCTCGATCGCTAAACAAAAGTATATTGTTCTTTTGGGAATTTAAATACTTTAGAACCTTATCTTGAATGTAAATGAAGATACTCAATTTATAATGTTAATCAAAGAAGGGAGTCAAAGATAAATACTTTTATTAAACCACTCTTACATACCTAAAGTTTC
Source organism: Erythroxylum longipes (assembly GCA_027563885.1). Classification (NCBI taxonomy): domain Eukaryota; kingdom Viridiplantae; phylum Streptophyta; class Magnoliopsida; order Malpighiales; family Erythroxylaceae; genus Erythroxylum; species Erythroxylum longipes. Next base: position 18,426,573 of record JAOQMS010000007.1, read on the forward strand.
TAAAATGGAGCTTTTAATTAAAGAGCCAAAATTGAAGCTAATAAAAAATGTCCATATTAATTTCCTTTTGATATGAAGAGTATAACATATGTTAGCATACGAAAATAAAAGAGTCATTGAAAAATAAAAAATGACATAATAGGACTATCATGAAAAATACTAATATCATGGAAATAACCTTTGTTTCTTTTAGCTATAAACTTGTTTGAGAGGGCTTGCATGCTCAAAACAAATAAAATTGGAGATAAAAGATCGCATTGTTGCAACCATCTATTGAGATACACTTCATGATTATATCATAAAAGAATGAATCTCAATCCTAAAAGGATAACTTCTAAGAAATCCCAGTCAACTCTATAATAAGCCTTAATAAGATCCACTTTGATAGCCATAAAATGCTTATTAACTCTTATAAGTCTTGAGAAAAATGAAATAACTTAAAAGTTACAATAGTGTTTTCTATAATTAGTTCGCTTAAAATAAAACACTTTAACATTCTTCCAACAACTTATTTATAATCAATTTTAGCTTATTAGCAAGCTTTGGACATAACTTTATAACAAAGATTACATAAAGTAATTGGATGACAATTCAACAGACTCTCAAGAGTCTTTTTCATTGGAATAAGTTTAATGAAACTTTTGTTGATATCCTTTGTAGAGCAAACATTAGTTATGATACAGTTAGTCAACTTGCAAAGATCATACCTAAATAGATGCCAAAACTTTTGATAAAATGAAGGATACATCTGACTTTGGTGCCTTATTTGGGTCCATTTGAAAGAGAGCCATCTAAAACTCCTCATTGGAATATACATACAAAACCATATCATTCATACATGGTGTGAACATTATGTCCAAATCCTTTAACATAAACTCAGGTAGAAACTCATCTCTGAATGGAAGATTGAGGAAAAATGAAGATTTTTTAATTGTATCAAAGACTCTAAGATATTAACAATCTTACCTATCAAGTTAACTATAGAACATATAGAGTTGGAGCAATGTCTCTAAATGGCAAAACTATGAAAGAATAATGATTTTATCTTTCGCCTTTCTCCAATGGATGTGAGACCTTTGATGCCATAAAATTTCCTCTCTAATTAACTACTTTTTAAGGTCCTCTTCTACCAATCTAAGCAAGTCTTAGTCACCAGCTAACTTTGCCTTCACAATAGAATATTAAAACATATTAATATTTAAGCATTTTCATAAGATAGAATTGTTCCACCTTTTCAAATCCTTCCCTATAACTTAAAGAATATTTTTAGAGTTTATAAGCTCACTCAATTGTAATTCTTCCTACAATAATTTGTCACCTAATTATTAAACTCAGGACGTCTAATAAGTGCAAAATATTACATCTTTTATCCTCCTAAACTTGATCCATTTAGTTATTTTCATTACACATTTGGGCATGATTATTCATATTTTATTATTTAAGACCTAAAATTATTTATAATGAAATTTCTCACTTGGTTAGGAAATAAAGAGAGAGAAAAGACCACTAGCAGTCTAACAAAATGCATAACAGAAGGAGGCAAAATGACAGAAACAATCCAAATTAGAAAAACAAAATGCAATGTAGAACCAAAAAAGCAAAACGTAGTGTAGAACTAGAGCAAAAACATACAATAAGACAAAAGAGGAAAATGGCAGTGCATATTGAGAGCAAATAAAGACCAAAATGACAGTCCAAACAGTAAGAATAAAATACGACAAACAAGTAAAAACGTAACACCACATGAAGCAAAATAGTATAACAGATGAGAAGGGCATCAAAATAGTAGTAAAAATAGAAACAACAATGCATAGTGGGGAGAGTCATGATAAAAAATAGCAAAATGCACAAGCAGAAGAACAAGAGCAAAATACACAATAGTTGGGAGGAGAAAAGGCATCGTATAAGCAACAACCAAAATAAAAATAGAAACATAAATAACACATAAGAGGAAAACGCAACAAAAATCTTAACAAATCTGACGTTCTCTATTCTAACTCTCTTCAAAATGAAAGAGATAAGACGAAGCTTATTAAAGAGCCAATAACGTACGACTCCTGGTGTGTCTTAGGAGCCTATAAAAAGGTAGCAGTGGAAAAGGAGAAGGCATCAAGCATCAAGCATCTCACGTCAATTGAGAGTCATAAAAATCTCATAAAACTTGAGAGCTATTAGTGAAGAAGGCTAGTGTGAGGAGGTGTTCGGGTGGTATGAAAGTGGTCGTCAATCTGTTGAGTTTGAGATATTAATAGAATAAGTCTCGCTCACTATGACTCTTTTTTTATCTAATTCTTCAAGTTTAATTTGCTTTCAAAGTTTTTGAATTTCATTTTAACATCTTGGTTTTGGATGATTTGAGACAATTATTTTCAAGTTAATCATAATGTTTTGAGGAATTTTAGTATATGGTCGGCACTTGAGCCAATTTATTTATGATTTATGTTCTTATATAGTTGAGAGATGTCTTAATCTATTTGAATGTGAACTGATTGCTTTCTCTTTGTCTTTAGTCTGTAATTGCTATTGAATTTAGTGAGTTGGATAGTAACTAATTAACTCATTAGTCAGTAAAAGGGCTAAGTTTTAGTTAGATTGTTACATGATCTAGGAATTTCGTTAGCTAGTTGATTGAAGTTTTTGGGGGCCAATGATGCCTTCTTGGTGATAATTGCATTAATATATCTAGAGTCAGGCTAGTTCGGTTCTAGATTAGTTAAGGGAGATAGGGAGAACTCAGCTAGTGGGAGAACTCAGCTAGTGAGCTTCTCTACAGTTGGTTTACTATATAGCTTAAGATGTCAATAATAAGAATTTGAACTTAGATGACTGAACTTATAGGGCTTATTGCATTCTTGATCACGTGTTAATATGTATGTTTATTTTCTTTATGTTCTGTTTTTAGTGTTAATAGTTTTTGTTTTTATTAATTAGTTCTAGTTTCTAATCAAACCCCCTATTTTTGTATGTGTGTGTGGTATGTGATGTGGTCTGGTATACTACTGTGCTTTCTAATTAGATAAGGCAACGAGTTAAAGGATTTAAAGGACTAAATTTTGCAAAATTAATTTGAGAACAACCAAATTGAAATAGGTATTTGAATATGGAATTTTAGAGGTTATTTAGTAGAATTGATTGATGTGAAGGATGAGAAAACTTTTAAACCTGAGTTAAAATTATTCATCCCCTACATATTCCATTTCTACTGTGTTTAGATATTTACATGTGATTTATCTCATCTCATTATATATTTGTTGATTCTATAAGTATAACATCCCCTCACCAATGGAAAGGGTAAAATAGTAATTTGGAACGGGTTAGGAGTGTTTAAAAGTATATTGCTATGTTCATGCATTCATATATGCACATGAATAGTGAATTTTGCACATGTAAACGACTATACATGCATTCATGACATTTTCCTGGTATAATTGTGAAAAAATGTGAATTGTGAAAAATATGTTTTGTGTGTATAAAAAATTGTATTGGAGAGGGCCATAGTGGTTTTCTGATTTTTAGAGAATTTTAGAAATTTTTCGGGAATTTTTCGGGGTCGTTTCCGGACCAGGAAAACTGCGAAGTGGCAGAATGAGGGTTTACCGGTAGAGGAAATGACTGTCCAATGGCACTGGAAACTTAGACATGTGAAATTAAGAATTTTTGAATTGAGCCATTGGAATTTTGGAGAAAAATT
>JAOQMS010000007.1:18462495-18488343 GCA_027563885.1 Erythroxylum longipes
GCCTAAACCACTTTTATCATCTAGATGTCTATAACTTCCAATCATATCATTCATTCTTTTTGTACTCTCTGAAAATTATGATAAATCAGCTGAAAGAATATTAATCCTTGTTTTAACTGATTAACCTCCTCAGATTTATCTATAGTAACTTTCTTTTTCATATCGTCTACTTGTTTCTTAAAGAAGACGTTTTCTTCTTCTAAGATTTTTGTATTCTTAGAATTTTTAACAAATTTATTTTTCAACAATCTATATTGTTTTAGAATAGTATGAGAATATTCTAACAATTCTAAATAAGCATGTTGAAGATCATTAAAGTCAGAGATTACCTTATCATCACTTTCACCTTTAGCTACCAAACATATGTTTACTTGTTCTGATGAATCTGAGTTGGATTCAGATTCATACAAATCCAGATCTTCCCATGTTACCATCATGCCTTTTTTTTCCTTGATTCTTCTTTTGTTTTCTTTTGATCAAAGGGCATTCAGACTTGTAATGTCCCGGTTTATTGCACACATAGCAGACGATAGAGCTTTTCTCATTCTTCAAATCATCTTTGCTAATCCTTTTTAAAGAGGAATCTTTATTTCCTTTAGTTTTCTTTTTCCACATCCTTCTAATCTTCTTTGAAATGAAAGATAGTTCGTCCCCATCATCACTTGAATCTTGATCAGATTCACTGGCATCATCATTCTTGATTTCTTCAATCTTTAATTCTTTTAAAGATGAGCTTTTATTTTTCTATATTTTCTGATTCTTCTGGCCAGCCTTCAATGCAATATATTTGTCCCTTCTAGGTTTATCTTCTGCATCAAGCTCTACTTTATAGATTTTCAGTGAACCAAGCAATTCATCCAGCTTAAGCTTGCTTAAATCCTTGGCCTCTTGTATTACTGTTACTTTAGGTCTCCATATTTTTGGAAGACTTCTGAGGATCTTTCTGACATGATCTTGACTATCGTAGATTCTAGCCAGAGCTTTAACTCTATCAATGATTGTTTGAAATCGCCCAAACATTTGATCAATAGATTCATCATCTTTCATCTTGAACAGCTCATACTGATGAACAAGAATACCAATCTTGGATTCTTTCACCTGGTTTATGCCTTCATGTGCAATGGCTAATGTGTCCCACATTTCCTTTGCAGATTTGCATCCATAAACCTTATCATATTCACTTCTACTTAATGCATAACTTAAAAAGAACTTGGCCTTTGAATTTAATTAAACACGAGCTTTCTGATCAACCGATCATTCATCACGAGAAATGCTTTTCCCTTCGTAGTCTGTTGGAATATATGGAACACTTTTAATGATATCCCAAAGATCAATATGTGTGGATTCTATGAAGAGCCGCATTCTGTCCTTTCAATAATGATAATCTTCACCATTGAATGCAGGAGGTCTTGTGACTGAGGCACCTTCAGCTATAAAAACATGTGATTCAGCCATGGATCTTTGTCCTCACTTTGTAACAGTGTTTCTTGGAAACTTCGCTCTGATACCAACTGAAGTAAATCACTTGTTAGTATAGAAATCACGTAATATGTAAGAATATAGAAGGAGGGGGGTTGAATTGTGCTAAATCATCTAAGATTGAAATCTTAAAAAACTTCTTAATTTTCTTGAAAGATTCAGATAATTTACAAAACAACGCACTTAATTCGTTTGAGTAATGCAACAACAGAAATAGTATCTATTCTTCTAATAACATGAAATTAAAGAGATAAGGGTTAGAGAATATGACACCACGATTTATACTAGTTCACCCTTAACCTTAGGGTTACGTCCAATCCTCAGAGTATATCTGAGATTTCACTATCTCTTTCAACTTTTACAAGTATTATTTCACACTTCCAGAGCCTTTTCAGGTCTCTTTCACAAAGTATTCTTTATTTGTTATCTTAGCCTCTTCAGGCTGTAGCCTTCCCTTTCACTAAAAAGATTTTGAGCTTTCTAAACTCACGTTACAGATCGACTTGATCTCTTTTCTTTTCACTCAAGTTATTTTTTACAGTATCGTAAGTAAGGAATTGAGAGTTGAAGATTCAAAGTTGTAAGGTTGTGTCTTGTGTATATTGTGTTTGTTGTTGTTATTTTTATGACTATAAGTGATATATATAGTCTAAATCTCCAACAGTCTTCTTGAAAACTACTTGTAGAATCTTCAGTGATCAGTTGTTAGTTGAGTCCTGTAACCAACTCCAACTAACTAACTAACTGACGTTATAAGTTGTTCTTCAATTATAATGTCTTAATTTGTTTTGTATAATTCGTCTTATGTCTTTACTTCGTCTGATGTCTTCGCTTTATCTGATGACTTCGCTTCATCTTATGACTTCGTTTGAATATCATCTTGACTTGATGATTTGTGCCTCTTACATTTATCTGCACACTTAACAAACTCATCAAAACAGTTCACACACTCTTCTATTATTATTATTATTTGACTTTCATCAAAATCAATAGAAGAAGTGAAGTCTCCTTGACTTAACACCTTTTTTATATTGATTTAAAATATTTTGAAGAAAAAGGAAAAGGCTTAGCTTTAAGGGAACTTTATAATTGGATTGGATATCGGTTTTCTTAGGGTGTCGAGCTAGTCGTCTAGTCATCAGAAAAGGGGCTTATCACTTAACCATATCCATTAAAATATAATTATGCCTTTATGCAATATTGTTGTATTTTAATGTGACGAACATCATGTATTAAGTACATACATTGTGCTTTTTTAAGAATTTAACAAATAGGTCAAGACATTGTTCGATTTCATTTTACCTTCCACAAAATTTACCACCTTATAAAACCTTACAAGTATCACTTTTTGGTCTAAGTATATTTTAACCCTCATTAATAAACACCTCTAACACATTTATTGATTATGATTTCTTATATCGCAATTAGACATATCCATAATGTAAAATCATCAATAAAAGTAACAAAATACTTTTTCCCACTAAAAGATGAAACATCAAAATGCCCATATATATCAAAATATTATAAAAGTTCAAGGTGTTGTGTGCTTCTAGTGTTTGTTTTCTTAATTATGTATCTTATATGTTTTCTCTTTATACCATGCACATATTTACTAAAATAAGTAAAATCTAAATTAGAATGATTTCATTCTTTACAATCTTTGTATTCTTTCTGTAGATATGTTACTTAGATGTTTATGTCATAAATGAGCTAAACTTTCTTCTACTAAACTATGTTTAATACCAACATTTAATACAAGGCCAACAAAGTCTCAGCAAAAAGATCATCAAACTTTAAATTGTATAAACCATCACAAAACCAATAAAATCGTTATTGTTAAATAAAAATGCAACATACATTTCAAAACTTAAAGGCATATCCAACTTTATCAAATTTAGACAAAGAAATTAAAATTTGAGAAACAGTAGGAACATAAAGTGATTGGAAAATGTATAAATGATATCTAATACCCAAATTCAAATGATAAGTTCTAATGGCTTCAACTTGAGCTTTGATTTAATTACCTATAAATTTAGAATTTTCATTTGAGTTTATAGTTTGGGTCATGAGGAATCCCTACATCATATTTAAGACATAATTGGTAAAACTAAATTCAATCCATCAAGTATTAAAAGGAAAATTTGTAAAATTTGATCAAAAATGTACAAAAGCACTATACTTACCTTTCTTTTCAAACCATGCCTTATTAATACATAAAAATGCTCATTAATTGTTTCACAAATATCACCTTACATATAATTTTCCAATTTCATTCTATTATATGAAACCTATCCTTTTTTATATATTAACTCCTTTAAACTGACTTTAGGCAACCCAAATTATCTCTAACTAATAACAAAACCACTGCAATTTTTTCATTATTTACCAAAAAAAACACATTCAACAATAAATAAACCAACCACATTAAGTAAAAATGCATAATACCCATAATCCATCAAAACAAAACCCACCCACCCATATTCATATATATAATCATTTAATAACGAATTTTTTGGAGACAAAATAAACCCAAGAGCAAACTTATCTAAAAACGATACACAATGGACCAAAGGAAGAAAAAATCGACAAAGGAAGCTCAGGAGGAAAAGGGGCCAATGACGTTGATGTAGGGAAGAAGAGAGAAAATAAAAGAGGGGAGGGAGAATGGGGGTTTCGGGTAGCTTAAATGGGTGTTCAAAATGATGTTGTTTGGATTAAAACCAAACGACATCGTTTTAATTTATGAACAATTTGACAGTTACTGATAGAACAACAATTTTGTCAATATTTTACTAACAAAAATATGACTCCGTCAATAATTTAGATGCTTATTTTCTCACCAACTATTGCCGCCTATTTTTATGATGGACTGTACTATTTTTTCATTATTTTCCTTCGGGAAAGTCTCGGGGATAATTTCCTTCCACATTTACTGACGGATATTTTAGTGGTCGCAAAAAATAATTTTTCTGACAAATTTACTAACGAAAAATCAACTTCTTTCGTTAATTTACTTCAGAATGTTTTCCATCGGTAATTTTCTGTCGGTAATGTGTTATTTTCTTGTAGTGAATAAAAACCAAATTAGGGCCATAAGATTGTCACAATTAACCAAGTTCATAAACTATATAGGTCAACTCCCATCCTCGACAACTCTAGCTTAAGTAAATCATAGTTCATGGTAATGTTGGGGATACCAACCTCAACCAAATCATCAACTCTCTTTACTAAAGAACTTTACCCCACAGATAGAATTACAACACTAAAAGAAACCTTGATCAAGGGAGTGTCACCAAAAATAGGATTGCCATTTAGAGCTGAGAGCTCAAAAACTACATTATAATCCATCCTAGCTCTTTTGTTTACTAATATTTCATAAAAATCCACAATAGGTTACTAGATTTCATTGATCTTCTTTTTGAATCAAGAGGAAATATTCACCTTTGTAACTCTTGAACCAAATTTCACCCCAAATTTCCTATTATTCAAAGAGCAACTCTTATTATTAATAATAGAACTATAAAAATACGAGAGCTAAGATAAACTACTTTTTCCTTGGCATAGTGATATGTGTCGTTAGGCTTATACAAATTAAATCCTTATTTTGACTTCAAATTTATTAATAAATTTAGTGTAGGGAAAATAAGAGTTGATCCCACAAGGAAAGTTAATTTACTAATTTAATTTATTGATTATAATTAAAAATGTTACAACAAATCAATCTATTAATTTTTTTAAAAAGGAGACTATTACATCCTAATAATTTTACTCATACAAAAGGAATGTCATAACAAAATATAAATATGATCAATACTTATTTATTGTATTGTTTAACCACATTAGTAAGATACAACATCAAAACTTAAGAAAATAAACTTATAACATGTTCTCATAACCATACAATCAATATTAAAGAGTTGAAAATTATTGCCTTTGACATAAATCATAATCATCAAAATATATATAATGCTAGAATTTTTTAATGGTGAAATCAAATTATACAAATCTAAAATTTTGAGCAGTTATAGGATCAATTTAAGTAGATATTTTAACATCTAATTTGCTTCCTAAACTCAAACCAACTTAATTAAAGATTTCAAAGCCAAGAGTAAAGCATTTGATAGTTCTTTCAAGTACGAAATCTAAACAAATCCTCACAATTTTTGGTTAGACAACCCATGTTTCATCTTGTAATTCTTTCAAAACAATCCTAAATTGCCAATTACATAGCTAATTCAATCAAGACATATAACTTGATCATTCTTAATTTCAATTCTTTATTCAATTTCAAATGAAACACTATGTTCAATTTTAAACCAAGTTATTGAAAGTAAGTTAAATTTACAAGTTTAACTTTAATCAACTACAAAACAAGAAGAAATGGACAATAGATTGATGATTAAATACATAAATCCAAATCATAATATAAAGCTAATAATCCTATTTTGTCTACATTAATTATAACATTTGTAATTTAGTTTCAAGAGACAATTATCTCAACTAATTTAAGATGTCATACGACTAGCTTTATATAGAATATTAACTTTATTAATGAATTGAAATATAAAAGAAATCCAAATCCAAAACTAAAACTAAAACAATCATAATAACAAAACCTATGAATTTAACTAATTTAATACATATATATAAAGTGGGGGGTTGCGGTTTAAATCAAGTCTATAAATCAAAGAAATAAAACATAAACTAATATAATATTTATAAGTGAACAAGCTTGTTTTCAAATTTAATTTAGTCATGTAATTTCAACATATCTGATCGAGACATTTACAAATTAAATGTAGAAAACCAACCAGTTGGTTCCTACTTATTCCTTTTCACTCTTTAGAATTGAACCAGCTCTATTCAAGCAACAAAAACACTTTAAACACAAGGAAATAAAATAAACAACTGAAATTTGTCCAAAAAACGTTGAAATTATAGCCCATATAACTCCAAATGAATTACTAATTCTACTTATCATATTCAAATAATCAAGGATTTATCCAATCAAATAAAAACATGAATAAACACAATAAGAATTCCAAGTACACTATTAAATCCACTCGGTAATCAATTGAATTAAATAAAAAAATAATATCCCAAATGGTAAAAAAAATCATATATAAAGTAGAATTCAACAATTAATCATAACTAAAGCATGGAAAATCATAAACAACAAGAATGAGGGTTTAAGAAAACTCATTGATGTGTTCCAACTTGACAGACCTCTGACCAGCCCTTTCTTGGTTTGAAAAGTCCCTCCACCAACCTTGAACCAACTAAAAGTAGGTGGGATTTGGTTCTCTTTTCACTCCTAATGGTCCTTACAACATCTTCCAGCTTCAATCGTCTTGGATGAATGATAAAGCCTTTTAGAATTCTCACCCTTACGTGAATGCTTGATGCTCTCTTCCTCATTGCTCCATTGCTTTTATAGGCTTATGAAAAATTTCCTAGCCTTACATGTTACTTGATTTTCGATGAGTTTCCAGTTATCTCTTCTATTTTGACACTAGTTTTGTTGTGTTTTGGTTTATGGGTTTTTTCTTCTGCATTGTGTTTTACTACTCTTATATTTTTTGCATTTTGCTCTCTCAAACCACTACATTTTGGCTGCTACATTGCTCTTCTTCTCTACATCGTGTTTTTCTACTATCTAAAGCATTTTCTTGCTGCTATGTTTCATTTTGCTTATTTTGGCCTTCTTTCTACGTTGTTACATCATTTTGCTCTCTTGCATTTTTCACTTCTGCGTTTTGCTTCCTCTGGGTCTGCATTTTTCTCCTCTTTATGTTGGGTTAAGTCTTGGGCTACTGCTTTTCTGCTAGGCTATTTCTTTATTTTAGGTCGTTTCTTTAATTTTGGACTTTCTTTTAGGTTGAACTTCATTTTGGGCCAAATTTTCTTTTAGATTCCTTTCTTTAAGTCCACCAAACATAGAAAAAATATTTGGTAAAATTTAAACCCCTTTTAGAAATAAAATATAAAATTAAATAACTTGAATAATTAATAATAAAATGCAATAATTTGACCCAAATGTGCTATGTAAATAATAAAAATAGGGGTGTAAAATAAACTATAATTTTTACTTATCAAATTCCCCTACACTTAGCTTTTAGGCGTCCTCGATCAAGATAGCATTATAATGCAAATTATAAATCTAGTTTACCACCATACCTCCTATAGAAGAAATTAGATTAAGAAAAATTAAACAACAAATCAAAAAATTTATTTAAAAAAATCATAATTTCTTAGGATATTTGCAATTTGTTTAATCATCAACCTAACATATTTTAAAACATCTTCAAATTTTCCACTTTAACCTCTAACTTTAGAGATATTCATATCTCATCTTAGTAAAGTTAGTCTATAAGCAATACGGGTATATTAGTTTTACATACAAAGCATTCTGGTTTGACTTGAATTCTTTTCTTTTTTAAACTTGCTCTTAGCATAATAGGCACACCATCCTTTGTGTTTGGTTCATCTTCTCAACTTACTTATAATCTTAAAGGAGTACTTAGTCCCTTGTCCTTAAGTTTTCCCCAGTAACCATTTTTTGGTCTCAAAGGGGTGCTTAATTATTAACAATAACATTTTCATAGGAAATTAAATTCAAGGTCATGTTAGGTATTTCTCCAGCAATCAAAAGTAAATGAAAATTACCAAGGATACTATACATTGTTAAGTTGATTAAAATTCTAACCTCAAGGCTATGTATGTAGAATTAGAATAAGACTTCCAATTGCTTACAAACTAAATTTATCAAATGAGTGTTAATTCTCTTAAGGGTGAATTAAACAAAAGGGTTTTAAAACTTGTTCTGTTAAAGAAATCAACCTATACAGCTTGCTAATCTTTCAACCGTAACGTTAAAATTTGTTGTTCCTTTATTGTGGTAATAAAACTAAATGCGTGCATATAAAACAAAATAATGTCAAAACCAACAAGCCTAAGCAAGCAATCCAATTTTCTAGACAATATTTTTATCCTATTGTGCTATTTTCATTTTTCATATATAAAATGCACAAAAAAACTAGGTTATGCCTTTATATTCTCCCCTCCACACTTAAACTTTACATTATCCTCAATGTAACAGCTAAATGTAGAAAAAGGAATATCAAAGTAAAACAAATAGATAAAATAGCACAAAAATTTTGATTTAATTGATTTCTTTTGTAAAAAGAAAATAAACAGCTATATAAAAAATGAGTTAAAGAGAAAGAAATTCAATTTTGATTTTTGTTGTCTTGGTTACCTCCGAAGTAGCGCCTATGGTTTATGTCGTTGGCTCAACATGCTTTTCTGCTTATAAGGTTCCTTTAGCAAAATTTCTTCAAACATCATTACTTCAACAATATTGCGCTAACATTTTCTTTAGTACTTGGGATGGGTTAAGCAAGCAATTTCCTAGATAATTGGGTTTTTACATTACTTAATAGTTCAAATTTATCCTATTTAGGTCTCTAAGTGTTGCAAACGTGCATGTGTCTTCTTTTGATATTCTACCCCCTATTTGTGTACTTACCCAATCTGGTTAGCTAATTGTTTCACCATATCCTCTAAAGATTGACTAGTGGGTTGGTTTTGAGGTTAGTTAGGTATAAAAGAAGACCTTGAATTGTTTTAGTTACTAACAAAAGTAAATGGGTTTGTCCTAAGTCCATATCTAAAGTTTGGATCATCTTTCCAACTCTCATTAAATGTGTTTGAAAAAGGGTCATATTTCCTCTGTGTTTTTCTAGGATAACTACCCACAAAATTCATATCTTGTACCTACAAAGAAAGACATGCATTAGTGATGTGAGCAAAATCAATGTAAATTCCACACGCACAAGCTTGGGCAATACTACCAGCTATAAGTTTCGACACTAAAGTATTCAAACGAGCTACTTGTTAAGAATTTTCCTTTAGTTGATCCTGAATGACATACGTATTTATTTTGTTAACTCTCCTAACTTGATTAATCTCATTGTTAGTTCCAAATTTTTGTGAATTTTTAGCTATGATAGAGATTAATTGTCTAGCTTGTACATGAGCTTTATCAACTAATGCCCCAGCACAAGTTGTGTCTATCATGTGGTAAAATTCCCTCATAGAAATATTATATTAATAATTGGTCACTGGTCTGATAATTGGGGACAACTAGTACACAATCTTTTAAACCTTTCCCAATATTCATATAGTAACTCATTCGTGTTTTGTTTAATTCCATATATTTCTTTCCTAATATATTCTATTTTACTAATAGGAAAATATTTTTCAAGAAAAGGTCTATGCAATTCCACCCATATATTTATAGATCTAGGAGGCAAATAATATAACCAATCTTTAGCAAAATCATGCAATGAAAATGGAAAAAAGTATGTAATTTCACTTGTTCTTTATTAATTCCTTCAGGTCTCATAGTAGGACAAACAACCAAAAATTCTTTTAAATACCTATAAGGATCCTCACTTACATGTACATAAAATTTAGGCAATAAATTTAAGAAACCTAAATTGAGCTTCATACGTTTTTCCAAAATTGGGAAGACAACGCAAAAAGGTTGATCTTCTAAGTTTGGTTTTGAAAGTTGCTTTAAGGTAGTTATGGCCATTTTTATCTTTTCGTCTTCCATTTCCAATTTAATTTGCACTTCAATTTATTTTGTCTCTTAATTTTATAAAAACACCTTCTCTCTTCTTTACTTGTTTTTTAAAAAATGAAAGAATTGTTAGTTATGATTCAAAAATAAATAAATAAACTAGGCAAACAAAACTTTTCTCAGAAATGATGCTAAAATTTGATACATGTCGTTAGGCATATACAAATTAAATCTTTATTTTAATTTCAGATTTATTAATCAATTTAGTATAGAGCAAATAAGAGTTAGTCCCATTAAAAGTTAATTTATTAATTTAGTTTATTAATCATAATTTAAAATGTTCCAACAAATCAATTTATTAATTTTTTTAGAAAAGGGACAATTACATCCTAATAATTTGACTTATACAAAAGGAATTCCATAATAAAATATAAACATCATCAATAATCATATAATGTCTTCTTTAACCACATTAGTAAAATACAACATCAAAACTTAAAAAAATAAACTTATAACACGTTCTTAGAACTACATAATCAATACTCAAAAGTTGGAAATTATTGCCTTTGACACAAATCATAATCATCAAAATATATATAATAATGGAATTTTTAATGATGAAATCAAATTATACATATCTGAAATTTTCAACAGCTATAAGTTCAATTTAAATAGATATTTCAACATATAATTTGCTTCCTAAATTCAAACCAACTTAATTAAAGATTTCACAGCCAAGAGTAAAGCATTTGACACTTTTTTACAAAATCTAAACAAATCCTCAAAATTCTATATCTGCCATAACCATATTAATCAACGTTTTCGTATGAAATATCCATTACATAGTTATTTTGAGCATAATACATTAAGCTATATACATAATAAAGCACATCTAAAGGAAAATGAAAACTTTGGAAAAACTTGGATGAAATCTCCATATAATGCATGAAATCACTGTCAACTTAATCATTCTTAATTTCAATTCTTTTCTCAATTTCAAATTAAACATTATATTCAATTTTAGACCAAGTTATTAACAGAAAGTTAACTTTACAATTTTAACTTTAATCAACTAAAATACATGAAGAAATGGACAACCAGTTGATTATTAAATGCATAAATCCAAATCACAATATAAAGTTAATAATCCTATTTTGTCTATATTAAGTGTATAACACTTGTAATTTAGCTTCAAGAGAGAATTATCTCAACTAATTTAGGTTGTCTATATTTATACAACTAGTTTTACATAGAATATTAACTTTATCAATGACTTAAAATATAAAAGATATCTAAAACTAAAACAATAATAATAACCAAACCTATAAATTTAACTAATCTAATACATATATACAAAGTGGGGGGATGAGGTTCAAATCATGTCTAGAAATCAAAGAAATAAAACATAAACTAATCTAATATTTATAAGTGAACAAGCATGTTTCCAATTTTTCCTTAGTCATGTAATTTCGATATATTCAAGATAATCCGAGACATTTAACAATTTAAATGTAAAAAACCAACCAGCTAGTTCTTACCTATCCCTTTTCACTCTTTAGAATTGAACCAGCTCTATTCAAACATCAAAAACACGTTAAGCACAAGGAAACATAATCAACAACCAAAATTTGTCTAAAGAACGTTGAAATTCTAGTTTATACAACTCCAAATGAGTCACTAATTCTTCTTACCATATTCAAATAGTCAAGTTTATCCAATCAAATAAGAACAAGAATAAACACAATAAGAATTCCAGGAATTGTGCACAATGAAATCCACTTGGTAATCAATTGACTTAAATCAAAAAATAATATCCTAATTAGTTAAAATTGCATCTCCAAACTAGAATTCAACAATTAATCGTAACTAAAGTATGGAAAATCATAAACAAGGAGAATAAGGGTATGGAAAAATTCATTGACGTGCTCCAACTTGGTATACCACGGACCAGCCCTTTCTTGGTTTGAAAAGTCCTTACACTAACCTTGAACTAGCTCAAAATAGGTGGGATTTGGTTCTCCTTTTACTCCCGATCCTCCTTACAATAGCTCCTAGCTTCAATCGCTTAGATGGATGATAGAGCCTTTTGAAAATCTTACATTGCTGCTCTCTTCCTCACTGCTTCATCACTTTTATAGGCTCACAAAAAATTTACTAGCCTGGATGTTACTAGATTTTTTATGAGTTTCTTCTTATCTCTTCTATTTTAAAGAGATTTGATGGAGATAAAGTCGTATGGGTGAGAATATTAATGTCCACTTCAACTTCTTGAATGGACATGTGGTTAAAACATTTAGAAAAGTCTTTGGCCATAAACTTGAACAACTCTGCACAAGGAACACTCACCTAAAACACCAATAATCTATAAAGACAATAAATGAAAAGAGAAATCAAAAGGTGAGAAGACAAAAACACGCCCACAAAACACAAACCAAGGGAAAGAAGATGGAACGAATAAGAGATAAAGAACCTTTGAGAGCAAACCTGATAAAGAACCAAAGTAGAAACTAGGAAAAGGGGCCCTTGAGAGACCAAGGAAATAAGGAAAAAACAACTTAAGCATAGGTTATAGAAAAGGCAAAAAAGCCATAAGAAACTGAAAAGCGAGAAGAGATAAAGAATCAACAGAGTTGAAAAAACTAAGGGAAAAAAAGGAAAATAGGAGAATATGACCTTCAGGAGGAAACTCCAAGAAAAGACAGGCATATCAAAAAGTAATTGAATACTAGTTTGAAGTTATTATGATTATTTTATATAACTTCATACTCTTTTTAAACATATAAAAATTGAATTTTCTGTTAGAGTAGTGCTTCAAAGGCAATTGCCTTTAGCACTTTTGTACAAACTTTATTTTTATTAATAAAGTGAAGGACAATTTTTATTCATTTAATGTTCATTTATTTATGAATTGATATTGATCTTAAATTGAATTAATGAAGTCCATGATATAAAACATAGCATAAACGAAATCATGATAAGATCATGATAATGAGGTTCCTATCATATGCAATTATGTTAGTATCTTAATTATCCCTAGTCATAGGATTAATACGATAGGGCATTGTTAATCCGGATAGACTAGCACATGTTATACTTTTTGATTTGATCAAGCAATGGATCTCATAAATTTTAAGCATGAGATGTTTAGAGTTAACATGTGGATGCTTACTAAGAATAGTAAGTACATCGAATGACTCATTATGAGATTATCATATGGATGATCTATCAAATGTCAGTGATTAATCTCATCATAGCAATAGTGCAAATATCCTTATACTTGAGGTACTTAAGGATATCTTGAATACTGATCATGTGCTTTGATACCATTCCTTATTGCCTTAAGATAAGTCGCTCATAGGGTGGTGATTAGGTACAACTATTAGTATTCAAAGGTAATTGACAAAGGTAATTGGGTAGCTAATAAAGGATTCACCAATCCTAATAAAAGGAGATGATACCCACAGCCTCTTATCGGGGTCATTACTCAGGAGTCTCTGGACAGAGTAGTTATGTGTCAAGAAGAGAGTCTTCAATGACACATAGAGTAATAAGATCCCCAGGACAAAAACTAACATCATTTGGACTAGATGTAACCTAGTCAGTCTAGTGGAAGTTGACATATAGCCTATACTTTGAACTAAGTGGGGTATGGGATGGTGAAGGGAAGAATTGCACGGTAATTTTCTATGAAAAGGTTCATAAGTCAAATAATTAACTATAGAAGAGTCCATATGTTAATTCACTTACGTTCCGGTAAATTGGCGTCATGAAATCCTTCATGATCTGCTTGAACTAAGAGTTAATTCAAGTGGCATGAAACCATTTATGATCTGCTTGAACTAAGAGTTAATTCAAGTGCCCAAAATAACCGAGAACTTAATGGTCACATACATAAAATATCATATGAAAAACAAAGTGTGCATGGCTGTCATTTTAAATAAGTCATTATCATGACCCACTTGATGATGTGTGCTATATAAGTGAGTTCTTTACTTATGTACATATAAAATTTAGCTAAAAAACACACTCAATTAAGAGGCTAAGGGTTCAAAAGAGTTACAGAGGTTGAGAGGAGTGATCTTAAGGTTTGTTCATACAATTTTATGTAATTGTTGCAAGAGTTTAATTACATGTAACTTGATTATGATCTAACTCTCGATTGAGCATCTACTTGAATTCATCTTGTTCGGTGCTCTAACCATGCTTACATACTAATATTTCTTCATCTTTGTATGTTCTTCACTGGCTGTTGAAGGCACTTAGTATTTGCTAAAAAACGAACAAGGAGAAGATTCAAGAAAGGAGGAGCATTTGCAAGGTACATATACTGTAATTTCATGTTCTTACATTCTGTTTATACATGCATATGGATTCTGTATTTTCTAGGGACATCATGGTGTTGGAATTTTGCATCCATTGCTTCCATTGCATAGCCATGTAGGAGATGCATGGACCCATGTCTCTCCTACATTTGCAACCATTACTTTTTGGATACATATTAAATGAAATTTTCAATGCATGCAATAATCCATAAACTATATATTTTTAGTAAATATCTTAATGAACTAGCAAATTATAATTAAGTGATAAGTTTAATATAATTGACATTTGCAAGTCTTAATTTGTCCCTATTTTTGGTCACCCATTTTTTCAAACCTTTGAGGTGAATTGCAATTCCAATAATGAGTTTAACATAAAATTTTAAAGTTTATATACATATATAAAATATGCTCTACCAATTAAACACTTTATTATGTTATATAGATACCTAATGTATATTAATGAGTAGGCAGAAAATCTCAACATGAATCTCGATGTAATGCTTTTTTTCACAATCATTTGGATTTAACAATGTATAATAATGTTATGTATCAACTTCAAAGAAAAGATTATACGCCTCTTCCTTTCTTGATCCAATAATGTGGTTTGGAATGAAAAGTTAAGGACATATTTAATAGAGTTATACATTTTTTAGTGTTCTAGTTTTAATTTTATTTAATGTGTTGGGTCTTCTTTTTTCATTAAAAAATAAATGAAAAGAGGATAAAGGTAATTACTTTTATTTATTGAAACTAGAAATTAATGAGACAGTGAAAAAGCAAGTATAACATAGAGAATAAGAAAATGATTTTAATTGTTATTATTATTGACTTTGTTTTGTTATTTATTTTATTGAAGTGATGTGCTATTTAATTTTTGATGTTTCATAGAGATTTGAAATTTTTTAATTTTTTTCCCTCATTAACTTTTATTTGTGATTTCCTTTATTTTATCTCATAATATTTTGTAATTACTTTATAATGTTGTCTTTGTGGCATCAAATTAATTTAAAGGATAATGAAATGGATATCCTCTAATTTGTAATTAGGGTTAAATTTGTAGGACCCCCTCTAGGGTTTGACAAACTATCATAATAATCCCTTATTTTTAAAACTCTCAAATACCCCCTTGTGTTTTAGTTAATATATCGTCCATCCCCCTTACCATCAAGTTCTGTTAAAAACTCTATTATGCAAAAATGATGTTTTTTAAAGTTTTAGGAGTCTACGTGACATATTCAACCTATATGATGTCATTGCTACGTGGAAAAAACGTTTCATGTAGGCTCATAAAACTTTAAACGACATTGCATTTATGTATATAAATATCATTCTTAAAAGTCACTTAAAGATAAGGAAGACAGAAGATATATTAGCTAAAACATCAAAGAAGTATTTAATAGTTTTTAAAAATGAGAGGCTAATGTGTTGCTTTGTCAGTGCCTAGGAGGTCCTAAGAAATTAACCCTTATTATACAATAAATTTGTTTTCTATTAATAGAAATAAGATTTGTTTTCACTATGCAAAAATGATTGACATTATAGTGGATCTTGTTGAAGAAGAATAATTTAAGTGTGGTTGTTATTGAATAGTTTTATTATGTTTTATTGTTGTGATTTTTAAATTTTATTTTATGTTTTTGGTTTACATTTGTAAATAAAAATAAAATCTAATTTAGTTATTAATGTCTATATAAATATAATCTATAACTAATAATGATTAAGCATTAGATATAACTTGAAGATAAATTAATTTATAGACTAAATAAATAAACATTTTTATTTTATTTTCTTATATAATATTTATTAATAAATATTAGTAAAAAACCTAACAACAATAACAACTCAGGGAAAATTCCACTGATACACGATATTTAGGGAGGTCTAGTAGTGCGCATCCTTACACCTAACTAGTAGAGAGGTTGTTTTTAATAAGCCTACATTATATGTATATAAAGAGAGAGAGAGAGAGAGAGGTCGTTTTTGATAAGCCTATATATATATATATATTAAAGTAATAATAATTAAATAAACATAAAAGATATTAGTAATAAATAAAAATAAAATAAATAATATAATAAATGATAAAGAATATAAAGAATATAAATAAATAAACAAACAATAAAATAATACTAATAAAATAATAATTTAAAATAATACATAAATACATTAACAAGAAAGAAGACAAGGAAATAAATGAATAAATCAAACAAGTCATTACGAGAAAATATTTAGGCTAAGAAAATGTTTAAGCTAAATAATTAAGAGAGAAGTAGTACATATTAAAAATTTAGGCTAAATGCAAGATATAGGACAAGTAGGAAAAGTGTTCAAAAGACCTATAAGAAAGAGAATGACCTCTTTATGTGAGATCCTTTATTCGTATCCTAGTATGCTAAAGTTTTCTATTAAGGATCATATCTTTAATAAGTTCCAACAAAGCTATATCATTCTTAGTCACCTCCTCCAGTTCTTCTTTTTCCTTTTTTCCTTTTACAATCTCTAAGCACAATCTTCTCAAATCTTCTTACTAAAGTGTTATGGTGTCTCCCCTTAACATGTCTAAACCACCTAAGCCTTATCTTTTTTAATTTTTTTGTTAATATTAGTCACCTTTACTTTGTCTCTTACAATTATATTCTTGATCTTATCTCTTCTAGTAAGGTTGCATATCTAACAAATCATCCTCATCTTTGCCACCATTAATTTATGGTTATGCACTTGTTTGATGGGAAAATGCTCCACTCCATAGAGCATGGCCGACCTAATCGATAAACGATAAAATTTACCTTTGAACTTGAATGTTATCTTCTTATCATATAAAACTCCTAATGCTCTTCTCCATTTAAGTCACCTTGATCTGATACAGTGAACTATATCTTCATCAATCTCTCAATTGCTTTAGATGATAGATCCTAGATACTTAAAACACTCTTTTTGCATTATAACTTCTAAACCAATCTTTACCACCACATTAGAAGCCACCATTTGGCTCGAAAAGTTACACTCTAAGTACTCAGTCTTAATCCTACTCAATTTAATGCCCTTACGTTCTAAGTTATCCCTCCAAAGTTTTAGCTTGACATTGACACCCTATTTTATCTCTTCCATTATAATAATGTCATTAGCAAATAACATACACTAAGACACATCCCCTTTGATATTCTTAATGAGCTCATCCATCACTTTTGCAAACAAAAAAGGGAGCAATAGAGAACACTGGTGTAGCCCAATATTAATACCAAAATGTTTTATATCTCCTCCCATATTTCTTACTCTAGTCTTTACACCTTCATACATATCCTTAATAACTCATATATAGGTCATAGGAACTCCCTTATCTTCTAAACACTTCCACATAATTTTCCTAGGTACCCTATCATGCGCCTTCTCTAAGTTAATAAAAATTATATATAGGTTATGTTTTCTTTCCTTGTCATATTTCATTAATCTTTTGAGATGTAAAGCTTCTGTCGTAGACCTTCCTAACATGAAGCCAAAATGGTTCCCCGAGATAGGAACATCATTTCTCACTCTCTTCTCAATCACCTTGTCCTATGACTTCACGGTATGACTTAGTAGTTTGATGTCTCTATAATTGTTATAGCTTTGAATATCTCCTTTGTTCTTGTATAAAGGAATTAGCACGTTAAGTCTCTACTCCTCCAACATTTTAGCAAACTTAAAGGATCACATTAGAAAGCTTGGCTAGCTAAGTAAGACCCATTTCATCTAAGCTCTTCCACACCTCTATATGTATCTAATCAGACCCTATTGCCCTTCCACTATTCATCTCAGTCGAAGCTCTTTTAATTTCTTCCTTTATAATATGTCGGCAATAAGTAATGTTACGATACCTCTTGGAAATACTAGTATCACCTAAAGAGATGTTGTCCTATACATCACGATACCTCTTGGAAATACTATTATCCCCTAAAGAGATGTTGTCTTATACGTCTTCATTAAAAAGGCTATAAAAATATCTCTGTCATCTTCTCTTGATGTTAAATTTAGCCACGAACACCTGTCCTACTTCATCTTTTATAAAGCAACCGTGATCTATATCTCTCAATTTTTATTCCATAACTCTTGCCAAATTAAATATATCATTTTCTCCATATTTATTTTCCAATCTTTGGTATAATCTATCGTAAGCTTTAGTTTTAACTTTTGGGATTATCTTCTTCGTCTCTTTCTTTGCCAATTTGTAACTTTCTTTATTAATTACTCTCTATACCTTTATGATGCTATCCGGCAAAGTTTTATAGGTACCTTTCTTGATCTTAACCTTTTCTTGTATATCTTTATTCCACCACCAATACTCTATCTTACTACCTCTAGGCCCTTTAGAAACACCCAGGATCTCTTTAGCTGTATTCCTTAAAGGAGTTGCTACTCTCTCATACATCTAATTAGCATTTCCTTCCAATTTTCATTATTTTCTATATATTACTTTATCCCTAAATCATTCTATGGTATCTCCTTTCATATTCTACCATCTAACTCTGGTATACTTCCTAGGACTTCTCTGCTTCCTCTCACCCTTAATTATAAGATCCATAACCAAAATATTAGTAAAAAGCTTATTATACTTTATTAAAAATAAATAAATAAGCAAAATTTATTCATAAATTAACATTTTTAATATATATTTTAATTATTAGACTTAATTTTCTTAAAATTGATGTATTTTAAGATATTTTAAATTTAAATATTTTTATTAAATAATTACAATTAATATAATATAATTTATTAACTAATAATATAATATATTATATTAAATAATAATTATTTAATAAAATTATATTATATTAATTGTAATTTCTATCAGTAATTAATGTTAAATAATTAAATAATATATATTTAGTTAATTTTAAATAAGGTAATATTAAAAATTAGAAACTAAAACTAGTTTTTAATGATTTTCATAAATTATAAAAATTGGAATGTAAAATTGAGGAAGAATTATATTTCTGTTAATCATTAATGGACAGAGGTAAAAGTATACATACATTTTTATAAGACTAATTTAGGGAATGTAATCCTTATGATCAAGGATTATATACCTTGTAATAAATAATATAATCAATACTCAGTTTGTAATTCCTCTTTAAGTTGGAACATATATATTAATCATGCCCAACTTGTTACAAATGTTATTGATTCAAATACCATTTAGGGCTTTTGTGAAGATATCTCTAAGTTGTCCTCCAATTTTGACATATCTTACAGAAATCAAGTTGTGTTGTATTTTTTTCATGAATGAAGTGATAATGAATTTCAATATGTTTAGTTCTTTTGTCAAACATTGGAGTAAAAGAAATATGTGGAACAACTTGATTATCACACCATAGTATTACTGGTATTGAGGCTTTAAAACCAAATTTAGATAATAGTTAATATATTTATATTATCTCGCATGTTGCATATGCCATAACTTTGTATTTAGATAGCCAATCATAGATTTTCGATCAATCTTGGAACCTACCTAGTCAACATCTATAAAGAATTCCATGTGAGTGTGTCCATGATTTTCATACAATATCCCTTATCTAAATGCTCCCTTTAGGTAGCATAAGATTTGTTTTAAGGTCTCCCAATGAAGAACATTTGGGACATGAATGGACATATAACAGTGATAAAATATGGAATATCAAGGTAAGTTACTATGAGATAATTCAATTTTTTGACCAATCGTCGATATTTTTTAGGATCTTCAAGCAAATCTCCGTCTTTGGTGAGTTATAAATTATGAGGCATTGAGGTACTGCATGGTTTAGCTCCAAACTTTCCAACCTCAGTTAATAGATCAAGTACAAATTTTCTTTGGGATAAGAAAAATCCCTTTCTTGCTTCTTGTTACTTCTACTTGTAGAAAACATTTCAGAGTTCCTAGATCCTTCTTTTGAAACTAACTGTAAAGAAAGGATGCCCTTAAAGTCACTTCCAGTGATGATAATAGCATCCACATAACAATAAGAAGAATAATCCTAGATTTAGATTGTTTATTAAAGACTAAGTGATCATATTTGCTCTTTTTGAATCCAAACATTTCTATAACTTGATTAAATTTTCCAAACTAGGAATGTGGGCTCTGTTTCAAACAATATAAAGACTTACATAATTGACAAACTTTGTTATACTCCCTCTGAGCAACAAACCTAGATGGTTAATCCATATATACTTCCTCTTAGAGGTCACTATATAAGAGGCGTTTTTTATGTCTAGCTGGGGTAGGGACCAATTAAATGTGGTTATCATATAAATGAATAGACAGATAGATGTTAGTTTAACAATAATAAGAGAAAGTATCAGAATAATCTACACCATAAGTTTGGTCATAGCCTTTTGTGATAATTCGTTCTTTAATTCAAGCCACTGAGCCATCAAAATTGACTTTGATTAGTGAAGCCCATTTACATCTAATGGCATTCCAACAGGTTAGTTTACTAAATTCCAAGTACCAGTAGCATCTTATGCATTAATTCATCTTCTC
Source organism: Erythroxylum longipes (assembly GCA_027563885.1). NCBI lineage: Eukaryota > Viridiplantae > Streptophyta > Magnoliopsida > Malpighiales > Erythroxylaceae > Erythroxylum > Erythroxylum longipes. The sequence goes on from JAOQMS010000007.1 coordinate 18,483,377, forward strand.
TATCATAACATTACGCCAATAAGGATGAGATAAAGCTTCACAAATAGTTTTTGGGAGAGACATGAAATCAAGTGAGGCAATAAAAGAACATGAGGAGGAAGATAAAAGATCTTCAGAAACAAAAAAGGAAATAAGAAAAGTACATTGGCCTTTACATTTGCAAAGGGTAATTTGGAGATCATCCAATTTTAGAACTAATATCAAAGAAGAAATGTGCAACAAACTTGTATCAGGATGATTTTGTCTTCTAGAATAAACCAAATGAATAATCACTTGGTGATTATAAAGGTAACATTATTAATCTAATAGGCAACCTCATAAATTAATAAATCATTTTTTGCCTTTGTAGGTACTAAAGGAGTAGGAAAGAAAGAAATATCTTTGAAAAAGGTAACATAAGCAAGAACAAGATATTTGTTGAGGGTTGGACAATAGCATCAATATCATTTTTGTAGATGATAGTAGCCTAAAAATATACATTTCTAAGATTTAAGACCTAACTTGGTGACCTGAGGGCAAACATCACGAATAAGACAAGTACTACAAAAAATTTGTGGTATAAGAGAGAAAAATAGTTTAGAAAGAAAAAAGAAGTTATAAGGAATCTTACCCTAAAGAAAAGATGGCATATGGTTGATCAAAAAACAAGTTGTGGAGATTGCTTCTGCTCAAAATTATTTGGAAAAATTAATTTTGAATAAGAGTTCTTTGGCAGTTTTAAGCAAATGATGACTTATTCTTTCAACTACCCCATTTTGCGATGGTGTGTCAACATATAAAGATTGATGAAGAATACAATTTTGAAGCATGTAGTGTTGGAATGTGGCAGAAAAGTATTCTTAAATGTTATCACTTCTCAGAGGATAGAAAGATTAAACTATGTTCTGATTTAGGTAAAGAAAGTAGTAAAATGGAAGAATAGTTTGGAATGATTTTTCATTAGATAAAGCCAAGTCATACAAAAAAATTGTCAATAAATGTAACAAATTATTGAAAACTAGTTTTAGACACCACAGGACAACGACCCCAAATATCAAAATGTACCAATTCGAAACAAAAACTAAATTGTTTATTAATCCATAGAAGAGAAGACACATAATGGTGTTTGGTGAATTGATAAGACTAGATTCTAAACTAGAAATATTTTGAAATTGAGGACATAACTTCTTCAATAAAGGTAAAGAAAGGTATTCTAACTAACAATGAGCTTCAAAGGAGGTTGAGACACTATAATAGGTTATAAGTTGCATCGCCTAGATATCTGGAATATAAAGCCCTCTTGATTCAAGTCCTTTACCAGTAATCTTATTTGTCATAAGATTTTGAAAAATGAAATAATCAAGAAAGAATGAGATATAACAATTTAAGGCATGAAGAGTTTAGTCATATATAGTAAATTAAATGAGAATACGGTATAAACCAGTTATTGGTACAAATAACATAAAGAAATGTAACCAATGTTTATTGGAAAAAGCAACCCCAAAGATCTGGGTCCAAAAGTGGTTAGTGGTGACCATTGAATCATTTTCTTCAAGTAATCCTTTTTATACATCGAATCGATTTGGTCTTATACATACACGAGGAAGGTAATCAAAAAAGAAAGAAGATGGGTTCTTCTTTCTATTATCACTTAGGAGCCGTGCGAGATGAAAGTCTCATGCAAGGTTTTGAATGAGAGAAAAAAGTGATGAATCCTCTTTTTGGCTCTGACTCTCCCACTTTAGTTGTTGCTTTTCTTTCTATTACTTTGAAAGTAGTTGCCTCAGCTTCAACCACTTGAATTTTTGACAAAGGTAATGACAATAATGAAGTAGGGTTAACAGTGCCAAAGCTAATAATAGAGGAAGTAGATCTATAGGAAGGAGATAAGTGTTTATGGAAAGTAGACCACAGATTAGAATTACTTGTCATGTGATCTAAGGCACCAAAATCAATGACCCATTAGGAGGAAAAGGAAAGAAGGCATGCAAGTGTGTCCCCTGAATCAATAATAGCAGATATAGGGTGAGATGAATTTTTTAATATTTCTTGGTATTGAGTGAATTTGGAAAATTCATCCATAAAAATTGTAATTGTCTTCTCAACAGATAAGCTAGATGGCATAGTAATAATTGCTAAATAAATTAAAATGGTTTTTAGATTTTTATTTTGTAGATTTCGACAAGTGAATTTAGTGTGACCCAGTTCATGATAATATTGACAAATGATTCCTCCTATATCTTGATTAAAATTTCATTTTTCTTCTTTATTAGTATTCCCTGGATGATTTTACATGGTTATAACCAATGTTTCGACTCACAAGAGCACTAGAGGTTTGAGTGGAAGTAGCAATAAATGCACTAGTGTCTGTATAGAGTATCTGAGTAAAGACCTTATACATGGAGGAAATTTAAGCTTTATAAAGAATCTAAAACCTAGCAATCTCAAACTTTGAGTTGTCCAGCTAGAAAACTCGTGATTTTCTTATGCTATTATTGGGTTGGCTAGACTTTAATATTAGGGCCATATGATAACAAAGCATTTAATTCTTTGTAGATCTTCTTAAAGTCCATAAAATAAGCTTAAAAGGGATTAGTCTTGTTGTTTAATCCGATAAAATCCCTTACACTCTTCATAAATTTGAGAAATATCTCCTTTTTCATAACAAAAACAACAATATTTCCTTTTTTCTGAAGAATGAATTGGTTACCACCAAATCAAATGCTATCAAAAAATCCAACAAAATAGTCTCACTATCATTCCTATCTCTGTACCTAAAACCCTCATGAGCATAAGAATACTCATCTATGGTTGCCCTATATGGCCACTAAAATCTCCTGTAAGAATAACCTTTGTTAAGGGGAATTTATTGAATCACCTTATTTAGCTCTTCTCATAATTAACACTCAAGTTATTCTTCCAACCTTACTTGGGGTGCATAAGCACATATCTCATTGCAAAACAACATCTTTTACCACAATCTTTGAGGATAAAAATCCTATTATTAGCCCTCTTTACCTTAACAATAAGTTCCTTAATAACCAAGATATCTCCACCATTATGTTACCTCGAACACCCTGAATATCGAAGTTTGAACTCATTAATCTCTTTCAGTTTAGCCTTTGTCCACTTTATCTCCTGAATGCATGCTCTATAAATCTATTTATCTTAAATCTTCACTAATTCCAATGGCTTTTTTGTAAGAGCCTCGATGTTCCAAGAACCTATCCACAGTCTATCAACATCTTCTCTCCTCTTAACCTAAAAAATCACCAAAGGACTAGCCTTAAAGCTATCATAAGAAGTCAAAGTAATGCCTCCCACCTTAACACCCAAGATAAGATATACAAGACAAACACATCAAGGCCCTAAATGACACTAAGATTAGTTAAGAAAGAAATAGCTGGAGATTAAAAAAAGCTAGCTAAAAGGGATAAAATAGTAATAACAAAAATTATAGTAGTTATAAAAATAGACTCAAATAAGCTATACTAATAACAAACCTAGGAAATAAATAGCAACAATAAAAAGAAAGAATGAAAGCAATCATAGAAATCAATAAAAAGTGGAAATATATGTATATATACCTAGGAATAATTTTCAATTCTACCAACAAGAAATAAAATACATACCTTAAGCTTCTGGAAAACTTACAAAAGAGTTATAGAGCAGTAAAGGTAAAGGTCAAAGGCTAAAAACAACGAATGAAGAACCAAATATAGAAAAAGAACACTATCATAAAATTGACCTTATAGACTCCTTAATATACACAAAACATTCGATGTTCTCCTATGATATTGCAAACCTCTAGATTATTTTTTGCAAAGGCAAATGAATAGCAAAAAATAAAAAAAGAACCACAAAAGTAAGTGAAAATACTCATAAGTAGCCCTCAAATAAAAATTCCAAGTCATAAGGCCTATATATATAATCTAAAATCTATACCATGTTAATAGAAATAATATATATATATAACTAAATGAAGTAAAAGAAAATTGCCCAAACTAATGCATCAACACATGATTTTTGACTTCCTCTTAATAGTTGCTGCTCATTTTGGGTAGTGATTGTAACCTCAATTAGATGCTACTTGTCGATGAAAGAGCATCAGAAGAGCATCAGTAAGCTAGAGAGAAGAGTATGAAGCAGCGACGAACCGATGAGCAAGAGGTAATCGTCGAGGAGAACGGTGGAGATGAAGCCTCTTGTCAATATAATGATTTCTACGAGCTAAGCTATTATATGCATATTCTGAAGCCCTATACATCTAAGATCCAAACTTTATGGATATTTAGCAAAGAAAACCCATATAGGAAATAGCTTGAAATTCAAGACTAGAATCTCTTTGTTCACTATAATATAACAAGTTTACTTTATGTTTAAAAAATCAAACTTTACAAGGACTGAATACTTCCAAAATTAGTAATTAAGCCAAGTTTGATCCTTTAAACAAAACAAACATAAACAAAACCAAGAATCCAAAATGAGATCTTTAAGTCAAAAGCAATGAGAATGAAATTTATAGATTACTTTGGTATGGAAGATACTAAAGTAGAAATATAGTCGAAAATTAAAATGTAATTAAAAAAGAAAATAACAAACATAAAAAGATTGCGATAAAAAGGAAGTCTCTCAAGAAAGGCACATCCTAAGGAGATCTAGAGGAGAAAATGTTGAAAATGTCGCACATAAATGAGAGAGAAAGGGAGAGAGCAAATATTTCCTTCTCCAAAAAGAAGAAATCCCAAATAATAATCCATTAATTCTTTGACATACTCGCAGATTAATGAGACTGATAGACTTCACTGTTAATAAGGTTTTGAATTTATAAGAACAATCGAGTGTCTTAGCATCACTATTCCTTATGTGTGTTAGTCAAGACAGCAGCCATTTTAGGCTGCTGCCAAACTCTGTCAAGGTTAGGCTACCTAACCTTGACATTGAGGAGATTAGGAGGCCTATATAAGGCCTCCTACATTCAGTAGTAT
>JAOQMS010000007.1:18498097-18513903 GCA_027563885.1 Erythroxylum longipes
TTTCTCAAATAGAATTGGAACATCCTAAGACGTACTGAATGAATTGTATGTGAATTTTGAACCTAGGCAATGTAGGGGCCAAATCATTAAGTCTATAGATTAAACTTAAAAGAAAGTAGATTAATTTTCTGTTGTCAACTTTTTCTAATTCATGCATATGAAATTATACTCAAACACAAACATGTCAAGTTATATGGAAATGCACTAATCAAGTTCGTGTTGAATGATGAAATAAACTTCTCATTACTATTAATAGGTTAAAAAATACTCATAATTGAACCTCTCATCAAGGATTGAATTCATGAGCTAAGCTGGTTCAATTTATGCATTGCGTGTGACAAATAATAGACCATATACATTTCAAGAAATGCCACCGCTATCAACGTTTCATGCCCATATATGGTGGAAAGCATATTCATTTAATCTAATTTTACTGTTGAAAATGAAAATATGAATATTCTATTAAGATGGTGTTATTTTAGGTATTCAATTACTTCGGGTACTCAGATATTCTACACATATTAAGATGGTTTTATTGATAAAATTTTGCATGCTAACGTTATAAAGTTTGAGTTGTTGATATATTAATTATGTATAATTAATTCTTGTGTATATATCAAATGAATTGTTTACATATTTTAATTCCTACAAGCTAAAGGATTTGTAACCTAAATTGCAAATTTATAATTAATTGAAATAAAAAGAACAATCAAGGGATAAACTTGCTTAGGTGGTTCCACCTTTAAATTACACTACTTATTAGGGAAAATATCCCCCTTATTCATACAAAAAGGAGAAGAATAATTAACTCACTTAAAGGAGTGCTAACAAAGCATTGATGAACTGAGCCCAAAATAAGTTGCAAATGGAGGTATGATTTGACTAGATGAAGATCAATACCATAAAAGTATGAAAGAGAGAGTTATAAATTGATTTTTCCCTGTGAAGTGGAATCTTGAATCTTATGTAATTACTGTCAAACATTCAATATGCAACAGAATATTGAATGTAATATAGTCATAATTAACTTTGAAAATTAGTGTTTAATATTTAGTTTGTTCTTAATTTAATGATCAAAGGAAGTTTATTATAGCTCTGTTACTTTTAAATTTACCAACACATGCACTACCAAAAAGACATGCTCTCAACTAAATCATAAAATAGGGAACTACAATATACATAAAACAGCTCAACAAGCATTTCAAACTTAGGTCAAAAATAGGAGACCGCAATATACGAGAAATATAAACAATAAAACCAGACAAAAGAATCATCAAATCAATAAGGAATAGGAGACCAGAATATATAATAAACGTAAACTAAAACTCGGTCAAAAGAATGGACCTACCACTACATATTGCCCCTATGTTGTTTCCCTAAAATCCAATAGAGGCATGTGAGAGTTGACAAAAATGTGCTACTACGATTAAGCTTGCTATTGCGATTGAACTTGCGAAAGATCGTGCAGGATTTCTAAAAATGTTTGAATGAAATGAGTTAGGAATTTAGGGATTTCTGCAAATGTTTGACCAAAGGATTTTGACATTTAGGGATTTAGAGATTTTTGGGATTTTAGGTGATGAGAAATGATGATATTTGATTAGCTGGGTCTCATTTTTATTTTAATTACAAAAAGTCACATCAACATTAGTTGGATCCCACCATTATACACAAAATTAAAAACACACACACACATGTCAATATTAGTTAGATCCCATTGTTGAGCACAAAATTTTTTAAAAAAAAGGCAAATCGTCAAAGTATAATCCCTATAAAATTTTCTATCCTCATAAAGTATATTTTTAAACATTTTGTATACATTGAGATTTAAATTAAACCTTGGAGAACGTTTTCTAAATTTACTTATAAGTTCATCCAGGACAACGTTTATTTTTTCCTTTCATTTAATCTATTCCTTAAAATAGATCCCATGTAATTTGTTTTGGAAAATATCTTTTTTTATATTTTAAATTATCAAACAAATTAGTAGAAAATGAGAAAAATTATAGTCATCCATATGCAATAAAATAAAAATAAAAAATGTTTTCTTATAACAATAAAATCCTTATTTCTTTGTTGCTATCGTCATGTATGCGCTGTCTTCTGCATCTTATCAATAAATCAACGTAAGAAATTCTCAACAGGCATACAAGTGGAATTTTCATCAAGCAAAAAGTTGAAACATATAAACCAATAGATTTATATAAATGTTGAAATAAGTTGCGATAATTTTTCAATAAAATTTTTCATAATTTAGACTCATCCAAAAACAATCCGCGTATATAATTTCCATATCAGTTAAATCGCAGACCAAGGGCGGTGCATAAAAGACCACAATCACATGTTTCGTTTTGGTGCATCAGAATTGGCGAGGCCGAAATCACATCTTAGACGATAGGTCGAAGAAAAAAGTAGGAAAAATTAAATATAGGTCTCTTTCAGGTTGATCAAATGTTGTTGACAGACGTTCCATGAGAATGCACCATTAAAACAGTGAGGAGTTAGAACTGATGTTTTTATATTTGGATTGTGAACCTAATGATCAGGGAATTAGTGCAAGTTCCCTAGCTTCCAGCATTATTTTCTCAGTAGCATAAATGAAGCTTATAAGCTAATAACAGTAACCCAAAAAAAAAAAAAAGGAAAGAAGAGAGCTTTAAAAGTGCTGTGAAGCACACAAACATGAAGGGTACTCGAAACAAGCTGGTTAGACCAAAAGCTGCATACGGAACTTAGTGGGTATCCTGACCTCAACTGTCCGCAAGTGCTATAAGTTGATCAACAACATTTGGCTCTGCAAGTGTGCTGGTGTCTCCCAGTTCATCCAACTGCCTAGCAGCAATTTTCCTCAGGATTCTCCTCATTATCTTTCCACTCCTCGTCTTTGGAAGGCCTGGTGCCCAGTGAATTTTATCAGGTGCCGCAAACGCTCCTATCTGGAAGGTTAAGATCAATAAAAGGCTTTTAATCAATTAGATCACAATATGTGCACGTTTTTCTAAGTCTAACTTCCCCAAACACCCAATTTCTTACTTAGCCTGTAGTGAAATTCCCCTTTTCAGGTTTCTTTTCCTTCTAGGATGGGATATACTTCTGCAATTTTTTAGTTCTTAACCATCACAAGGCTGTTTTAATTTAAAGGTTCAAATTCACGCCATCATAAGTTGTCCAATTAGATGTTGGAATTTGGTCAATCACTAGCTTTAGTATTGGTTATGACATCTTTACATAAACTGTAAGCTACATGGGATCTCAATATCTAGAGCATGCATTAGGTATTTGAATATATTACCTGCTCTCGTACTGTGAGTATGAGACTTTTCCGGAGTTCTTCACTGTAAGGAACACCATCTACAAGAGTCACAAATGCATAAATGCCTTGTCCTTTAACCTACCAAAAATAAAATATCAGAGGTGGTAAGTGAAGATAGCATCAAAATGCACTACCATGTTCGCTTCAGTTGTTCAAATTATCTAGGATGCATGCCTATGTGCAGCACACAAGCACATATACCTCGTGCTCAAAACCAACCACAGCAGCTTCTGCACACTGGGGATGAAAGACAAGAGCAGATTCCACTTCTGCGGTACCGATACGATGACCACTGCCAATTACACACCAAAGTCATTCAAATTATAATTGGAGAATACAAATGACATCTCCAATGTGGCTTGATTGACAAACTTCAGTCTCTAGTCTCAGAAGTCAACAATATAATGGAATTCAGGACTTCTTTAAATATTCATCTGGAGGTTCACAAAACAAGAAGACCTCACAAAAACCCAAAACATACCTCACATTAATTACATCATCAACTCTTCCAGTAAGCCAGTAGTATCCATCCTTGTCCCTGGAACATAGATGAAAAACCATTATTCATTTGGTTGGTTTCATCCTCAACCACACAGAACAAAATAAGGAACAAGAAGTCAACCCTTGAAGATGGTTAAAATAATGCAACTTTAGAAATAGCAACAAGATACCTGGTACAGCCATCACCACTAAAATAATAGCCCGGAAATGGCTTGAAGTATGTAGTTTCGTATCTTTCATGATCACCATACAAAGTGCGAAATGCCCCTGGCCATGAATTTTTCACACATAAATAACCACTGCACTCCCCATCAATCTCAATGCCCTTCTCATCCACAATGACAGGCTGCAATTTTATCAGATAAGATCAATGATGCAAAACTAAACATAGTTGGGTTGGTGGTTGGTGAATTAATGAGTCATGGCATAGCAACCTGAACACCAAAGAAAGGAAAAGTTGCAGAACCAGGCTTCTGTGGCCAGGCACCGGGCAATGGAGTAATCTGATGAATAATCATGAGAACAATAAGAAAATAATTCAAAAGAAAACATTCAGAACATAAGCATGCTGAAGTCATACAAGAGTAGAATGCCAAACAAACAACCAATTTCAGGTAGTCAAGGACTACTAGTATCATAAAGAGCTGAAGCAATGCGATAAAAGGTAGCTAAAGACAAACGAATGTCAATACCATGAAGCCCCCAGTTTCAGTTTGCCACCATGTGTCTGATATAGGACATCTTGAATCTCCAACTACGTTAAAAAACCACCTGTAAGGGGCATGGATTTGTTATAAGGAGTTATGTATTATGAGAACAACAATAGGATAGAGCTAGGACCTCCATGCACTAGGATTAATAGGCTCGCCTACACTTCCAAGAACCCTCAGGGATTTGCGTGAATAGCGAGTAACATACTGCATGATCATCCATAGTTGATATCAATATACAAGATCAGATCTGGTTTGTATATTGATACTGCAGATAAGCAGAAGCAGAAAAATAGGCATTAAAGATTAAAAAATGTCTTCAAGTTACTTGGGACAATGTTTTACTAGATGTTTAAAACTCATGCACCGAAGATCAAAAAAAAAAAAAGGATCAGAGGCCAATATCAGTTTCTTCACCTCACACAGCCAACATTAGATGGAATGAAGTTGCAATAGCAGATGAAAGCCAAGATAGACATCATAAGAAATAAGGAAAGATCTGATTTTTTCAAAAAGAAAAAGACATTGTACTTCGAGAAGGAGCATGGACATTTGAAGCTACTCATAATCAGCAGTGATATCCATCAATGCCTTTAATAACAGAGATTGAAGCAACGCAAGGGTAGTAGCTTGCCTGATCACCATCACGCATTAGGGATCGCACCAATGTTGGGGCAGTGTAAAATATTGTCACATTAAATTTGTCTACAATATCCCAACAGCGCCCAGGGTGAGGATAATTTGGAGCCTGCATATGGCATGCAGATTGAGCATATGATAGACAAATTTTGCAAAAGAGAATTTGCTTGTAGACAATTTAATTAATCAAGCCTCTAGACTTTGAACAATGTATAGATATTCTGAATTGTCTAACAAGCTTACGTCTCATTAGCAAAAGTCTAGAAGTATTAGTCCATTATCCTAGTCAATCCCACAAAAAGTGGGCCATAAACAAGTTTTTCTGCTGCCATATAAAAGAGAAACAAAGTTGTACATTCACAATAAGTTACCCCTTCATAAACAACAACAGTTGCTCCATTGAGCATTGGTCCATATGTCACATAACTATGCCCAGTGATCCACCCACAGTCAGCTGTGCACCTGATATCACGAGAAAGACTTCAGCAATTATGCAGCTTCTTTAAATAGAGTCAAGAAGCAGTAAGCACAAGTTGGGAGTCTTCTTCATACCAGTAGACGTCAGATGGTTTGTAATCAAATGCATACTTGAAAGTTGTGGCAGTGTAGACCATATAACCTCCAGTGGTATGGAGAACACCCTTTTATAAATTCTGATTAGAACATATGAAATATATATGTACGTAATATAACTTAGGAAAAGGATTGCAAGCACCTTTGGCTTCCCAGTGCTCCCACTAGTATAGAGGAGAAAAAGGGGATCTTCAGCATCAACCCACTCTACCATGCAACTAGTTGGATACTTGGGGACAACATCCTGAAAGACAACTCACTAATCACCAGACTTCAGAAAATAAAAGCTTTTCATGTTTGCACTATCAAATGATGAATTACATAGAAATATTGTTGGTGTGAAGAACAGAGTTACGCAACAGGGAATAGAGACATGAACTAAATAAGCAAGTAATCCGTTTCATCAAATTGTATCGCTTTCTTTCCATGTAGAAATATTACGAAGATCCTGATGCAAGAATGCTGCAGATAAAAAATGGGAATTCCTTTTCCCTGGTGGAATTTGGTATATTTGGAAAGATATTGTTAGCTAACCTGCCACCACACATCTCTTCCATCCTGCCATTTAGTGTCCTCCCTCTTCATGGCACATTGATTTTCATATGTCAAGCACAGATCTGTGAAGAAAAGAGGATATGAAAGTGGGTACGTAGATGGGTTATCTTCTTTCTAAAGTGAAAAATTAAATAGCAGTCACAACTTTGAAAATTTCAGCAACATGAATACATAAAGTTGAACATAGCTTTTAGCTTAATGAAAACTGAAGAAGATAGTCCAAAAAAAAAGGGGGGACTGGACTTAAGTACCTATAGAAATGCTATTTTTTGAGGATTCAGCAAGGGCACTGTCAACTATGTCTTTCAGTTGGATAGTCTTGGAGCCTCTTTTTACAGCATTGCAAGTTATTACAACTTTTGGTTTGCAGTCCATGATCCTTTGAGCAAGAGAGTCTGCTGAAAATCCTGCAAATACAACCTGGTAGTACAGAAAGGGCAAGTGGCATTTAGCAAGTCCCTGTGTGCATGTAAGAAACAGATAGAAAGGTTGCACAGTTTTGTTCAAGTACCGAGTGAACAGCACCAATACGAGCACATGCAAGCATAGCAATTGGGAGTTCCAGGAGCATGGGAAGATAAATTATGACAGCGTCACCCTTTTTAACACCAACATCCTTCAAGTAATTTGCTAGCTGCAGAAGAAGACAGAATGTAGCTGAAGGTTAATATTTTTCAAGATGATGACCAAAATAAATGAAACACACATGCGTGTATAAAAAGTAAAGACCTGACAAACTCTTTGAAGAAGTTGGGAGTAAGTTAAAGAGTCCTGGAAACCAGGCTCGTTGCCTTCCCAGTAAATGGCAATCTTGTCAGCATTTCCAGATTCAACGTTTCTATCTAAGCAATTGTAGCAAATGTTGGTTATACCACCCTTGAACCACTGCATACAATTATTGATAAAATAGATATTATTTGGATACTGCTGGCTGCTAATCGTCATCTCATTCTCCTCATCATCACTTGCAAAATAATAAGAATAAAAATAACTATAATGTAGATGGGAAGTTGATCTGATTGGAAAATAATAAAAATATGCTTTCACTTTGATTTGTTTTATGCTTAAAAGTTGCTGAAAAAGAAAAATTAGAACAGCATATGAACATTAAAAATGGTAAATGGGAAGAAGAATGAAAAAGACCTGAATGTTGATAGGGCCATTTCGAACATCAAAATTCTCAGAGAAGACAGGTTGGCCCCATTTCTGTTTCCAGTAGAACTCCGATGCAATGTCTGACCAAAACCCCGCCGGATCTTCAACAGATCTTTTATACAACTCCAAGTACTGGACAGACCATAATAAAAAATAAATAAATAAATACTCTTTATGCTAATAAATCAAGTTATTGTCATAAGATAGATTGATCAGAGCAAATAAAAGGTCCATACTCTTTATTATACTAATAAATCAAGTCAGTTTGATAAAGTAGATTCAGTAGTGCAAATAAAAGATCGCTGCTATATATCTTACAATTAAGCAATGCTATGAAGCAAGCATTTGTATAGTGGAAAAGAAATGAAGGATTTAGAAGAGTAGACAGGAAGCAGCAAACCTTTTGAGGATTGGGAACCAGAGCTTGGCAACAGAATTCGTCGCTGGGTAAGACGAGATCGTTCTCTTCAGAAGCAGGGGACTCGCCAAGTATAACAGCGTTTATACGAGAGATCTTACCGGCGCCGGAGGGAAAATTGGCAATTGACTCAACGTGTCTGTGGTGATTGGAAGCCATCCCTATCCGACGATTGCAGCAAGCAAATAGTTTCGGTGTTCTGATGCAAATGCAACTCAACTTCTTGAATCGTAAATGATTTTTTATAGAGGTATTGACCGTTGACTTATTACCCCCAGTCCCTACAGCCTCTCCAACCCCTGCTCCTCGCACTCCTTCACGCGCGTATAATAAAACAGCAACACCAGCAGCGGCTGACTTCATCGTCCCCTCTTCTTCTTCTTTCTCCCCAGTCCTCACCAATATTTTAATTTGTTATTATTAATCTCTTATCCTTTATTCAATACATTTTTTATTTATTTAATCAACTGATTATTAAGTATTTATTATAAGATATTCGCCCGAATAGAAGATTCCGTATCCAATTTAAAAACCGCCTCACCTCCTCCATTCCATATCCGAGACTCCGAATAGACGATACCGTATCCAATTTAAAAACCGCCTCGCCTCCTCCGTTCCATACCTCGGTCTTATAAAACTAATTATAACGAAACTATTCCTACAATGTTAAACAGCTGTTTCGTTTTGCTTAGTTTAGCGACGAAGTCAATGTCTTCAGCTTCCTCCTATCTACTATTTTATTCAACGATAGATAGTTACCACCTAAATCGGAAGTATTTTCAAGTTCCTGACCTGACAAAGACTTCTCACACGTTAGAGGCAGCCGCAATTTTCCTTTACCTTCACTTAAACTGGACTCATGGCAGCAACAGAGCCAACCAATGCCATGCCTTTTCTCTGAGTCAGTCACCAAATGACAAACTGCTTGGTACTCAGTTTGAATATATGCTTGCCTTCTATGAAACTTAAATTTCCTTTGCGTACGAATTCTAATTACTGTATTCCGGACTTGCAAAAAAAAAAGTTCTTGTACGCAATTGCGTCTCGGGTTGAGCTAAGCGAGGTTGGACTTTGTTTGAATCAAAATTTTAAGTAAAATTTATAAACTTATTTAAAATAAATCAAATCATTTTATAGATCAGTTTTAGGCCTTTAATTAATTTTCTTTTTTAATCATTTATACTGTAATAAATTGTAATTTTATACTTTTATTAGAACATACGACAAAAATATAATTAATTAACCGTTCAATCTTATGCAACATTGGTAAGCAAACAAATGTTATAAAAAATTGCGCTTTCAACCCTAATACTTGTTAGAGAAATAAATATATTATGATTTAAGTCTTTAAAAAATTCCTTCTTAAGACAATCTACAAGATTTTTTTTTTTTGTTTACAAAAGAAAACACTCAAAACTTAATCAAAGAAGTTGGCTCTTCGGTACACAGCTCCTTGCTTATCCTGGTGAATAAAATCCTGAATTAGCAACGGAGGCTCCTGCAGAATATGTATACTTGGGCTAGTTAGAACTACGAGGACAGTTAGGGTATTCGTGCGCTGGTTCCTTTCACGATGCACATGTTGAAGTTGTACCTCCTAATTTTTTTGACTTAACTAGTGGATACCTATCAATAAAAAATTATTTATGTCAAATGTAATGGAAAAGGATGAAAAATTCATGACTTCTAAAAAGTCCACTTCGATCATGATACCGCGAGGACCAAGCCAGGGTATATTTTTATTTTTAACTAGTTGAACTTATTGGTATGACTTCGGACAGAGAGATTAGGGGCTTGGATGATTTATGTTCCATCCTATCAAAAATCATATATTCTTCAAAGTCAATAAATTAGATCTCAAGTTTGAGAAATTGACTTGACAAGTCGCCCCTTAATCACAAAGTAATGATTTTTTTTTGAAAATTTTCTTTAAAATGGTCGTTTTTATCTTAAATTTAAGGTATGAGTTATCTAAAACATTTTGAGAAATTTTCTCAAAACATCATTTTCCATGGCCGACCAAAACAAGCTCAATTGAACTTCAAACTAAGCTTGATTTGCTATTTTTAAGTACAAATATTTTCTACGATTAAATAAGTCATAAAGTATATGGAATAGTTCACAAAATATTTATTATGAATAAATTATTTAAAATTAAGCGAGATCTCATACCAAGTACTACTCATACACCTCAGTATGTCTCAGCGGATGGCCAATTATTTTCTTAAGATTGAGGTGGCTAATAATCCTTTTCACTATGAATATTTTTTTTAAGAGTATTCACTATGACTTTTAACTTTCAACGTTTTGAATTAAAAAGTTTATAGGAAAACTAGCTTCACTACTATATTGTTTAAATTTTGTTATTGGGTATTTCAAAGTTGTGTCGTTTCTTGTTGGATTTGCTTCATTCTTTTAATATGAAAGTTCTTATTTTAAATCTACATCACTATTTGTTAAAAAATACATTTTGCTTAGAATTTTAGTAACATACTTTTTATGAATTAAATTGTGTATCAAACAAAAAGATTTAGAATTGAACTGTATTGTTAATATTTTGATAATAACTCGATTAAATTTTGTTGTTGACTTTAGTTTGGTATATTTATGGATATTCTGTAATATCTAAATCAAAATTTGATTTGAAATATATCAATTTTTTGAATTGAATCGGACTAAAAGAAGTAAATTATATGTATTATTACATGATTTATTTTAATATTTTGTAAATTTAAATTTCATTAAGTCTATATATTTAAATCTAATTCTTTTATTTGAATTTAAGGTCATCAATTTTTAGACTTCAAATTAAAGATACAAATAAATTATATTGCCTTTTAAAAAATTAATTAAAAATTTTGAAAGAAGAGAAAATTAAAGTTAAATTGAAGGCCTATTTTTCAATTCTTTGTAACATATACTATACATTTCTTCTTCTTTAACAAAGTTGGCAATTCCTTCGAAACCCAAATTAATTTCTATCTATCCACTATTTGCTCCTCAAATACTACTTGTTATCGTACTTATTTTGATTCAATAATTATATGTATAACTACCTTTTTACACTGTGATTATGTTTGGTCTAACGTTGTCTAGATATTATATGTGCACGTATGATATTATCTAGTGACCTCATCTTTCCAAGAGTTTTGTAATGATGATGGTCACTTATCCCAAGCAAAGTTTATGTGTACCTTCCTACCTATCAATTTGTATTAACAGTGATTAATAATACAGTAATGACACTGAAGTGTCCTAAAGTATTGTTTGTATCTGAGTATGATGGTGTTATAAATTTGTTTGATTCAATCATTAACTTAAAGCATTTGTAATATTTTAATCTTTCAATTGATTTTGATTTTGTATTGTAGTTTCATATCATAACATATTTTAACTTTCACCTCTCTTCTTTATCATAACTCGCTAGTTTGTAGACATGCTCCCTTCATACTCTCTTCCCGTTCGGACCCTTCTCTACAAACTCACCACATTTCATTTGCGAGTTTTCCGCTTCTTCATCCTTGCCTCCTTCCTTAGGTTTTCTGTCCTCCTTGTTTCTTTCTTTCCTTCTATTTAATTCTTGTCTGGTGCTTGTTTGATCTTATACTACTTCTAAATTTTCTCATCCTTCAATGGTTCAATCTCCCATCTTTATCTTCATCTTCATCCTATTTTCATACTCTCCCTTTCTGGTTACTTCATCTTTCTTTAAGTTTAGCATATTAAATTTTCTTACCGTAATTGAGAACCATTTTTTAAAGCTATGTCTTCTTTTTTTTTAGTTGACTGTCCCTAAGTTCGTGATAAAGCAGTCAAACTTTCATTCCCTAACACTTGCTTCACCATCCTTCCCAAGCTTGCTAGTGCTATCCCTACTCCCTATACTTCCTTCTTCGCACCTTCAGCAATTATTTCCCTTAACACTATCTCTAAGTCCCCTTTTTCTATCACTCTTTTACAGAATCCTTGCTCTAAAGGTGTTAGCTCTTTCCATTTAGCAAGCTTCTTAGCTTTTTACCCTCCCATTAGGACCCATTACGACCTCGTCCCACCACTCAGTCAAGCTTCTCTTAGGGCCTAAACCACAAACTCAACTAGAAGCAGTGATGGGAGACTCACCTCAAATCAAGATTTACTATTGGCCTCCTCAAAAGGAAACTTCCTTATAACTCCACCTTTAAAGGTTCTCAAAAAAGGAGCCAACAAATGGTCCTCATCACTGGTAAGATTCTCTATGGGAAAATGATTGATTTTTTTCGCTTATCAATAGCTAAGCTAAAAATCACTAAAAGTCATTAGGACTAAGGAAGTGTTGCTCAATAAAAACAATCTATTCTTATTCAATTTTCGGTTAAAAGATGAAGTTCAAGAACCTGTTTAGGCAAGACTTTGACATTTCCAAAACATGCCTATTTTTCTTTAACTCTAGCAGCCTGTATGCATTTGGAGATCATGCAACAAAATCAAGTTCTCCTATAAATAAATATCTATAATATACCACTTCAATATTGGTCCACTAATAGCTTAAGAGAAACTTAACAAGTTTTATAGGAAAACCAATAGTAATGGATAAATCTATAACTTAGAAAGTAGGAGGAATTATCTGTCCTGAAAATAACAGGTGCTAAGGAACTATATTTTAAAAATAAAGGTTGTGCTTATAAACCTTTCAGAAATAAAACTCAAAAGAGATAAGTATAAGAAGTTATCTTTTTAGAGAAGCACTGAAGCATAATCTCTAATTTTCATTTCCACCGTGAAGGTTGTATAGTTATTGTATTTGTCTCAAACAAAATTGAAATATCCTTTATAAAGACTTCAAACAAATTCATTCATATTGTAGCCACCCTAGTACAAGAAAGGTTAAAGTTTTTTTAATTACTTTTGTTTATGGTTCTAATCATGTTTTTTAAAGGATTGAGCTATGGAAAAATCTAAAAAATATCCACACTCATATTAATTCCTCTTAGTTAATCGTAGAAGATTTCAATAGCAATTTGCATCACTTAAAAGCTGAGTAAATTTAATGAGGATCTTAGGGAATGTGTAGAACAAATTGAGGCAACAGACTTTAAAATCTAGGGTTATTATTACACTTAAAGTAACAATCAAAGTGACAGGTGGCATTTATGGAAGATATTTGATAGAACACTTGTCGACGAGGCATGGTTAATAAAGTTTTCAGAGAGCAAACTAATATTTGGAAATCCTTTATTCTCTAATTACTGCCTTGTAATCAATAAAAATCTCACACTCAGACTACAAGGAGAGCTCCATTTCTCTTTAATAACTATCTGACTGAGGTTGAAGGGTTTAAAGAAGCTATCATTAAGGGTTTTATCTTCCATCTGTCAAGGCCGCAAGGCTTTTATATATATAAGGAAACTCTAAATGGTTAAACAGGAGCTCAAACTACTTAATTATACTATAATCTACAAAATATAATTGGCCGTGTCTTCATCTCGCCTAAAACTCCAGTAGATTTAAGTGGACCTTTACTTAGACCCTGGTGATCCTATCATACTAATAAAAGAGAAAAGGGCGTTGCTTGAATGCTCGAAAGTTTTTGAGTGTCATAATTCCTTAGTGAGGTAGAAATCAAGGATACAATAGTTAAAAGAAGGGAAAAAAATCATCTTTCTTCCACAAATCTTTCTCAGTTAGAAGAAACATCAACATAATCTCTTCTTATATGAAGTAAAAGGTAGGCTTAACTCAAACATAAGAGATGAAAAAAGAAGCTTATGAACATTTCTTTGGCGCTTTTGACTCTTAAACAAATGGTAATTCAAATTTTTAACTTGCTCAAATCCTTTATCACGGATCAGATCATAGAGGTGGAAGCAAACTTTCTTATATAACCTTTCATTACTAAAGGTGTTAAGAAAGTTGTTTAAGCTCAATCCGGGAAAATCCCTTAGCGTAGATGGTTGGAATGCCCTCTTTTTTTTTAAAATCATGGAACCTCATTAAGGACTTAGTAATTGATGCAATTATGGAAATTTTATAAGTGGCAAAATGTTGATGAAAATTAATAAAAAATTAATTTGCATCATTCTTAAAATGAAAAACCCAAACTCCCTTAAATAATTCATACCTATATCTTGTTCAAATACCATTTATAAGGTTATTACCAAACTTGTTACTTCGAGACTTAAGATTGTTATGAAACCTCTCACAAGTGAATCCCATTGAGTCTTTATTTTAGGTATACTAATTGAAGACAATATCCTTTTAGCCCACGAGTTGCTCAAAATATATAGAAGGAAAAGCTCTAATAAGAATTGTTCAATAAAGTGGATTTTCATGAGACATTTGACTCAATAATTATAACTACATTATGTATACATTATGGGAATTTGGCTTTCCAAATACTTCCACTAATTGGGTCAATCAATGTATCTCCATGATTTCTTATGGAGTTCTTGTGAATGTAAAATTTACAAATCTATTTAGGGATATGAAAGTTTGAGATAGGGTGACGCTATATCCCTTTACCTCTTTATTCTATATACAAAATCATTCACTAAACTAATTGATCATTTCATTAAGTAGGATAAAAATTTCAAATTTCACTCAAAATGTAAGAAGCTAAACCTTTTCAGCCTAGCATTTGCTAATGACTTGCTCTTACTCCTAAGAGTTGATGACAAATTAGTGTGCACTCTTATATTATCCTTGAACATATTCAAACTAATATCTGGTTTAACCATTAACATAAGTAAAAGCGACATGTTGGTTTCATCAGGTGCAAAGATCAATGCTCCCTGGTTATCCTCAATTATAAATCTATAGCTCAAGAATCCTCCTTTCTCTTACTTAGGATTTTTAATCACAACCAGAAGAATAAGATATGGAGAGTGCTTACCTTTATTTGTGAAACTAAAGAGGAGGATTATCAGTTAGTACAATAAATCCCTCTTTTTCTAAACGGTACAACTAATTAACTCCATGCTTAACTCCTTACATATCTACTAGTTATCACACATTTTTCTCTCTAAAAGGCTTATCAAAACCATTGAAAAGATGTTAAAAAGCTTTCTATAGTTAGGTCAACTAAACAAGAAATGATTTGACAAAATCAAATGGATAGAAGTGTGTATACCAAGGAAAGCAAGAGGATTAGGCTCTAACACAATTTTTATGGCACAAAGAATCTAGAGAATTATCATTAATAAAGAGGCTCTTTGGGTGAAATAGATTCATATATACTTTTTTAAAGGTGGGAGCCTATGGGATGTTTGCACCAAAACCTCTGCTTCGTGATTCATGTCTCAAGCCAAGGATATTCCTACACTAAATCTACATAATTGGTGATAGGAAACATGCTTCCTTATGGTTTGATAATTAGCAAGTCAGGCCCCCTTTATAGGACTGATTTTGTTTTTGAAACTTCCTTGATAGGTCTAACTTGATATCAATTTTAAAACATATTTTCCCAATTCATTTGAGGTAAGTGCCATCATAAAATGGACTGATTGGGCTGGTCCTCATTTCTTTTAAACTGGATCCTAGAGCATAAATCTAGACAAAATGAGGAAGATTCCTATCTTTGGTTGAAGCGTTCCTATGGAAAATTCACTAATGCATCTTGTAAGGCAACTTTACACCCTCAATTGGAAAAAGTTTCATAGTATGGAAAAATCTAGGGCTATAAAACTCTCCGTAAAGTCTACTTCCTCACAGGTTCATTTATAAGCAAAGACAAAGAACCGTAGATAGGTTAAGATTCCTCAACTCTTCTTAGTTATGTTGTCTATGCATAACAAGTCAGGAAACTTTGCATCACCTCCTTTACACTTGTGATTTTTCTACATTTATAGACAACAACATCTAATCCCTTTGTAAGGTTCAAGAAATAAGCCTTGATACAACCAGCGTTTGTAATAGAGTTCCATGCCTTACACATCAACCTGACAAGCTACACATGCCAAGTGGTCCA
>JAOQMS010000007.1:18516255-18555924 GCA_027563885.1 Erythroxylum longipes
AATATAAATATATATTATTAAATCACTAATAATAATACTAATAATATATATTATTATGATCTTTGCACACTCCTCAAGGGTAGGAATGGTAAAAAACTCTTAGGCTGACGAATGTTAATAGGATGTCCATAATCTGAAAAGTTATTAGTGAGTTAAATCAACCCGATCCATTATAAAATTCACATTTAAATGTCAAATTCTCAAATTCACACTTCAAATTAAGCATTACAATAAATTTTTATTACAACAATTACAACAAAACATTCCAACAATCATAAGGGGCATTTTATCGAACACCTTATAGGCAATATGTATAATCTCTAACTAATCACAAAACAAATGCATTTTTCCATTATTTACTAACAATAACACATATAAACAACAAATCAAACAACAATGACACAAAAAACGGTATACAACAACAATAATCATACAAAAATCCATCATCCAAACACCCACGGTTCATGTATAAAACTTGCATTTTTTGGAGAAAAAATACACCCAATAGAGAGCTTACCGAAAAATGACGCACGATGGGCTAGAAAACGCTCTAAAAACGGGAGTGGAAGATCGAAAAATCGCCCAAAACCAGTGGGAACCGACGGAGGAGAGAAGAAGAAGAAAAAAGAGGGGGGGGGGGTTCTGTCGACTTAAAGAAGAAGATTGAAACGACGTCGTTTGGTTTTATTAACCAGTCGACATTTACCGACAAAATTTAAATTCCATTGATATTCAAATTCATCAAATATTTAACCGGGACGTCTTGCCGCTTACTTTTGTAACAGAAAACATTGTCCGTCAGTAAACTTGATATCAAGTTTACCGACGGACTCCATGTCGTCGGTAAATAACAAACGCTGATCCAAACTCATCGACAGAACATTTTTCATCGGTAAATGTCCGAAGCTATTTAATTGCAGGAAGCATTCCCGTAATTTTTACCGACGGTAATGGTTATGTCGTCGCTATATGTCGTCGGAGATTTTGTGTGAAATTCTTTCCCTCCAGTTTTCTCGACCCTAAACCCTAAACCCTAACACCCTAAAACCCTAAACCCTACAATTATTTCCGTCACTATATCTAAACTTTGACGACGTATTCACCAACGGTTGTTTGTATTCCGTCAGTAAATAGCTACGGTTTTTATTCCGTCGGTAAATTTCTGACACTATTTTATGATTTTCTTATAGTGACCCCACCTCCATGGGGCGTAAGCCCGAACATCCAGAGGACATTTGAGAACATACCCTATGAAAGCAGCATGTTAGAGCAATCAAATTCACTTAATATGGCATCATACATATAACACAATTATTCAAAAGATCAACTCTTTATTCCATTTATAAAACATAATTTACATTGTAGCATTTCACTACATAATCCGTATATAAAGTATCAAAACATATGAGAGTTTACTACTCTTTACAACATATTCTATATGAAATGAGGACTAAAAAAAATATTATAACTAAACTCTTCAGTATCAGCTGACTAGACCTTTGAGCCATTCTTGATTCCCAAAATGGACAGAACTAGACTTTTACTAGTTTGCCGTAAGAGCTAAGTTTTCCTCGTACCTAAAAATCAACATTTGCAATTTTGATGAGTTTTGCGAACTTAGTGAGTGAACCATCCTTGATGTGCTCACTTATATCAAAACACAAAGACAATTCACATTTAAATTCACAGACAAATCATATAATCAAATATTGCATATCACGTCACATTTCATCATGCTTTAACAAACACAATTCGTGTACACTATTTCGCATTTCTATTTCAGAACAGTCGAAACAATTCATTTCAATCATTCATTTAATACATATACAATTATATATACAAATGCACATGTGACTCCTTTTCATTGTTACTTTGTTGTAATCGAGCGCTTTTTTAACTGTCCCATATCTGTTGTGGATATCGGGCTTATTAATAACTATCTCGTATTCGTTGTGGATACCAAGCTCATTTTATATACTGAGTCTGTGGCTCTTTATGTGCATTTCTGAGCTTTAAGCTCTTTTTCACTGATCACTCCAGTCACAACTCCTTTATCTTATCATGCATAATGATGTGATGCATCATATCATAAAATATGGCATCAATAACATTTATTCATTATGCACAGTCATTTTTCACATATTCATCGGATCTCAATCCGGCATTCAACATGTAGTTGAGTACATTTATTTTTCCCGATTCACATTCACTTATGAAACACTTCCAATACGATCTCAATTATCAAACTCCTCGGACCATCAATGTTTGGAATTATCACATTCACATCAATAACAATTCAACAATTGAAATTTTAGCAGATACAATCAACCCTAAAGAAACATCTAGGTTGACTCCCAGTACGCTCCAGATAGCTATTACCTCGACAAACTGGCAATGTCTGGATGTTGGCGTTCGATTTGAGCGTCTAATCATGCAATACACACATTTATACACATTACTAAGTTGCTCAATCACATAAGTATTTAATCATACACATATGTATATATGTTATGTACAATGCATGTGTTCGCTCAAGGTTACACGCTCTAAGTTTCAATATTTTTAACCTTGGTAATTATCGCAAGTGCACGGGTTGTTCATGTAGTACCTAAGGTGTCGATTTCACTAAGAAGATAACTAGTCCTAAATTCTAACGACAACTAAATTCTCAAAACCTAATTAAACAACTATTGTAGTAATTAAAACTAATCAAGAATCAAATATGAGAATTTAAATCACCCAAAAGAACAAACAGAAGCAACTCACACAAATAAACTGAATTTCAAGCTATAAGTGACCAATTGAGAGAAAAGGGGAATTTATTCGAAATTAAAGAAAATTTATCCAATTATGAATTTTCCGATTTAATGGGCCTAGACAATCTAAGGTTGAATTAATATCTCTCGAGTTATAATTCTTAATCCTAATTAATATTCCCTAATTCAAATTATGGAAATTGCGATCTCTCGATCTGCAATTTGTCCAAAACCTAAATTAGTTCTAACACTATCTATTAATCTACTAGGAATCTGTACTCGATCTCTCGTTACAAGACTCGACTAGTTTGATTCAATTCTCTACCTATCTATTTACCTAACTCTCGTTAACCTAAATCGATGATTTTTACTGGCTCACCCTCTTAGCTTATTGCCCAGTTATGAAGAATCGAATTAAATCAAAATAAAACACAATCAAAACAATCTTATTAATCTCAAGAATAAATCAACCCGAAGGTGAGTTTAGACAAACATCAACACTCTACGAAAAATATTTCTAATCAATCTCCAAAATTCCATACATCAATGAAATCAAAATAACAATTAGAATAAACTTTCAGAATAGATCTCGGAGTCACGACTGCGGGAAACCACCTGTTCTGGGAAGTACGTCGCGTCAAGCGTGTCTCCGTGCCTCTCTTCCTTCGTCTCCTTCCCCGATCAATTGATCTCTAACTAGGTTTTCACGCGGATTTCAGCAGAGTCTCTCTCTTTTGTAGCTTTTGGCTCCTTGCTCTTTTGTCACATCATATTCTATTTATATCTTCGAAGCTCTAAGTCAAAGTTGGGGTCGAAACGGTCCAAAAATTCATCTGAAACTTGAGTTTTTCTGTCAGCCCGACACAGTGCACGATCGTGGCCCTGCCTACCATGATCGTGGCCTGTGTTTTTTCCTTTCGATCATGATTGTAGCCCATAGTGCACGATCGTGCCCTAAATTGACGCTCTCCGTCACGATCGTAGCCTAGAGTGCACGATCGTGGCCTTGCTGCTTCTGGTTCTTCATCTTCTGTCATGATCGTGGCCTGTGTGCACGATCGTGGCCTGTGTGCACGATCGTGGCCTATACTTTTTGGCCCGAAAACTCTTTAACTCTTCCCGTTCTTCCCTGTTTACCCTGCAACACTAGCAAACACATCGAGGTACCTCAAACATATACAATTTAAGCTCAAAGATTCAAACTAACCCATAAAAACACTTAAATACAAAAACTAACCTAATTAAACTCTAAATGCATACTAAACACTTGAATTGACATTAAAATCAAATCTAATCCTAAAAAAAACACAAATTGTAACTATCAGCATGCTAAATTTGACTTTTCCCGGGTATGTATCCTTAAATCATAAGTCATGATCGTTTAAACATTTTAATTTGTATATATCTTGCTTGTACTTAGGTTTATACCTCAAGATATCTTGATTATTCTAGTATCATCAATCAAACATTCACTAATCCTTTTCTAGCATTATATAATCACACAATATCTAGTTTCTCATTCATTTATACCTAATATACCTTACTCATATCCTTTGGATCACATTTACATTCATAAGAACACTTTCATTCCTATATCATTCATAATTTTCCAGATTTTGATATAGTGTTATCAACTATTCATTCCTTAAGTTATAATATCAATTAACAATCTAAACATATCAAACACTTTATCAACTTTTCAAGCATCAAACAAGGTTCATTTCAAGCCTCATTCAAGTTTAAAGATACCATAGGAAAGTATCTTATCATTAATTGGTTCAAACATCAATTAAAAGAGAAGAATTCACATTTAGGGCCTTTCCCAAGATCGTGGTGGCATTCCCATGATCGTGGGTTCTGCCATCCAACATTTTCCATCCAAAATCTTCCATGTTTTTCCAGATTTTTAACTCCTACATATTATATCCAACATATCTTATGCATAGTTCATCATTTCTACTTCTTTTCCTCTTCAATCACACCTCAATTCCATCTCAAAAACATCCATACATAAACTATTGTTCATCGTTTATATAGAAACATAACACAAACCCATACATTTCTTTATCAACTTTTCAACACAAATCCTACACCATTAACACCATCAATCTATCCCTAAACTATCATCATTCATGCTTCTATTAAAACAAGCCATGAAGAACATTATTACACTTACTTGTTAAACTCCAAAGCTCTCCAAATTACCAAACAAACCTAGTTCCTTCACTTACATGATCATCAAACTTTCAAGGTAGAATAGGCTAGGTTTTTAGTAACAAGATGAAGAAGATAACCAGATATTTGGTTGGAGCAGCAAGGTGTTGGATTTTAGCAAAAACTCAACATGGTTAGGGTTGGTGAGGGTGTCATGAGATGGAGAGAAGAAAGAAGAAGAAGAAAATGTTTACTAAGAGTAGAAATGAAAAACAAAAAAAATGGTCTTTCAAAAGTGTAAATATCATAGGTTTAAAAGCATGGTGAGTATCATGACACTTGTCATGACACTTACCACATATCTTCTTCTTGTGATGCTAAAAAAATCACTTAATTACTTAGTCTATTTGTCTCTTAATCACCAAGCCATTTGTCACCCAATTTTCTATGCCACTTATCATTTATTTCTATTGCCATGTATTACTTATTTCTACTACCATTTGTCAAATTATCTTGCCACTTGCTATTTTTTCTAGTCCAAAAATACACATAAATTCATAAATCTCCCAATTGTAACAAATAAATTCTAATTTACCAATTTATCAATAATAATTCATCAACCAAATTTCAAGAAATAAAAATTCACATTTCATATTATAACCCTTTTAAATCTTTTATACCCTGGAATATGTCAATTGAGTGCATATATAGTGTTTGCAATGTGTACAATCAATATTCACGTGTGTATGCTAATGATATGTATGTGAATGCAATCCACCTCATAATTTCTCAATGCTATTTCTTATGTACAATTGTCTAGGATCCTAACCCTTAGTTTGGAAAATAGGATACTACAATTCTCTCCCTTTAGGAAATTTCATCCTCAAAACTCTTACCTGATTGATCAAACAGATGGGGGTATTGTTTCCTCATGTTCTCCTCCATTTCCCATGTGGCTTCTTCCCTCGAATGATTCCTCCACAAGACTTTAACCAATGGGATCACTCAGTTTCTTAATTGTTTCATCTGATATCCCACTATCTTAACTGGTTTCTCTACATAACTCATATTACTTACAACTTCAATCTCTTGAGCCAGTAACACATGTGTTGGATCAGACGGATATCTCCTGAACATACTAACATGAAACACATTGTGAATCTGAGACATCTCTATTGGTAAGGCTAACTTGTAAGCCAATGGTCCAAAATTTTCAATAATCTCATATGGACCAAAATATCTAGGGTTTAGCTTACCCTTTTTACCAAACTTTAGCACTCCTTACCAAGGCGATACTCTCAGAAACACTTTATCTCCTACTCGGTACTCCATATCTTTCCGGTGTTGATCCACATAACTCTTCTATCTATCTTGAGCCACTTTAATTATATTTCAAATAAGTTTAATATTATCAACAGTATCTTGAATCAGTTCTGGGCCTTTGACAATCTTTATACCCTCTTCATCCTAATACAAAGGAGAATGAAACTTTCTAACATATAACGCCTTATATGGTGCCATTCCGATACTACTGTGATAATGATTATTATAAGCAAATTCAATCAGAGCTACATATTGATCCCATGCTCCTTAGAACTCCAAAACACAAGCTCTGAGCAAATTCTCAACAGTCTTAATAGTTCTCTCACTCTGTCTGTCTATTTGAGGATGAAATGTTGTACATCAGTTTAACTTTGAGCTTAATGTTGTTTGTAAACTTTCCCAAAATCTCAAAGTAAAATATGGGGTCTTGATTTGATACAATAGACACTGTGACCCTATGTAACCTCACTACTTCATTCATATACCTCCGAGCTAACTGATCCAGTGTATTGTTGTCTCTCACTGGTAAGAATGGGTTGACTTCATCAATTTGTCAACAATGACCCATATGGCATCATATTGTCTCGGAGTCTTCGACAAACACACATAAAATCCGTAGTGATTCTCTCCCATTTTCACTATGGAATAGGTAATGACTATAACTTCCAAACCAGAACCTGATGTTCTGCCTTTATTTGCTGACATGTCAAACATTTAGCCACATATTCAGCCACTTGCTTTTTTATACCTAGCCACCAGAAATGTTGTTTCAACATATTATACATCTTAGTAGTACCAGGTTACATAACATAGGCTGCTATATATGCTTCCTCCAAAATTTCTTTTCTCAAATCATCCACATTAAGTACGCATAGTCTCTGCTTTAAACACAATGTATCATTTCTTAATTCAAACTCAAAATTTGGATTCGCTTTCAACTTCTCAATAATATCCACTAATTCTGGATCCTTACTTTGAGCTTTCTGATTCTTTCATGCAACATCGATCTAAGCTTCAATTTGGCTAACAATACTTCATTCTGCCCTAAGTTCAGTTCAACATTTATTGCTCTTAGTTGTACTAAATTTGGTAACATTGATATCTAAATTTGCGCTACACTGCTATCCAATTTTTTGCTTAATGCATTAGCTACAACATTAGCTTTACCATGATGATACTCAATCGTGCAATCATAATCTTTTAGTAGTTCTATCCATCACCTTTGTCTCATATTCAATTCCTTCTGACTCAATAAATATCTCAAACTTTTATGATCTGTAAATATCTGGAATGTCTTACCATATAAATAATATCTCCAAATTTTCAAAGCAAACACCACTACAACAAGTTCTAAATCTTGAACTAGATAGTTGAACTTATGAGACCTTGACTGTCTCGATGCATAGGCAATCACTCTTCCATATTGCATCAGTACACATCCTAATCCCTGGTGTGAACCATCACTATACACAACATATCCTCTAGATCCAAATGGAATAGCTAACACCGATGCTGTAGTTAATCGGTGTTTTAATTCCTTAAAACTTTTTCTAACATTCATCAATCTATCTGAATGGTACATTCTTTCTCAGAAGTTTTTTCAAAGGGGCTAAAATCAATTAAAAGCCCTCGACAAACCTTTGGTGGTATCCTGCCAATCCAAGAAAACTTCAGATCTTAGACACATTTCTTAGAGGTTGCCACATCATCACTTCCTCTACTTTCTTTAGGTTTACTTGTATGCCCTGTCCAGATGCTATATGACCCAAAAATACCATTTGATCAAGCCGAACGTAACACTTACTGAACTTGGCATATAATTGTTTATCTCTCATTATCTGTAGGACTAACCTCAAGTGCTCAGAATGTTCCTCTCTACTCTTTGAATACACCAAAATATCATCTATGAATACAATCACAAAATGATCTAAGTAAGGTTGGAATACCTTATTCATCAAGGCCGTAAATTCCGCCAGAGCATTAGTCAACCCAAAAGGTATTACCAAAAACTTATAGTGCCTATACCTAGTCCTAAATGCACTCTTTGGTACATCAGCTTCTACTATCTTCAATTGATAACACCCTGATCTCAAATCTAACTTAGTAAACACTTGAGCTCCCTGTAATTGATCAAGTAAATCTTCTATTCTCAGTAACGGATACTTATTCTTCACTGTCACCCGATTTAATTATCTATAATCAATACATAACCTCAAAGTTCCATCTTTCCTCTTCATAAACAAAACTGGGGCTTCCTAAGATGACACACTTTGTAATATCTCGTTTCCTTACTAAGGGTTTGGACATAGGATCCTAGACCACTTACACAAGAAATAGCATAGAAAATGCGTGAAATGCATTGCATTCACATGCATACCATTAGCATACACACGAATTATGATGTTTTTGTACACATCGCAAATACTATATATGTACTCAATTAACATATTCTGGGGTATGAATGATTTAAAACGATTATGAGGTGAATTATGAATTATTATGTCATGAATTTTTGATTCAGTGAATTTCTATTATTAATTTGGAATTTATTAGTTAAAATTGAGAGATTTATGAAATTATGTGTATTTTTAGACTAGGAAGAATGCCAAGTGGCAAGACAAATTGACAAATTGTAGTAGAAATAATTGACGCATGGTAGTAGAAATGAGTGATATATGGCTTTAGGATTTATTGAAAAGTGGCATAGAAAATTGGGATAAATGGTTTGGAAATCGGGAGACAAATGGACTAACCAATTAAGTGTTATTTATTATTACAAGAAAAAAAGCATTAGCATAAATTATTTAAGTGGTAGGTGTCATGACACCCACCAAAGTTATAACCCATACGAAATTCACAATTAAAAGACCCATCTTTCCATTTTCTTTCACTTTTGCCATATGCTGTCTTCTTCATTTTCCCTCTTCTTCACTTATGACACTCACTCTCACCCTTACCAAATTGAGCCTTACTAAAATCCAACACTCGCCACTCCAAAATCTGGTTGCCTTCATTTAGTTGATGAAAACCTAACCTTTTCCTCCTTGAAAGTTGATGATCGTGTAAGCTTTAGAGAAGCTAGGTTTATGTGATTTGAAGAAAATTTGGAGCCAAAACAAGTAAGTATAGTAATGATCTCCATGGTTTGTTTTAAGAGAAACATATATGATGATAGTTTGAGATGGATTGATTTAGTGAAAATATATATGATGAGTGCAAAAATCTTGATGAAGGAATGATATACTTGTGTTCTATTTTAGGTGTATGAAAAAAGTGAATTATAAGTTGTTATGTAGATGAAATAGATTGGAATTTAAGGTAAAATGAAGGTGAAATTTATGCTTAAAAAAGGTGTTTGTGTAATGTTCTTGAAATGAGAAGAACTAAGATTTATGTATGATAGTGAATGATAGTGATTATATTCTGTTTTTGAATATATGATGAACAATAATCCACACCTAAGATAATATCTATCACATTGAAATGCATGATCAGATAAAGGAAGTTGTGACCAGAGTAGCCAGTGAAAAAGAGCTTAAAGCTTAGAAACGTGTATAAAGAGCCACAAGCTCAACATTAAAATGAGCCCGGTATCTACAACAGATACGGGACAGTTATAAATGAGCCTAGTATCCACAACAAATACGAGACAGTTAATCGGTCACAACAAAGTAACAATGAAAGTGAGTCATATGTGCATTGCATATGCAAATTTATATGTATTATATGAATGTTTGAATTGTTCTAAAATGAAATGTGATTTGATATTATGTATTTATGATGTGATTTGATTGAAAATTTGAATTTTGAATTGTTCTGTGTTTGATATGAGTGAGCTCATCGATGATGGTTTGCTAACTAAGTTCGCAAAACTCATCAAAATTGCAACGTTAATTTTCAGGTATGAAGAGGTGACTTAGCTTTTAAGACGTTTTAAAAGAAGTCTAGTACTGTATTTTTAGGAACAAAATGGCTCAAAGGTCAGTCAGCTGATATTGAGGAGTTTAGTTAGAATCTTTTGCATGGTTCCTCATCCATGTAGAATATGTTGTAAAGAGCAGTAGACTCCATATATTTGTGATACTGTATATATGAATTATGGAGTGTAATGCTACAATGTAACTGTGTTTTATAAATGGAATGAGGAGTTAATCTTTTAGATATTCGTGTTTTGTATATGATTCCATATTAAGTGAATGTGACTGCTCTAACCTGTCGCTTTCATAGGGCATATGCCTAAATGGCCTAAGGATGTTTGGGTACGTGCCTTGTGAAGGTGGTGCGTTACACACTTGGTCTGATAAAACCCTTATCTAATAATTCCTGCAACTGAGCCTTAAGTTCCTTAAGTTCCATATGTGCCATCCTATACAGAGGAATAGATATAAGAGCAGTACCTGGAACTAGGTCAATAGCGAACTCTGTCTCCCTATCTGGGGGTAAACTAGATAATTCAGTAGAAAACACATATAGAAAATCCCTAATAATAGGAATATCCTGTACTGTCTGTTTAGTTTGGGTATCAACTACGTGGGCTAGATAAGCCTCACATCCACCACGAGTCAATCTTAATGCACTCATTGATGAAATTAATCTGGCTGGCACTGCTTGACTAACACCTCGAAATATTACTCTCGGCTGATGAAGAGATTCAATAATCACCTCCTTAGTGTAGCAGTTCATCACAACCCTATGTGCAGTAAGCCAATCCATACTTAAGATGAGGTCTATCTCTTTCAACTACAATACAATCAAATTAGCTTCCAACTCTACCTGATCAACTTGAATCATGCACCCTTTACACACTTGTCCAATCACTATAGTACTACTTATCGGTGTACTCACTTCTAAGACACATTTCAATATCTCTATATCACAATGCAATTTAGATGCCAAATGTGGTGTGATAATGAATACGTAGATCTTGGATCTAACAATGCAAATGCTTTAAATTGAAAGAAATTTAACACACCTGTTATAACATCTGGGGAGTTCTGAGCCTCCTGTCTGATAATAACATATATTTTAGCCTGAGATTGCGGTTGATTACTCTGCACCTCAGTCCTGACAGTAGGATCAGCTGAACTTATTCTTCCTCTACCTCTGCCTCTGTATCCTGATCCACTAGCTCTGCTATGTTGGACAGTCATTTCAGTCACTGCTCCTTCTCTCACTCCAAACTATGCTCCGAAAGTTGCAAGACAGTCTCTAATCTTGTGCTTAAAAGAGCCGCATCAAAGACAAGCTCCAGATAACTTCCAACATTCTCCACCACGTTTCTTCCTACAGTGTTCACAACTAGGAATCTGTAGTGTCTATCCTCCTGATACTGCATCAAACTTTCAAGGTAGAACAAGCTAGGTTTTTAGTAACAAAATGAAGAAGATAACCAAATTTTTGGTTGGAGTAGCAAGGTGTTGGCTTTTAGCAAAAACTCAATATGGTTAAGGTTGGTGAGAGTGTCGTGAGATGGAGAGAAGAAATAAGAAGAAGAAAACGTGTAACAAGAGTAGAAATGAAAACAAAGAAATGGTCTTTTAAGAGTGTAAATATCATGGGTTTAAAAGCATGGAAAGTCGGGATTTTTACCATCAAAGTCGATTGCCTTCTACGAGCATCAAAAAAGACATCGCATCTAGTTGGTCATCAACCCAATTTCACTAAGTAAGTAACTGTCAAAAGTGCAACTTGCATCAAAGACCGTG
Source organism: Erythroxylum longipes (assembly GCA_027563885.1). Classification (NCBI taxonomy): domain Eukaryota; kingdom Viridiplantae; phylum Streptophyta; class Magnoliopsida; order Malpighiales; family Erythroxylaceae; genus Erythroxylum; species Erythroxylum longipes. Next base: position 18,528,194 of record JAOQMS010000007.1, read on the forward strand.
TTTTTGGCATAACAAAAAAGGGGATAGAAGAAAGATATGCCAGCCACATGTCTTCTTCTTGTGATGTTACAAAAAACACTTAATTGCTTTGTCCATTTGCCTCTCAATCACCAAGCCATTTGTCACCCAATTTCTATGCCACCTGTAAATTAATTCTAATGCCAATTATCATTTATTTTTATTGCCATGTGTCACTTATTTCTACTACCATTTGTCAACTTGTCTTAACACTTGAGATTTTTCCTAATCCAAAAATACACATAAATTTATAAATCTCCCAGTTGTAACAAATAAATTATAATTTACCAATTTATCAATCATAATCCATCAACCAAATTTAAAGACATAAAAATTCACATTTCACTTCATAATCATTTTAAATCTTTTATACCCTGGAATATGTCAATTGAGTGCATATATAGTGTTTGCAATTTATACAATCAATATTCACGTGTGTATGCTAATGATGTGTATGTAAATGCAATACACCTCATAATTTCTCAATGCTATTTCTCATGTATAATTGTCTAAGGTCCTAACCCTTAGTATGGAAAACGGGATATTACAGTATTACATCCATTTTTTAGTATGATACAAAACATTGATGTTTTTAATAAAATTTTGGAGATTCATTTTTTTAAAAAATTCTCAATATTTGAAATGATTGTGAAGATTTTAAAATCCTCAAACAACACTAAACTACGTGAAATCGTAGAATTTGGGCTTAAGTAATCTATATCATATTTTTCAAAGTGCATGCTAGAAAATACTTATTTAGGTCTTAGTTTAAAAGGACCACAACTCAAATGTTGGTTATTGAAATTAATTGGATTATAGGCTTGTACAAGAGAACCATACTTTAAAACCCTAAAATTAACTATCAAAGAAATTTAATTTTTACTTTTATATTTCTTTTTATTGTTTATGGCCCAATAAGGGCTGAAGTGGAGACGAAGAAAGCTAAGTCCAATTTAGTAAAAAAAAATTAAGCAAAGTCTATTACCATTGAAAAATATTATGTGGAATTTTGCGGATTGAGTTAAAGTTTAAAGGATTATGGAGTTGAAATGAATTGATTTATAACTTGATGCAAGTAGTTAAAATTGATGGACTTTGCAATTGAATGAATAATGGAGAATCATAATTGATCCAATTGATTTATTTAATTCATTCCTGTAGTTTCTACTTATTTAAGTTAATACCAATGATATTAATTTGCTTGAGAACAAGACAATTCTTAATTGTGTGAGAATTTGATAAATGCTAATTATGTTATGTTTTTAGCATATTTTTAAAGCATTTTTCTTGTATTTGAATATTTTTATTAGATTTGGTACATAATGTGTCTTATATTTTGCTTGTAGGTCTTATTTTAGTTTTGAAATGAAGAAAGAGTGGATTTGGGCAAGTTAGAGCTAAGTTGAAGAAGTTTTAGCATGACTTTAAAGGAATATGGATCAAACATGGACCCATGTTCTCAAAACAGAAGTCAAATATAGACCTTTTTCTTAACTCGTGTAGGTTACAAGTTCCCATGTTCTCAAAACACAAGTCAAATATAGACCTTTTCTTAACTCGTGTAGGTTACAAATTCATTTAATTTATTTGGGAAATTATCAAGTAAACAACACAGACTAAGCATGGACCCATATTTATGTCTTTAATATCTATGTTCTTAAGATAAACCCTTGGATGCGTGATTTGAGTTATAATTATAGAGCTACAAAACTAAAATGAGTGCAACACGAATTGTGTTATCGATAATTTTACAAAAAAATTAGGTTTTATGTTTAAATAGATAGGGAGGGCTATTAGGAAGAGACTAGTCAGCAAAATCCTAACTAAAACATCTTAGGATAAAAAAAGGAGTAAGTTTAGAGATAAAGAAGGGGATTCCATCAAGATTTAACTAAAGAATATCAAGATTTTAAGATTAATGAGAATGATTTCTTTTATCTTGTTTTGTTTCATGATTGATTTGGGTTTCTTATTATTAATATGGACTAAATTAATATAGATCGGGATGAATCCTATAACTATTGTTTTAGATTGATTCTTTGATTTAGTGAAAGACACTAAGTTATCATAATTATTACTTTTGATTAAATTAAAATATACTAACGTTTTGATTCAATTTTAGATGTCATATATAGGGATTAAGGAGTCATACGTATGAATAAATTATAGCATGAATAATAAGAGTTATTGGAATCATAGAGATAGGACCACATAAATCTTTTAGGTTAAAGACCAATTAATTAAGGAAATTCATAAAACAAGTTAATGTATTATTATGAGTTTTGAATAGAAAGAAATTTCAATCAATCAACTTAAGAATAGAGACCGTATTTCTTGAGAAAGAATATGGTTGTAACTTTAAAGTTTCTAAGGGCTCAAACTAGGTTTAATTATTATATCAAGATAAATTTAAGTATAAGAAGATTCCAAAGGGATTCTACATCTAGATCTTAATTATCATTTGATTATTCCATTCATATTCATTTCTTTTTTATTATTTTAGATTAGTTATTTTAGTTTCATTAATTTTTTTTAATTTAACCATTTGTTTTTTAGATTAGATAATAAAAAGATGGTTAGTACTAATAATTAGTCTTTTTTGGATTAACACTTTTATTCGCTAGACTATACTATAAAAATGATATGTTCACTTGCAGAGTAATCTTTAGCATAGCTCAAAAAATTACATATCATTAGTCTTATACAAACTATATTGGATATATGACATGCAGTTGCTATAACTTCTACTTGATTTGAAATTTTCCCATTAACTTAGAGCTACACTAGATTGGTCTGAGGTTGGGTCAAATTGTCATTCCTTCTTTTGGGTTCCTTGCATTTAATCTCATATTCTTATTTACTTTCTATCTCGGACTCTTTTTTATTGGCCTCTCTCTATACTTCATTAGTTAATTATTTTTTACTCCTGAAGGTTATCGCTTAAGCGTGTTCCTTAAGGCTAGGCACAATATCACTAGATGGTGTTCCTTGATATCCTTTATTGATAACTTTTGCCAATTTATCCATTTAAATTTATAGGTTTTTCAATGAGGCCTCATATTTTTACGTCCAAGATGATGTTCCTAGCATAAAATCTCTCAATATCTCTTTTAAATCTTACTTTTTCTCCCTTTGATGTATTTACAGAAACATTGCTTAAGGGAGTCATTGAGTTGGTTACTAATTTTAAGAAAAACTGGGACAATTTCTCTAACTTAGATTATGTGTCACATTGTAGGGAATTATTTTTTCTTTATAATTTTCCGATAAAATCCACTTGTTTTAACAATTTAGCCATAGGATTTCTAGTTTGACACTCCATTACTTAATGTCTTTCCCCACATAATTCACATCTTATAGTATGAGTTGTCCTATATGGTGAGCTTAGGCTATCAAGTTTCCTTGTTATTGCTTCCAGCTCAAGTATTAATGTAGTTATGACACCTAAATTTTAAGTTATAGCTATTCATGTTGGTCTTTACTCTATTTGATTGTCATTAGTAGTTATTCATTACCATCACTTATATTAACTCCAAAACTGTCGTTAAAGTTTTATTATTTAGAGTGTTGCCAACTATAAAACATATGGTTTGTCTTATGGAATCATACAAACCATTATAAAAAGTTTGGAATTGCATCCATATGTGATGTGAGTAGTTTCTCAGCAAATTATTGTATCTTTCTTATGTTTCATGCAAATCTTCATTGTCAAACTGCTAGAAAGAGAGGATATCATTTCTTGATTCTATAGTCTTATTTGGTCGATATTATGTGGTAAATTTCTCTATAGGACTCTCCTAAATGGTAATTGATATGATTAATGATGCTTTTAAACATTGCTTAGCTCCACCCCTGAATGTAAAAGTGGATAACCTAAGCCCAATGACATCTTCGTCATCCTATTGATTTGAATGTGTCACAAATCTCTAAGAAGTTGGTAATGAATGCATTAGGATCCTTACTAAGTAATCCATCATATTTATATTCTATAAAGTATCTGGGTTGCATTGGGTTTAATTTAAAGTAATGAGCATTTATTTATGACCTTATAATGCTTAATTATATTCCAATGAGGGATAGTTTACCATAATCATGTTTCTTTCTTCTTCCATATTTTTAGGTTGTAATTTCAGTGTATCTCTAATTTCTAGTTTGGTTTGTTTGCTTTGATTTTAACATTATATTATATTAAGTTTTATATCTTCGTAAGAAATACAACTTGATGGATTCTTATCATATGCCAAAAATCAGAGTAAATGAAATGAAGTGAAACAAAATAAGAAAAGTTATAAATGAGAATAAGAAAAGAAGACTAGAATAGTAAAATAATAAAACAAATTATACAAAACTAACAAAATAGTTAATAAATTTTCTAAAATCAGTTGCTTCCTTGACAATGGCACTAAAAACTTGCTGAGTTTATAAGATTTTTATATGATAGTGATACCAAAGTTTTTCATATAATTCTCACTCACTAATTAAATAAGTGTGGCTATCATTAGTAAGCAATATAATGGCAAATATGGAACAAATCCCACGAAGAAGTGATGTGGATTTGAAAATACAACATCATTAACTAGTCTACGAATAATAAATAAAAAAGTAATTTTTATAGAATTTTAAGTAATAAAATATAAAATAAAGATAAAACCTAGATAGTAGCTAAGAAAATAAATAATAAGAAAATTGATCTAAAGAAAATTCAATCAAATAACTATAATTACCTGAGCACTTCTTTAATAGTATTTTTAACTTTATGATTTGATTAACCTAGGTTAGATATATTCTCTGGACCAGCAGGATTTTCTAGACACTAAAACTAGACTCTCTAGAACTATAATATACTATTTGATTGTTTAATTCATATCTTTACCATTGCTAACACCATGTTGAAATCCCCATAAAAGGTTTTATCCTAACACTAAAAATATCATATATTTCTCTCTTGAGCACTGTGCTTATCCTACTCTACCTAAGCCATAATCCACTAAGTAAGAGCTCTAAGTTGTCTATAGATAAATTTGGATTAGATTTTAGATGCTGGCATGCATAAATCAGTAATAAGAACGATCAAAGATAGCTCACAAAAATATATCCCATATTATAAATTAATCCATACAAAATAATCATTAGTTTTTTCCTATTTAAACATAGAAAAGCATTAAGCCACAAATTTTATTAAAAAGTCTAGATGAACTCATGATTTCTATCGATAGCTTCATATTATAAAATAGTGTTTAGGTCTTGATTATCTAATGAAAATAACTTAGAATTAATTTTTCAAGGGTTGGAGCAGGTCTAAATGGCTAAACCAACTTTTGGAGAAAAAAAAAGATATTTCTAATATATGTTTTCTCCAAAATCTGACTAAAGTCTTTCATAAATTAAAGTTTCTACACTTAAATATGTTTTATCCTATCTAAGACATGGTTTGGGACACGACTCTGGCCAGATTATAAGCCTTGTTGTTTCACTTACGTGATGGATACAACTCTTAACACTATCTTATCAACAAGTCATAGATCTCATTATTTCTTTAAAATATATACATTGTCAGTACCCACTAGCATGACCGTGTCTCTTAACCATTGATCTTCTTATTTCATCTCTAACTTATAGGTGAGGAGGGATTTGAGCCTCTACACCTTTGGTTTTTATCATTCCTGGGGATTTCAAGGCACTACCTTTCCTTTTGGAGGTAGGAAAATCATAATTATACGATCTCCTAAATGGTCATAGCTCATACTATGTCACTTGATACACTTGATCTTTCTGTATCTTGAGTTGGAATACGAATATGGGCTAGATCATGTTCCTTTAAAAATTGTTATTTTCTTAATTATTTTGCTTAGAATGGCCTTTAATTCTCAAATAATATCACCCAAGTTCTAGTTTGCACAATTACTTGAAAATATATTTAAAAACTACGTAAAATACGATTATTATCATTAAAATCAAGCAAATACTTGATAAAATATATGAAATACTCATACACATTAATTATTCGTGTAATCAGATTGTAAAATATTTTCCCCACACTTTTTAGATCAAAATTATGATGAAGAATATGTAATCATTAAAAAAAATATTTGATAAACTTAACATCCTCTACTCGTGGTAAGGTTGATCTAGCATGGAATTATTTTTTTCTTCTTAAACAATCTAATGGAAGTATTCAATATAATTGTATATTTACGGTAAAATGTTTAAAGAGGGAATAAGTTATAGAATGAAATAACATCTTGCTAATGTTAAGTGTAATATTACTTCTTGCAAAAAGTATACTTTGACTTATATGAAAAGATTGGGAATTTTTTACAAGTAAAAAAGAATAAAGAAAATAAAGAAATTCATAATGTATCTTTTATTAATGTGAAGAATGAAATATATTAGATAAAATAAAAGGGAAAGCTATTATTGACATAGATTCTTATTTTCCTCAAGAACCACTCTTAGGTCTTAATCGAGTTAAAAAGTGTTTTGATTGATAAGGATATTGTTTTGCTATGTATTACTATGTAAAGAGCTTGGACTGGATGGTTCTATCATTTATGTATTCTTTTGAAGGCTTAAAATTTACCTTATTTTCAAAGAGCAATAGATGTTATAACAAATATAGTTTTAGGATTTAAGGCACTTTCTTTTTTTAGAAGTTAAAAGATTATATTACAAGTTACAGCTACACGTACATATTATAAAAGGATCAACTTCTTTTAGCAAAAAGTCCTAAACTATTAAAGAAAAAAATTAAAGGCATTTTGAAAAAAATTGTAACCTTTTAAGTACATATATTAAGCCGAATAAACTATAATTTTCCCTGGAGAAAAAGATACAAAAGACTATCAGAACTTTTGGAAGCAAAATCAATCCCCTTGTTTTTAAAAGTTCCACCTACTTACCATTTCTAGAGAAAGAATAAGGCCTTCTACTCTTATCATTTCCATTTACCTAATCTTACTTAAGTTGCACTGCGAAGCAAATTACAAATCAAGTTGTTGATTCCTAAATGTCCTTGAGTTTCTTTTTAATAAAATTATGTAACTAATGCATCTAAATTCAATATTGAAAAGGTTGAAAGGGTCCATACTAAACTAATGAGGAGCAGTAACCTATTGTATAATTATGCTCCATCTATTTTCATAATAAAAGTGGTTGTAGATGTTTTGCATGCTCATTTAAAATTCATTAACAAAGAAACATTCAAATAAGAGGTGATTTATAGTTTTTAGAGCAACCAAGCATAACCTATTGTAGGGATTAGGAAAGGGAGAGCCTTTTATTCCATTTAGAGTACTTAGATTGTTCATCACTGCTAACCAAATATAAATGAGATATTTGGTGAAAGATGTTTACACTAAACCAAACTAAATCAGTTGGTTCTGAAGGCATGGAATTTGAATAAATCCCTATAAGTTTTATTAGTTAAATTACTAGAGGAATGTCTCAACTAGGGAACCTTATCATTTTGATTGGGATTAGGATAGTAAACTAAAAAATTCTCAAGAAAAGATGATTGCTTCTATTATTGCTGAATCAATTACTCCTATTGATGAGTAGTTTAACTCTAACATTTTCCGGCAAAAGCAATATTATATTTTGATAATTATGAATTCACTCCAATTATTGAACCATAACCAGGTTTCATCTCTATTATTAATCCTGACTTTGATTAAGATTGTAAGTTTTCTCTCAGTTTATTTAAGGTACCTTCTTCTTATGAGATTCATGTGCCTTTACATCAAGATTAAAAAAGGAATATTATTCGATTGTGGATATATATATATATATATATATATATAAGCCTAATTAGGGAATAATAAGATGCACTACTATGACAAATGGGTGGATTGATCAAAGACAAAAAATATTGATTAATTTCTTAGTTTATTGTAATGTTGAACAACTTTTATCAAGTTTATTATTGCATCTGATATGGTAAAAAAGTGCTCATACTTTATGTAACATTTCGTTACCTAAGTTAAGGCTAAAATAGTAAATATGAGAGATTATTGAGAGATTAGAAAATGCATTTCATGTTCATGTATAATATGGCATACATATACACATGAATATAGGTATTTTTGCACATGAAAATGATTGTACATGTATTCATTGACATTCTGGGTATAATTGATTTATATATGTGGAGTGTGATTTTATTGAGAATTGTGGTTTATTTGTATTGAAAATTGATTTGGAGAGTGTATTTGTTGATTCAGAATTTTTGAGGAATTTAGGAAAAATTTCCGAAATTATTGGATATTATTGAATTAGGAAAAAAATGCCACTTGGCAAGTAAATTGATGAATGGAAACAGAAATGAGTTAAATGCTATTGAAGGATTTTATAGATGACTTTAGAATTTGTGAGAAGATGTTATTGAAAAGTTTAGTGATAATTGGAATAAAAAGATGAGGGTTATGGGACTAGTTTAATAAGAACTAGTTAGTTGGGAAACTAGCTAAGGTCTTAGAATTTGGACAAGTATCCAAGTCTAAAGTCACATTTCTTCTATCTTTGAAAGACCAAGTCATTCTTTTTCTTGTCTTGTCTTAGTTCCTTCATCGTGACTTTCTTCTCTAAGCTTCATCTTCTTCACGATTTTCTCACCAAAGTTACACCTTGCTTCCATCTCTCTTTTACTACTCCCATTTTGTTGTCTATTTCTTTTGCCTCAAGAAAAACCTAACCTAAACCACCTTCAAGATGATGTACGTGGTTGCATGAGAGTTAGGGCTTCTTGGAGTTTTTTGAAGATTTTGGAGTTTTATCAAGTATCTTGTAAATCCTTATGAATTGTTAGTATATAGATAAATTTGGTGATTTAGTTGTCATTGAATGATCATCTGAAAATGGACATTTTTCATGTATACCATGGATATAGGATGAGTTATTGATATTTTTGATTGTGTGTTTTGATGATCAATATATTATAAGCTAGTGTGGAGATGATTTTTGGAGTTGAAAGATCGATAAAAATATGCATGAGAGGAGTGCAGAAATTTATGCAAGTTGATTTATATATATACTATGTTTTTCACTGTTGAGGTACGTGAATAGTTTTAAGTGTTTAAAATAAATTTTGAGATAAGAAATAGGTGTATGGTGATGTATAGAGATGAGAAAGATTGATTAAAATGAAAGTTTGAGGAAGAAAATTGAAGAGAATGTAGAAAATGAAAATGTAGAAAAATGTGAAGGAGCTACGTGAATGATTTTCTGTTTTGATGTTGTGTTTTAATCTTGGGTTTTGATTTGTTTATGAGTATGTTGAGTTAAATGAGAGTCAAAAATGAAGAAAAATGAGAGTAAAATCAAGTTAGAGAAGTTGGTTTAAGAGAAAGAAAAGAAGAAGAAGAAGAAGAAAAATTGCAGAGTTTGGATGAAATAGGAAGAGGCACGATCATGCATCAACACAATCGTGACCTTTCTAGGAGGTCTCGCAAGAGCACGATCATGACATCGCTGAAGCATTTGGTGCACGATCGTGACTCCAAAGCTTTATAAACGGGGAGACTGTTCGAACGTCCTTTAATCTTTTATCCATATCCTATTCTCCCGACCTCCAAATGACATGGGATTTAAACCAACAGATTTGAAAAACATTTTTTTATATCTCCACCAAAAATTATAACCATCTAAAATCATTTTGGAGAGATTGAGTGATAAATTTGGGATGAAAATGATGAGGAGTTCTGGAATTTCATAATTGGAGTATTTTCACTAAACATGCTTCGGTATTTTGACAATATCTTGTTTTGTAGTTATCAAAATGGAATGATTCTTCATTTTTAGTAAACTAGAGACATAGGTATACAAATTGTATGAAGAAATTGAATTTTAATTCAGTCTCTAAGAATTTCAATTTCTGGATGGAAGTTGAGTATAGGGCACTGTTTCAGTATAAAAATAGTCTGAAAATATTTGGAGTATAACTTTCACAGTACTGAACCAAATTGCATGATCTTAGTGTCATTAGAAACTTAAGAGATATGAGAATAATTTTCTAGAAGAAAGTATTACCAAATTACTTCATTTTCATTGTCAGATTCATCATGTACAGTTGACCTGAAAGTTGTTATAGGAAAAATCTAAAATAACCAAGGAATTATGAATTGCGATTTTAATAGTTTTATTGAGGTATAAACCCTTAGTATAAATGATACTTATGTGAGTTTGGAAATATGAATGTTTATATGATAAGAATAATAGAGCTATACCCAGGATTGTCATGAACATGCATTGTGCATATTTCATGTGCATTAATGAATATTTACGAAATTGTGATATATATATATATGTGTGTGTGTGTGTGAGTGTGTGTGTGTGTGTGTGTGTGTGTGTGTGTGTGTGTGTGTGTGTTGCATATTATAGAGGAGCAATTGGAACATCAACATCTAGACGTTGCTGGAACTTCCAAGCATTAGTTTCAAGAGCAACCTGTGATTCGACCTAGATGGTCTCACTTTCATTGTTTGTTATGTTTTAAATTTTATATTGAATTACTACTGAATATGAATGTGATTGAGATAATTTCGGACGTTAATGGTCCGAGGAGATTGATAAATATGAGAACATAGGAAGTGCTCATTGTATGTGAATTGGACTGAAATAAATGATTCTCAACATTTTTGTTGAATGTCGGACATCAATCCGATGATTATATATGAATGTGAATGTGGAAAATTGAGCGCTAGTGATTGTTTGATAATATGTGAATGTAGTGCATTTCATTACATGAATGCATGAAAGATAAAGGCTGTTGTGACTGGAGTAGCCATCAAAAAAGAACTTGAAGCTCAGAAATTGAAAAAGTGCTTAAAGCTCAGAATGTGGTAAGAGCCTCTGGCTCACTATGTAAAATGAGTCATGTATCCCCAACAGATAAAGGACAGTTATTAATAAGCCCGGTATCCACAATAGATACGGGACAGTTATAGGAACTCAGTCACAACAATAATAATTGAAAGTGAGTGTCATGAGCATTGCATATGAATTTGATACGTGTGATTTAAATGATGGATATAAATAGTTTGAATGATTTCTGATGCGAAAATTGAATTAAGTGAATATAAATTGTATGTGAGTCAACATGTTAATTAGTGAAATGATGTGAATTACATGATTACATGAATCGATGTGTTATGTGATTGGGTGAACCATCGATGATGGTCTACTCACTGAGTTCGCAAAACTCAACCCAATATTGCAACATTTTTTTAGGCTCAAGGAGATCTCCGGTTAGACAAAATTGAATTCTAACCACTGTATACAGATAAAAGATAGAGATTGGGATCAATTAGCGTCTGCATTTGTATTTCATTATTTTGTATTAAAATGTGACAATGTGTATATGAATGATTCTGTAATGACATTATGACTACAAGTGTTTTCTATCAGTAATGGGCCCAAGTGAGTACTGAAATTTTGATGATATGTATATAGATTGTAACTTTGAAAATGTTTATGAATAAAATGGGCATTTTGATTTGTTAGTTTTTCAAAATATACGTGTGACTCATGAAAAGCTTTTAATGAGTTTGATTGTTTGACTGTTCTAGCATGTCACTCTTGTAGAGTATGTTCTCGAATACCATCGATGTGTTCGGCAGTATGCCCCATGGGAGTGGGGTGCTACAATTTATTTAAATTATTTTATGAATTTTTCGAGTGCGTTAGACTAAAAAAATGTTGTCCACTTCGTTATAAATAATGTAGCTAATTATATATTAGTTGAGTATTTGTTATAATCAAAGTATCAGTATATTTATCAATCCTTATTTATTGGTCATTATAAAATATCATTTTAAAAGATATTGGTTGTACGGACTATATTTGTAATCTTACTTTGTGTGCATTTAAGATCACAATTTATATGTATAATCATCTTATTTTCTATTGTAGTTAAGAAAGTAAGAAGATTGAGTTGAGACTGTATGTCCTATTACAGCTACATTTATTATTTTGAAAAATGTTTATGATTATAAATAAGTACATAAAAATTTAGTGACAGGTAAACACTTTTCAAGATATAAGTTATCAATAGGTGCGAAAAGAGAAAAGGTTTATTGTATTATTCTAGATAATAAATTTTAGGATGCTTTCTCGATTATTATGAAGATTGTGGCTCCACTTATAAGGTTGTTAAGTATTGTAGCCTCAAATGAGAAGTCATCTTTGGAGTATATATAATGGTATGTAAAGATTGATGCGTGTCAAATGCACTAGAAAATAAAACCTAACTTTGCACAAATAAATTTATAGTAGCAATGAATAGGGATCCTATCCACATGGAATGTATGTGTAGCTTTTGTAATAAAAAAGAATTGATGTTTAGGATATTAGGGGGTTTGGTTGGATGTAAATAACAAAATAAAGTAAAATTACAATGACAAAAGTAATTCAAATTAAACAATATAAAAGTGAGAAAATTGATGAATGAGTTTGGAATTCGGTACTTTGTTCAATCTCAACCTACACAAAAATAAACATGCTTCATCATTTTGTTGATTTCATACCTCTTTTATAAACTGTTAATTCTAGGTTAACAATAAGCTTTGTTAACCCCAATTTTCCCTTAAGTCGTATTTAATCAAAAGAATCTCTTTGATTAAACCTAGCTATCAAACAACCTAGAATAAGCTTTCCAGATTTAATAGGGTAGTCGCGTTACAAACTAGGAAAACAAATTAATCTAGGTAACAATCACATAAGATCAGGTCACTTAACCTATGTTATGTTATTCCTAATGATTCATCACCATTAGTTTACCATAAATGAATTGAAAATACAACTATTACGTATTGTATTCCATATTCTGGCAATGGGTTCATACATAAACAATCTATTGAGAATGAGAATATTAATCATTCATACATGAATACCCAAAATAATAAGAAAAAAATAGCATAAACAATCTCTAAACAGAGAGAGTCAATAATATCCAATGAAGAAATGCCCAAATGTGTTCTTCGGCTTCGATTTCCCCTACAAACCAAAAGAAGGAAGGTTAGCCCTCCATAGATCCCAAAGGAGCACGGTTTCTGCCCCTTCTCGTGTTCCAAAAATGATTTACATTTTCTTTGACTGCTCACACATCTATTTATATGAAAAACTAGGTTTTCGTGAAGATGCACGATTTAATGCACGGTTGTGCATCCAACCATGCATCACCAAAATACGACTACTTACACGGCCATGCTTCTTGCAAGTTATGTGAATTCTTCATTTCCTTGCGTTTTCTTATCCCATCTTCACTCTAATCAATCTCCTTTTTGTTTCACTAAGACTAATGAGTTTGAAAATCAAGAGAATGGCTTAAGGTATGTGCTTTTAACTCATTTTAGCTTTTATGTTTCCAACTTCTACCTAAAACCAAATGTGAACCAAAATGAGTATCTTAAGCATTTCATTATATTAATCACTAAATGTTATAGAGTAAATATATAAACAATCAAGCACATAACAAATATCACAAAATATTTATGAATCTCCTTTAAGGGAAGGAAAAATTGTATAAGCCTTATATAGATATCCTCGACTAATGATAGGTTAAGCATCTTACTGAAAGGATCCACTTAATATTTTATTTTCTCAATCCTTGGTGCTTATATAGTGAATATGCATATACAAATATTGATATTATAAACGATCTTTTCATGTGATTGAATACAAAGATATTTTCTTTATTAAAAAGCAATTAAGAGCGACAAATAAAATTAGATTGCATTATGAAGATTTAAAGAATTTTGCTAAATCACTTATAAAGAGAGAAATTATGATTAAAAAATACAACATGGTAAGTTATCATACTTTTAGTTTCATTCTTTATTTATTAATAATATATTTCTATATTTTATAACTCTTAATTTAAAATATAAATGAGTGTTGGATATTATTTAGTGAAAAAGCTCCAATTTTGAGAAAATAGTTATTTTATATATTGAATTTAATTTTTAAGTAATTACATTTTTAAAGTTGATTTTATAATTTTTCTATTATGTTTTCATAATACTTAGTGAGATGAGAACATGTGATCTATTTGATATTAACTGTATTTACCATATTAACTTTTGGATCAAAAAAGAAGAACTATCACTTAATCTTAATTATGGTAAACTTGAAAAGGCAATTTATTTATAAAAAGAGCATTTGTCACAATGAAAACAGCTATTGATAGTCAATTAATATCTTATTTTAAAAGTTAAAGGTATAATATGTTACAAGGGAAAATAATTTCACATATTACTAATTTATAATTTATTTAAATGTAGTAAAAGATGTTGATGCATATATTTTAGATAAAAGCATGATTTATGAGTCTTTAAATAATATTAGAGAACTTGAAATTTTAAATGAAGATTAGACAATCTCCTTCATAATCTCAATTTTAATTGTTACTATTATGTTAGTTTTTATGTTAGATTCAATTTGAATTTGAATTATTAAATTTATTGTTAGTTGATTATATATTAATAGATATCAGTATATTGTTTATTTTAATAAAGTATTTTATTTTTATTATTATTTTATTATTTTTATAATTTCTACTTATATGATTTTATAACAATTTAATATCATTCGAAACCTTAAATAATTATTTTACTTATTTGATGTGCAATTCAATTTAAAACATTACTTGAGACCTAATTCATATCCTTCTCATAAAAATCATATGTAACTTTTTCAATTTATAAATTTTAACATTATATAGAATGTCAATATCTAAATAAAGATCATATGTAACTTTTTCAATTTATAAAATTTAACATTATATAGAATGTTAATTTCTAAATAAAAAGATGTTTTATAAAATGAGAAACTTTGATTATAAATGTAAATAATGAACATAATTAAACTTGTTAGATAAGAGAGACTTAACAAATTTTATATAAGAGACTTAACAAAAGTCATATTAGTGGATGATGAGCAAAATTCAAAGCAATAATGAAGAAATCAAAACCCTCAATAAGGAGAGAATTGGAAACATTCATCCTATTCTGAATTCAACCAAACAACAGTTAAACAAGGTACAATCTGGATTCTATTTAAATCATACTGATAATTCTCTCCAGGATCTTGAAAAGCAGGCACTACATAACTATTCTCAAGCTATAGAGTTTGAAAAATCTATTATGAGGTAGAGATCTAAATTTCCTTAATTTTCAGAAGGGGATAAAAACTCTTCCTTCTTCCGCAAAAGTGTAGCTTCAAGAAAATCCTCTAACATAATAGTCTCTCTTCTTAAAGTTGACTCCACAATCATTACTCAAGAGAAACTACTAAAAAAGGTTATGGATAACTATACCAGCATTTTGGGAGCTCCCTCTAATGCTACTTTTTCAATCTAGCTCCTCAAAGAAATAGTGTAGGACTAACTAACACCTTTTAAAAATAGAATTGTTCTCAAAACCAATCACCAACACTAACTCCTAAGTCTTTTTTAAGCACTAAGGCTTAGTAGTATAAATGTCTTCTTCTTTTAAAGAACATGGCCACAAATTAGGGATTCAGTGATAGAGGTAGTTAAAGAAATTTTCAAAGAAAGGAAATTACTTAAAGAGCTAAATAAGACATTTATCAAGTTAATTCCTAAAATAAATGGGCATAATTAGATAAAAGATTATTAACCAATAGCCTACTACAACTCAATTTACAAGAACATATAAAAAATCCTAGATGAAAGATTGAAACACGTCCCACCAACTCACATTGGCTATTAGGAAAGAGCTTATATACTAGGTAGGAAGATTAGGGATAATATCCACGTTGTGTAAGGACTTTTCAAGTATTATATAAGGAAGAAAAGTAGTGAGAATTGCTCCTTAAAGATTGATTTTCAAAAAGGCTATGACTCAGTGGACTGGACCTTCATCATCGACTCCTTAAAGGCTTTTGGATTCCTTAGGTAGAATGGATAAAACAATGCATAACCACTATCTCATTCAACATTTTAATCAATAAAGAGCCATCTACCATGCTTAGAGACTCTAAAGGTCTTAAACAAGGAAACCTAATCTAACCTACATATTTGCCTTATGCATGGAGGTTTTGGACAAATTATTAGTAAAGGTGGTTGAGAGAAATAGTCTCTTTAAATTTCATTCAAAGTGAAAAAAGGAAGGAATCCTAAGATTAAATTTTGCAGATGACCCATTCCTATTCTCTAAAGTTGATTTTAACTTAATATCTTCACTCACCACTATATTAAAGATGTTCAGCAAAATTTCTAGAATGCAAGTGAACAGTGGAAAATTTGGATTGTCTCTGTCGATTAGTGCATCTTAGTATTCAACATAGTTCACCTCCCTAACTGACTTTAAGCATCAGCTTCTCCCTCTAAATTACTTAGGCATTCCAATATCTTCAACTAAATGATCATACTTATACTATAAGCCCCAATTGGAGAAAATTCATGATGGGATAAATAGCTCGAGCTCTAAATATCTATCAATAGAAAGAAGAGCTCATTAATTTCCTCTATTTTGAGTTCCCTGAGCATATACTAAGCATCTCATTTGATATTTCCAGTCACCATTATCAAACAAATAGAAAAAACTCTTAGAAGATTTCTTTAAAGTGGATGAATGGAGAATGTCAACAAAGCCATAATTAAATAGAAGGAGATATGCCTTCCCAAAAACTAAGGGGGACTAAGGTCCATCCCTCTAAAGGTTATTAATATGACATTGATAGCCAAAAGAACTTGGAGGCTTCTCAAAGATTAAAAAAAATCACTTTGGACTAAGTACATACATAGTTATTACATCAAAGACACAAATTTCTATAGCTTTAGCTATCTAAGTACAGCTTCATCAGTTATGAAATACATCATTAACGGTAGAGATAGGCTCAATTAATTAATATCCTACAAAATTAATGAAGTGAGAGTTCATTATGGAAAGATAGGTGGATAAGTTATGGGGAACGAGAAGCACAAATTGCCCTATAACCCTTGAAAGTTATATGCTACCAAAATGCCTCAGTACATCAAGTCCTCTTTAATAAAACCATGCTATTAAGAATTATAATTGATGTTAGAGTCCTAGCATATTTGTCCAACATCACACTAAGTCGTAGAAAGGAAGATGTCGTAATATGGGGTGGTAATAAGTTTGGAGATTTCACCAATGACTCAGCGTAAAAACTATTATGTAATGCAGAACAAGAGGTTGAGTGGCACATATTGGTTCAGATAAAGCATGCTTTACCACATACTTCTTATTCATTATGGTTGGCAAGAAAGAGAGGCATTTCTTATGATTGATAGAATATCCAAGCACTTAATAATCCCTAAGAGATCGTACCTATACAATTCGGATCATGAAACACTTAATCTTCTACTTTCAATTGCATATATTAAATGGGGGCATGGAAAACAATCATTCGAAAATGCATAATAGAGAATCCACTAAGCACATGGTAAGACATAATTGATTAGAGCACAAAAACAAAAACAAAATAGAAGAAACCAAATGGGTGTATAAGATTTCGCTCTCTCACTTAGAGATGAATATGGGGGATGAGAGGAATGACATAGGCATAAGCATCGAATCTTTCATCAATGATTTCCTTTGCAAAATCAGACTTCATTTGTGTATATACGAAAACAAAGTGCCTTTGAGTAATTAGATTAAAGACAACTGGAGTATTAATTGAATAACATATGTTCTACATTGGTGTAACATAGTAGATAGCAAACTTGTGTAATGAAGCAATTTTGCTTCTTTAAACACTCTTTTACGTTTTAAGTGGCTAAATGAATTATTTTCATTCATACAAAAAAATATTATGAAGGTTTGTCTATAAAAAAGATAAGGGCTTGTGCATAATGATTACAAATACAAAGAATGGGAATTTTTTTTAGAAAAGAAGTTGATGTTGAATAAGAAAATTTTGATTAAGAATAAGAATTGTCAAACAAAATGATTTGATTGTTATTTAAATTAAAAGTTTGATTAGAAATTTACTCTAAAGTTTCGTTTGATAATCAATAATAAAGAGATGAGAATGAGAATACAACCTTTATTCCCTAACTTTTAATTGTTTGGTTACTGTAAATAGATAAAATAGAGAATGAGAAAATTGGAATAAGTCTAAAACAATCTTGAACTTTTATTACTAGGAGGGTGTGGATATAAACTAGAATTAAAGATTGAGAATAAAAGATAAAAGATATTATTATAATATTATTAGGTTATTTTCAAGATATTGATTCTTATTAGAATATTATCATTAAAATTATAATATTATCATCATTAGCAACACCCATTCCGAAATCTCGAAATGAAGCAGGGTCTTGGGAGGTCTGATAGTACGTAGCCTTACTCCTACATAGTAGAGAAGTTGTTTTCGGTGGACCCACATGCAAATGAGACAATATACAAATGATGCAGATTACAGAAACAATTCATTAAAAACAGAAAATAACTGAAAATACAAGTAATGGAGAATTCCTGAAGGAGGCCAGGTCGGCGAGAACCTAATAGGCTACAAAGTCCAATCCCTTCTTGTCTCCAAAAATAAAAATACTAAATAGAATAATAATAAAATACCCAAATCTCAAGATATAGCTAAAATAAATTTAAGTAACACTAATGATACTAATCACAAAATAATAATAATAATAATAATAAAAAGAAAAACTAAAGCTAGTAAGAGACTCACTAAAAGCTTAATAATAGTAAAATAATAACAATATTAAAATGATGATGATGATGATGATGATGATGATGTAAGTTGTAAGAGGATGATGGCCTAAATTAGAAAAAAGAGAGTTGTCCCTGCTTAAAACATAAGTGGCGTCTCAACAGGTCGCAACAATAGTAAGAGGAATGACTGTTTCTGATAGACAACCACTAAACTTGTCAGGATGATCAAGAAAGCATGTTGAGGCGACGTGTGATAGAGCCACAAAATCCTACGCAAGTGTAGGGGCATTTATCATTTGCCGTGAATGTAGCGTTGTGTTATCTCCCTTGCCCTATGAGTTGCATGCTGTGCAAAGAAAATGGGCTTGAGTAAATCTTGTGCAAAAGTAAATCCCATGATGCACGCTATGCAGTTGAGTAGGAGAGAACCCAACCCAATTTACTAGGGAATCATGGATATAATGGCCAAGTAACCGAGAAACAGGGAGATAAAACCAACCTCAATTATGATGGAAACCACACGGAACATACCACACAGAAAATATGAAATATGCAAAATAACAACTACATACATAGAACACATATTGCATTGCTAGACATAAGAATACAAATGTAAAATACAAAATATAAAATATCAGAATGACTGGAACTACCACCTTTTACCTCTACGGACCATTTATGGAGACATGTACCCATTAGTCCACCGTCCTTCACCTACTCCATGTACCTTGAAAACAAAAATAAAAGAACCAATTTTTTCACGTAGAAGAAAATAGTTTTGTTGAAGAGAATCAATCCTGGACCCAACATGAAGAGCCTTTAATCCGTCTTCCTTCCAAAGAACCAGTCTTCCTCCGAAAATAACGAACCAGTCTAAACAGCAAGATCAGATGAAGCAGCATTTGCAAGAGAAACATTATTAAGCCTCTCGAGAGCCAAAATGAGTGCTTGAGTGCCCAAACCCCCTTCACCATCAGCCTTAAGCGACAGATAGAGCTGTTGAGCCAAAGCAAAACTAGGCAACGCAAGCTCCATACTTTGGCACTCCTTCAAACAAATCCCTAAATCCTTTACAGATCAGAACACAAAACTGCCCAGACATACCTTTGGCGCAGAGATTGCCCGCTATAATTGGGACCCGAGAAAAGGGAAGAAAAGATGAATGGGGTCTGAAATTGTCTAGAAGAAAATCCCTAAATCCCTAACTTCAAAAGTTTGTAAATTACACAACATCCTTAAATCCTTAATATACTCATGAATCTTTTCGCCTTCCTTGAAAGCCCCCAGTTGCAAACATGCAACGAGAGCGCCAAGAACTGTGATTTCATTGGGCTTAAATCCCTCAGACTCCATCGTCTTAAACAAAGCCACCGCCTCATTAGGCCTATCTCCTTGACCAAAACCTGAAATCAAAGCATTCCACGATGCAATATTACGATCTTTTATATTAATTTATTTAATAATATTTTTATTTTGTTTATTGATACTTTCATTTTTATCATAAAAATTTATACATAATTATTAATTTTATAAATCATTAAAATTTTTTGATTAATCATTTATAAAATATTTTAATTAATTATATACAAAATAAATTATATAATAATTAAATATAATTAAAAAAATTTCATTATCATTTTTAATATTTAGTATTAAATATTAACATAATTATTAGCTATGTTTAATACTAACTAATAATTTTATTTCGATTACTTTTTATTTTTATTTCAATTTCTTAGTGTTGGTTACTAAATGAGGCTAATAAAACAAAACTTATCAAGCAAGAAATTGATTTTAAAAATTGACCAAAATACATAGCATCAGTTTATAGTAAAAATTGAAGCTTCTATCTACTGTCAACTCAGTTAGGCAGGGGAGCTTTGAACTGATCATTTTAATGGCTGTCAAAGGTTGGATTGAGGCAGATGAGAGCGCCAAGGACATGGTGTCTAGGCTTCTTTTGGCCCACGCCTCATTCTCGCTGCTTCCACCTTCTTTTCATAACCTTCCTCTGCGCCTCGGTAACGTAGTTGAGATTGTGGGTCCATCTCCTTCTGCCAAAACCCACATCCTCATTCAGGTTCTTATATACAAAGTCTTGAATTATTTCATCTTCCATGACAAAATTTCATCTTTTTCATTTCCCTCCTTCCTTAGGCTGCAATTAATTCAATTCTTCCAAAAGAGTGGGATGGGGTGCATTACGGAGGATTGGAACAGTTAGTCATTTTCATCGACTTGGATTGTCGTTTTGATGTTTTACGCCTTTCTCAGTTGCTTAGGATTCGTATTCTTCAACCTAATAACAGTAAGCTTCTCCTCCTTCTTCCCCTTCTCTGATTTATTGTTCGAATTCGATTGTGCAAACGAATTACCGAATCGAATGTTGTAGATTGGAGCAAAAGCAGTGCCACTTCCTCTGACCAAAATTTGTTTGCGTTGTGCATGAGACGGTTTCTCTATACTCGCTGTTATGATAGTCTTGAGTTTCTTGCCACTCTAAAGGTGCGAATCTCTTTTTTCACTAGTTAACTGCTATTTGTTGACTGTTTTTATTTGAGAAGATACACGCTTGCACTTGCATAAAGAACACAATAATCACATTGTCTATATTTTTACCTAACTTTTAGTCTAACCACCCGTACAAATTTTTTGTTCCATGTGTAAGTAACATACATCTAAGTTTCACGTCAATTGGAGTAGATTACTTGCATGCAACTGCCAATTATAAGATATTTTTTTAGGACAAGTCATATGACTGAAGTTCTTAGGGATCTAATTATTGAAAAAGTTAGTGTACTTGATTTTATAACTAAAACATTGATGCTATGACCAATTTGATGGTTCTTGTCCTAGAGTGTTCTTTCTAGAGTTGAACTCCAAATAACTTGTATTGAACACATAGGTGCATAGAGTATATGGTAAACCTTGAAAATTATCTGGTGGCATGGGAAATGATATGGAACATATAGGTTATTGAGTTGAAGTTCAATGCATAATCATAAGCTGGAAATCAAGTTTGAGTCATATTCCATAAAAAACTAAATGTCATGCTACAATAACAATCTTAAATGAAAAGTTTCTAGTTTATTTCTCAAATTCATGTTGTCCTTATTTTCTAAGTGTGATAGCCCAAATTCATGTTGTCCTTATAAAGCTGGATGTCTAGTTCTTTTCCTTTTCCTAGTTTTGATTGCTAATCATATAAGATTGCTAATCATATAAGATTGAATTGTTTCTTGACATTTTCGCAATTTTAACGTTTTAATTTATTGAGTTGCAGACGTTGCATTATCAAATTCAAAAAGAGAAAGAAGCTCAAGGAATCAGTGGTTGTATTTTAATGATTGATAGGTTTGCCATCAAATATTGAATTTCGTAGTATTTTTATCCATCAAGGTTGGAAAAAAATATTGTAGGATTAGTTTGTAAACTACCATGATGGTGTTGCTTGGATGATGAGTATGATGTCAAAGTGGGGCTTTTATGTTTAACAATGACTAGATGTCTAAAAGGCAAAAAGATCATGATTGTTTCCTAGTGGAGATATGGAGTTTGATTCACTTTTATGGCATCTACAAATAATAGGGAGCACCAAAACAATGGTCTTTCCATTCGGTTAACCCATTTTGGTTAGTTGAGGCTTGCTATCGAGGAATTGACCCAATTCCCTTTATGAATATGATTTATGTTAGAGGAATACTTTGTATGAGTAGGATCTATACCTCGTACCTAGTTTCCTACTCAAATAGGAGTTATTGCTTCTGGTAACATATGACAGTAACTCCCTAATAAAGTTCATGGTCTGGCCATGGATATAGGTGCTCTTACTAAACCATGTAAGTCTAGTATTCCATGTGTTTGATTTTGTAGAATTCCCTAAAAGAATCACACTAATATTTTTTGCTTAAGTTTGGATCATATGTTGTGTTGCAATTGAAGCAAACATTTTACAGCATTGGATAGGTCTACTAAATAGAAATTGTTGACAACAAATAAAACAAAATTTATTTCTTTATTTAATTGTGGGGTTGGCTTCTTGAATAATAACAAAAGTATCTCTAATTGTCTTATTTTACTTTTCCTATTCGCTCTCACAGTATTGGAGCATTCCATTGGGTTGATCGGGCTTCATCATCATTGCAACAAGGAGGTAATATCAGGTGACTTTATGTCGGAACATAAATTGTAATGGCTTTTTATAGTCCTTTTTTTCCTTTATACATGTATTCTTATATTCTTTGTCTTTTATTGTTTTATATACTCTTATCATGGAAAATAATATGTGGTTTGTATAATATTTGTGACATGTAGAAGAATAATTTTTCCTTTATTTTCTTCTTATAAATTTGTGCTTGTCTCTAAAGTTAGGTTTATGATTTTTGCTAAATTAGGCGGCTTCACTGTTGCAGGACCAAAACATAATTTGAATGCCTAATTCCTCTTATTGCTAATTTGTTTTGCTCAATGCTTACCCTTGTATGTATATGCTGATACAACTTGAGATTTAAGAGAATATTTTCTATATTGCTCGTTTTCAATTACGCAAGAGAGTTAATTATATAGAAATTACCCTAACAAATAAAATGGCAACAAAAATAGTCAGATCCTATGATCATGAGATATTTTAACTAAATACAATAATTAGATCCCGAGATATCCTAACTAAATAGGAAATCCAAAAAGACACAAAATCCTAAAATAATCATGTTTTTGCACACTCCCCCTCAATTTGGTGAACGAGTATTCTCCATTCCCAGCTTGGATACAATATTCTCAAAAGTTCAAATCACTCTCCAATTTTACTTTTATGAACTGTCTATCAACTTTGATGCACTTTTTTTGATTATGCTGTACTAGGTTATAAGCTATTTTGATTACAGATTTATTATCATGATATAGTCTTACAGGACCATCCCACTTAATCTTTAAGTCTTTTAAGATAATTTTCAACTAGATCAGTTCACATACACCTTGAGCCATTGCTCGAAATTCTACCTCTGCAATAGATCGTGCTACGACATTATGCTTCTTACTTAGGAAAGGTGCAATATCATAAAGTTGATTTCTTATTAGCAATCAATCTTGCATTATTAGCATCTATGTATGCCTCAAGTACTAGACCTCCTTTTTTCTTAAGCAAAGTACCTTTTCCTAGTGTCCCGTTGAAATACTGCAATACTCAGTAAGCTGCCTGCAAATGAACTTCTTTTAGACATTGCATGAAGAGGCTTATTACACTCACTACGTATGCTATATTTGGTCATGTGTGAGATAAATGAGCCTCCCTACAAAGCATTGATTCATTTTCCTATCTATTGCAACATCCTCTTCTACCTCTTCAAGTTTAATGTTAGAGTCTATAAGAGTATTTTCTAGTTTCCAAGTTGTCTTGCAGGTTTCTCTTAGGCTATGTTTGGTTGGGTGGTTATTAATGGAAAGGAATGGAATGAAATATTATTCCATTGTTTGAGAGGATGGTTTATAATAGAATGGAATGAAATAGAATGGAAGGGGAGGGTTTCACATGACATCTCATTCCATCCTAAACAGTAAAAATAAGTTACCTCTGATTTGGGAGGTTTAGGATGGAATGTAAAATGATAAACAACATTTCATATTACATTATGAACCCTTCTTCCATACAACATTTTACTATATTACATTATGAACCCTTCCATCCCTCCAAAACAACAAATTTCTAATATTACATCTATTTACAGTCCATTCTATTATAAACCATTCCATTCCATTAAAAACCTTACATCCAACCAAATACAGCCCTAGGAGATCAGTAACATACTTTTATTTGAAGATAAAAATACTATGCCTAGGGTGAGCTACTTAAATGCTGAGGAAATATTTCAGCCTACGTAACTCTTTAATCTCAAACTTCTTAGCAAAATGTTGACTTAGAGACTGTCTTTCCTTGTTGTCATACCTTGTGACTATTATGTCATCAATATATACTAAAAGTGTTGTGACTCTCCCTGAAGGTGAGTATTTGATGAACAACATATGATCCTATAGCCATTATTACTTTTGGAAATCTCCCCAAACCATGCTTGTGGCAATTGTTTCAATCCATAGAAGACCTTCTTCAACTTAAAAATGATTTGAGTTGCCAAATTATACCTGGTGCACTTTCATCTAGGTTTCTTCCTTGGGAGCTTCCTACAAACATGCATTCTTGACATCAACTTGCTGTGATTCCCAATTGTAGTTAGTTGCCAAAGATAAGAGAACTCTTAAGCATGTTAATATTTGCAATTGTAGCAAAAGTTTTTAGGTAGTCAATTCTGTAAGTTTGGGTTTAGCCTTTAGCCACTAATTTGATCTTATACCTTTTAATTGATCCATCTATACTATACTTCACTGTGTACACCTATTTACAAATTACAGGTTTCTTTCCGACCAATAGTTTCACCAACTCCCAATTTTTATTTTTTTACGCAGATAAGGTTTTAGGGATGACACTGGTGTTTAGGCCAACAAGGAAGGCTTAGTGAGATGGTGAAACACTTTTGAAAGAAAGGAATGAGCAAGAGGATATAGTGTCTGTTTGCTATATTTCTTAATCCCTTTTCTAATAGTAATGTAAAGATCTTAATTATTATTGTTCAATTGAGATTTAGTTTCACTATGCTTCAGAAATTGTTACCTTATTCTCAGGATTCGGTTTTTAGTATTGGACTTGCATAATTCAGGAATTCCTGTCTTCTTCCTTAATACACCTTGTTGAATCCCACATTCTCAAGGGTAGAATTTGCTTTTTCTTGTTAATTTTAAGGTCTAAGTTAATATATAGGATTAGAGGAAGATGGCGCATCCCTGTGATCCCCTTATCTTTTATTGTTGAATTCTCCCTTGAAAATAAGGAGTGGTTAAATAAGACCCGTGTTCATTGAAAGTAACATCTGCTTAGTCCTTTTTTTTTTTTGACAGAACGTGGTTATACTTATACTCTTTTTAGTTGAAGAATAACATAGAAAGGCCTCCCTTGGATTTAACTTTTCATGATTTTGGTTGTGAACACGAACAAATGAGACACGCCCAACTACCCTAGAAATGGTTTATTTATAGTTTGTAGATCAAGATAAAATATTGAGAGGATTTCCATTGGACTATTAAAATGCAATACTCTTGAAGGCAACCGATTTATAAGATAAATAGGTGTAAGTGTTGCTTCCCCTCAAAAGGATTTTGATACATTTCGAGTTGATTCAAAGAAGTGACCATTTTTCATTTATGCCACCCACATTTTGTTGTGAAGTATTACCACAAGATGACTCATGGACAATTTCCTTCTTTTTGAAATTATGGATTTATGATTTCATTGAAATACTCCCTAACATTAACAGACTAAACCTTTTGATATTGACCCCAAATTAATTTTTAATCATGGAACAAAAGTTTTGGTGGACAGTACTAAGATTAGGTTTGTGTTTGAGTAAAAATATCCATGTGACACGAATGCAATCATCAATGAAAGAAATAAACCAGTTTCCCTCATAAACACTAGGAACAATAGAGGACCCCAAATATCATGTGAATGAGGTAAAAGGGATAAAACTTCTTTGATTACTAATTAAAAAAGATACATTTTTGTGTTACACACTTCATAATAAAAATAGTCAACATTGAAACCCTTAATAAAGAAACAAAATTTCAAAGACTTTAAAGGATGGATGTCTAGGTTGGTGATGGTGGAGCTAGATTTTCTCTTTATTAAATGAAAATGATTCTAAAAGAAAGCAGTGAGATAAATTGCCCTTAATCTTGCTTGATAGGTTTAATTCTACAACAGAGTAAAGACAATCCTGTACTCTAACATATCCAATCATCTTCTCCAAGTCCTTGTCTTAAAATACACAATAATTATGATGGAAAATCACATAGCAATTCAAATTTTAAGTGAGATTGTTGGTAGAGATCTGGTTTGTAGATAATTTAGAGATATGGAGAACTTTTTTTAAGTTCAGTAATAGATTGGTCTTTATATCTCTTATGCCTGCTATGGTGGTTAATAAACCATCACCTGTGACTATCTTTCAACCATTTGGACATCGGGAGTATGTAAAAGGAATGGGTTTGGTGAGTAGCTCATATGATCAGTAGTTTTTGAATCCATAATCCATGGGTTGGAAAAAGTTGTTCCCAACACATTTAATCCAATAAAGAGTGGAAACTCACCTGAATATCCAAAAAAGAAGTACTTGAAGGTTTGATCAAGGTTTTTAATAAGAGATCTTGCCCTCTCGACCTCTTTTTGGTTACGACCACCTAACTTTTAAGGTGTTCATTTTTTATAATTGTAGTAATATGGCCTGACCATCTTTTCTTGGTTAATCTCCTCTTTATCCCACTCTCGGCTTAGAGGTTTTCTACAAAGTTCCCATCACTTTCTTACAAGTATGAAGCTTTTGCCACCATAGCTGAGTTGTCAATTTTTTATGGTTCAAGCATCATGTTTTTTCTATTTTCCTATTCACAAACTAAGGCCACAATCTCATTAAAACATGGAACTTTATGCTTTCCAAGAATTTGGATTCTCACTTGGTCAAAACGCATCATCAGGACATTTAGTTTTCAAAACCTTGTAGTGGTCAAGCTCTTGTCACAAGGATTTCAATTGATTGGCATATTCAGTAACAATCCTACTCCCTTATTTTGCAGTTATAGTCTTTACCTTCACCTTGTTCACTTAATTCGCTTTTATAGTCTTGGATACTTCTATTAGAGTGCATCCTAAATATCCTTAGCAATGGCCAAGACATACATTTGTCACTAATCTCTGGTGTCGTAGAGTTCCATAGCCACGGTATAATCATAGAATCTTCTTCATCCCATACTTCAACCTAAGAATCCTCTGGTTTTGGCCCCATATTCATGAGATAACTGAACTTCCCGTTCACTTTTGTTAAGATTTCCAGGAAAAACTTATCTTGTATTTAATATACACAGATACATACATACATGTATATACATACATACATACATATATATACATACATACATACATATATATATATATATATATATATATGTATGTATGTATGTATA
>JAOQMS010000007.1:18565659-18588731 GCA_027563885.1 Erythroxylum longipes
GTATGTATGTATGTATATATATGTATGTATGTATGTATATACATGTATGTATGTATATATATATATATGTATGTATGTATACAACTTAACCATCAGAAAAATAGGTATCAATTTGAACTAAACTATAACTAGAAGTCTATAGCAGAAATCCCTTGATTATAGGGATTTCTGTTTCTAATAATCTTATCCCATAAGATTGATCTTATCTTATCCGATAAGATTGATCTTATCTAAATATCTATTCTTCAACACTCCCCCTTAAGTTGTGGCGTAGATGTCTTCCATTCTCAGCTTGCATATAAGATCATGAAATCTTGAAGCATTTAGTCCTTTGGTTAGAACATCTGCTAGTTGATGATCCAAAGGAACATAAGACATACATACTAGTCCTTCTTCCAACTTTTCTTTGATGAAATGTTTGTCAATCTCAATACGCTTTGTACTGTCATGTGTATAGAATTATGTGTAGGATTATGTGCTATGCTAATTGCAGATTTGTTGTCACGATAGAGCTTCATAGGACCTTCCCATTTGATTTTTAAATCATCAAGAATGATCTTCAACCATAATAGTTCACATAGTCCTTGTGCAATAGCCGTGAATTCAGATTCTGTTGATGATTGAGCGACTACGTTTTGTTTTTTTACTCCTCCATGTAACTAGATTGCCTCCAAGAAACATGTTGTAGCCTGTTGTTGATCTTCTGTCAACCGGAGATCCTGCATGGTCTGCATCTGTGTAGATTTCTAAGGATAGTGTATGGCCCCTTTGAAACAATATTCCCTTGCTTGGACTGCCTTTCAAGTAATGTAGGACTCGGTAGACAACTTGAAGATGAGATTCTCTTGGGTCGTGCATAAATTGATTGATTACACTCACCGAATGTGCTATATCTGGCCGTGTATGTGCTAAATATATTAGCTTGCCCACTAGTCGTTGATACATGTTCTTGTCCACTGCCAGTTCTTCCTTTGCTTCCCCAAGTTTGTAATTTGAATCCATTGGAGTAGACATTGGTTTGCACCCAATTTTCCTAGTTTCCATTAATAAATTTGCAACACATTTTTGTTGAGAGATGAATATCCCTTTCTTTGAATATGCCACTTCAATATTGAGGAAATACTTTAGTTTTCCTAGTTCTTTTATATCAAATTCCTTTAACAGTTTCTGCTTCAATTCCAGCTTCTCTTTTTCATCATTTCCCGTCATTATAATGTCATCCACGTAGAACAAAATAATAGTCACCCCTCCTGTTTTTGAGTGTTTCATGAAAAGGGTATGATCCCCTTGACTTTGCTTATATCCTGATTCTTTCATCACTTTTGCAAACTTACCAAACTAGGCTCTTGGAGATTGTTTTAGTCTGTAGAGAGCCTTTCTCAATTTACACACCTTGTTACCTATATCTTCTGTAAATCCGGGTGGAACATTCATGTATATTTCTTCATTGAGATCTCCATGAAGAAAAGCATTCTTAACGTCATACTGAAGAAGTTGCCAGTCAAAATGAGCTGCCAAGGACAACAAGATCCTTACTGTGTTCATCTTCGCAACTGGGGCAAATGTCTCTTGATAATCCACTCCATAGGTCTAAGTGTATCCTTTAGCTACCAACCTTGCTTTGCATCTCTCTAAGGAGCCATTGGCCTTGTATTTTAGTGTGTAGATCCACTTACAATCAACAATGTTCTTCCCTCTCGGTTTGTCAACAACCTCCCAAGTATGATTCTTCTCCAAAGCATTCATTTCTTCTCGCATAGCATCTCTCCATTCCTTTTTTGATAAGGCCTCATAAACAGTGTTAGGAATAGCAATTGTATTTAAACTCACAATAAACCTTTTATGCGTAGGTGAGAGTGTTTGAAGGAGATATAATGGGAAAGTGGATAGAGCAATCGATGGGTGCATTCTCTGGTTTCTTTTCTAACAGCAATTGGAAGGTCTAAATCATCGCTTGGATTAGTGGAATGTTTACCTGTTTGGATATTTAAGTATGGTTGAGGACTCACGGTGATCTCATTTCTCGGACTAGGAATTGATTCTTGAACTTGCTTCAGTGCTGGAATGCCTGGAGTTTGCTTTAGTGGAATTTCTTGAGTTTGCTCTAGTGTTGGAATGTCTTTTCTCCTTGAGTATATTGAAAAAACTTGGAAACTTGTGGGGGGTTTTGGTAGGATGGGAGTTAACTCAGGGGTTTTGGTTAGGATGGACTAGGGTTGTATGTGTGAAAAAACTGTGATATAGGGGTCATGTGATCTGTGGCCCTGGAGTCTATAATTCAAGGGCTATTGTAACACTTAATTTCTGAGGTGTCCGTATACAAAGAGAATGTAAGTTTACCTGAGAGAAAAAAGGAACATGTACCTTTCGACTGTCCAAAGGATCTCAACAAACCTCTTAATTTCTCAATCTCTTCATTGCTAAGACTCCCTGTTGCTGGAATCTCTGCTGGAGGATTTTCTTCATCTTCCTTCTGTTCAGCCGAATGTGCCCGTGGTCGTGATTGACATCCTTGATTTCCCCATTCACAACTTGGTGGCTTCCCATTCAATTTCCAGTAGGTCTCTTTTGTGTGTCTCGGTTTTTTGCAGTAAGTGCACCGTAGATTATCCTTATTTTCCTTCCACACGTTGCCTTTTCCAGATTGCTTAGGCTGGGCTTGATCACTCCTTTCTTTGTCTTGTTTATCTGCCTTTATCACCATTGCTGACCCATCCATCTTCTGGGGCTCAAGCATCACGTTTCTTCTGCTCTCCTCTGCTCTAATCAGGGAAATAACCTCTTCTAGTGAGGGTATGGACTCCCTTCCAAGAATTTGAACCCTAACCTGATCAAATTCAGGGTTTAATCCATCCAAGAAATCATAAATACGCTCTTTTTCTATGAAATTTTTCAGAAAAACATCTTCAGGACTTTTCATCTCAATGACCTGATAATGGTCAAGTTCATGCCACAGAGTTTGCAGACTATTAGCATATTCTGTGACTGATTTGTCTCCTTGCTTGGTGGCATGGGCTTTGATCTTAATTTCGTAGATTTGAGCAACATTGCATGCCTTTGAATACGTACGTTAAACACAGTCCCAAATCTCCTTTGTAGTGGTTAAAAGCATGCACGTGTCACTAATTGAAGGTTCCATGGAGACCCACAACCATGACATGATCATGGAGTCCTCTTCTTCCCATGTTTTTGTTGCTAAGTGCCTGTTTGGATGAGCTTATATCAGTAAAGCTTTTCTAAGAAGCTAGTTGACTATTTGGCTGTCATTTAAAAAAGAGCTTTTTTGAAAGAGCTTCATATAATAGACTGTTTGGCAACATAAAAAGAAAAAGAATTTTTAATTTTAACTATATTTTATTTTGTAATAAAAATTATTTATGCATATAAATATTATTTAAAATATATTAAACAATATGCAAAGCACAATATAGTAATTATTATATAATTTTAAACCATATGAAACATAAATGAAAATATATCTAACCAAATCTTTTGTATAGATTATAACATAAATAAAAATAATATAAAAAATAAATATTAAAACATATAAAAAAGTCAAATAATATTATATAAATCTCAAAATAAATGTGAAAATGTGTTTGTGGGTATTGTGGGAATTGTGTGTAAAACATAAGGGTAAAAGGGACTAAAAAATAGACTCATTAATTGATCTGAAAAATCTATCTAAAAAAGTGCTTTTTTGAGAAGCTCCAAATTTGAGCTTCTTAAAAAGCTGTATTTTAGCTGCCAAAAAAGTTATATCTACTAAAAAAGTGCTTTTTCATTTTACAACCAAACACTCATTTTTCTTAAAAAAAGCTTTTGTGGTGAAAAAAAGTGCTTATTCACCCTCCAAAAGCTCAACCAAACAGGCACTAAATTCCCTGTTGCAGGTCCTGATCTTAGCAGGTGATCAAGCTGCCCTTTCCCTTTGAGATAGGTGCGAACTAGGAGTGAGGTAATTCTTGCCATTGAGTCTGTTGGGGGCATGAACATTCTGTAGTTCCCCAATTTTCTGGACAGAGACAAATTCATCTGGGCTGGAAATAGTGGTTTGAGAAGTTCCAGAATTTGCCATGGTGAAAGAAGGGAAAGATTGGGTAAAATAATAGTTATGGGGATTGAGAATTCTGATAAGAATGAGCAGCAATGAAGGTTGTACCGAGAATAACAAAGAATACTTCCAAAAAACCTTACGGCTCGGATACCATGTTAAGATTTCTAGGAAAAACCTATCTTGTATTTAACGTACACGGATACATATATATATAGGTATCAATCTGAACTAAACTATATCTAGAAGTCTATAGCAGAAATTCCTTGATTATAGGGATTTCTGTTTCTAATAATCTTATCCCATAAGATTGATCTTATCTTATCCCATAAGATTGATTTTATCTAAATCTTTGTTCTTCAACAACTTTTAATATGGTGTGAATGAGTTGAGAACATTTGTGCTAATTTTTTCCATTCAACTTATATGTAGTTTGGATGTTTTGTAATTCTTGGAGATGTTGATATTTAATAGTCTCCTCTGAATGTGGTATATGGTTGCCTCTACTATCGCCCACATCTCCATGAAAAAAAAAATTGATCTTTAGGCAATTAAGAATAATTGCTTAAAGAAAAAAATCATTGACAATGGAGGCTAATAAAAATCACAAGACTGTCAACAATGAAAGCTAGACACTTAGATTGATTTTTCTTAGGAATTCAAAGCCTTACAGCTTTGATGCCATGATAGGACTTGATATTTGAGAGAATATTTTTTACATTGCTTGTTTACAAGTGTACAAGAGGGTCAATTATATACAAGTTACCTTAGTAACTAAAAAGCAAACAAAAATAATCAGATCCCATGATCATAGGATGTCTTAACTTTCTAGAAAGATACAAAAATTCTAAAATAATCTTGTTTTCCCACATATGCATGGGCCACAAGTGATGACAAGTACCTTTTTAGTGCTTTCCCTTCTTGCCTTGGGATAGGGATGCATATTGAACAAGAAACTTGGACATTTTGGATAGCTAAATTTGACACTCAATTAGGGAATGCTTTTTAAAAGAGAGAAAGAATGAGTGGAATAAATTCTTTGATTAACTAGGTTTCAACCCAATTATTTATAGGGCAACGTAAGATAAAGCTACTATTATAATACATAAAAGTTTTCAATGTGGGATGCCTAAATAGTACTTCTACATAGGATGCTTAACAAGATAGTATAGGATGCTTAACAAGATAGTGTGAAGTTGGAGTATTTAAGTATTATAATTGTCTAAACTTGGTAAAAATAATTTCTATGTGAAGCTACTTCAGTATCCTGTCAAAATCAGAAAACCTGAAGAAAAGAACTAGAATTCTTCAAATTGATAAAAAATAAAGTCCAATAACATTATGACAGTTACCCCTAATCAACATTAAAAAAAAATAAACAAAAACAACTCATAAATTCGTCTGGGTTTGCAACCCTCACTATAAGACTCTCTTTGCTTGAGATGAGTTTCCAAGACATACATCCAATTTCTCAAGTTGTCGCTATTGAAATTGATCTTTGGGTTGATGACTTGATCAATTTATATAACAAATATCTTCAAAATGAACCAAAACAAATAATTCTCTATGTCAGTGTCAATAATACTATGATATGGTTCAACATGAACAGTAACACAACATGAATTGTTCAGACCATATAAGAGTTCTTTTTTTCTAAGGTTTTGTTAATGTGAATATAGAGTTTTGTTGAATGTACAGCTGAATGAGTAAGAATAATTTATTAACTAGTTCCATCTCATCTACTTAAAATAGTAGGGAAGTAGAATATATTATTAATATTCCAAAATAGGACACATATACAATTCCAGTGTAGGATATTTAAAACCTTAAACGTGATAAAGATATATTATCGTCTAGGTTCAGCCCATCTTTTTTATAATAATAGGGAAAAGCAAGCCAACACTAATATCAGACCTTTGCTATGGTGGTAAATAATTTAGTTAGAAAATTTGAAATGATAGTTCTGAGTGCACGGTCCGTGTAAACAGTGTGGCTGGTATTAAGTTGCATAACAATACCCTTGGGTCATTGCAATTGGCCTATGCATATCTTATTTTCAATTGTAATAATGTGCAGTTCGTCAGAAACAACAAGTGGTATGATCATGTTAGCAATGTTAGCACTTCTCCTAGTGATCTGCCATATTACCTAAGCAGCCTAAGCCCATTAAAACCTATATTCGTAGGGGCAAGAGGGGGAAGGGGAAAACTGCCATATAGGCAGGTTGTTATGAGTTTGTTATTGGTGGTTAAGGAGAGAGATTGTGTAAGAAGGAATATAGAGTGGAACTGAGGGAGAGGGAGATAGGTTTTTTACAATTGTGAAGGATTGTTTAGGCTTGGATATTTTTCCAGGAGGGGAGCTTACTCCTGTATATCTCTATTACACACATAAATAATACAATCTCAATAGCATTACCTATCATTTGGTGCTTTCATTGAGAGGGCTAGGTGGGTAGAGATTGTATGCAAACTCCATTGGGGGCTAGATTATTTGCGGTAGAAGCGTCTCTTATGAGGCAAGGATCATCCCTCTCAGCCTAAGAAGGAATGGTTAAGTCACACGATACCACATTGAAGGACCTAAGAACACAGCTTAGTACCTTGATGGCTAGCATTGAGTCACTGGTCAAATCCTAGAATCTTCTGCAGTTAGAGTTGAGACAAGGATTTCAAACTCTTACGGCCAAAAACCCACAGAAACAGAGCGTGGGAGAAGAAGGAGAATTCCCACCACACATCCTCTTCTGTTGGTGGTGACAGACCCGCAAGTGGCTTACAAGGGTTAGGACCTCGCCAACAGGAAGATCGCACTGCTTTAGCCGCTACAGAGTGTGCATGGGAAGAGTACAGAAATGCAGCACGTCGGGTCGACCTTCCTGCGTTCCATGGCAAAGACCCATTCTCGTGGGTTATGCGAACTGAATCATATTTCATGATCCATGAAATTCCTTCTGAACTTCGTTTGCTAATGGTTTAGATTTGTATAGAGGGAACTACGTTGTATTGGTTCATGACCCTATGTGAGTTTGACCCTTGCATGACCTGGGAGAGATTCAAGCGTTCCTTGTTTGACCGATACGGGGAAAAGGATGAAGGTGACCCGATTGAGCAACTGAAGTCGGTGGCCCAACTTGGATTAGTGGACAGAGTATATTGACGAATTTGAGGAGTGGCTTCGCAAATAGCCCATTTTCCCAGAGTGGTACATGAGCTGTTTCCTGGGTGGGCTACATGAAGAAATCAGGAATTGAGTCCAAACTCACGACCCGTCGACTCGAGCTTGGCTTCTTTCTGTCGCACGGAAGGTAGAGAGGGAGTTGATCGGAGAAGGAGTAACACGACCTGGTGAGTTAAAAAACAAGTCGGGAATCTTTCCTTCGGGTTATGGGTCTCGGCTGGGTATTTCTAATGTCTAGCATCCGAGCCAGACAAGTAATATGGCTATAAGCACTAGGAGTGAAGGGAGAGAGTTGCCTAACAAGCCCTGAAATACCATGACAGATGGTAATCGGCAGAGTGGTTCAAAATGGAGGGGGACTGGGAACTTATCCTACGAACAACTTATGGAGAGAAGGGCAAAGGGGTTGTGTTTTAAGTGTGGTCAAACTTTCAGTCCATTTCACCGATGTCCAGACAAGGAATACAAGTTAATTGTTTGGGAAGGAGACGAAGACGATAATAGGATGAATAATCAGGAAACAACAGTGGTAGAAGAGCAACAAGAAGATTGGGAGTTAGTGTGCAATTCAGTTGAATTTAGGGAAATCGGGAAGGTCCAATCCTCACCCATGAAGTCCATGTTCTTGATGGGTAAGCTTAATGAAATGTCTATCTTAATTATGGTAGATAGTGGAGCTAGTCATAATTTTGTGTCCAGTAGGTTGGTTTAAGCCATGAGAATCTCCATTACTCCTACGAGGACCTTTGGAGTAAGATTGGGAGATGGACATTGGTCCTTCTCACAAGGAATTTGCAAGGAGAGATGAATGGGGTAGAGTTTAGTGTAAATGCATACATCTTTGATACTGGGGGACCCGATTTAGTACTAGGCGTTGCATGGTTGGAGACATTAGGAGTGGTGAAGGTTGATTGGAAGAAGATGTATTTGTCCTTCGACCGAAGGGGAGCAGAGGTTACTTTGTAGGGAATTAACATGCAAGACTCTTCCCCTCATGCTCTACAACAGATACTCAAGCGCCAGGAAGTGGAAGTAAAAGGGTTGTTGTGGTCCATGGGAATTAGTGGATCCGTATCTGAAGAAATGCGAACCTTGAATGCAGGGCAACAAGAGGAATTGCAGGCTATTCTGTTCAGGTTTGAATCAGTTTTTCAAGGGACAAAGGAACTGCCACCTAAGAGGGCTAATGATCATGCAATCAACTTGAAGGAAGGTGTAGAACCTATGAACATTCGTCCCTATAGGCTTGCACATCATCACAAGGATGAGATTGAGAGGCAGAATCGAGATTTGCTGGAAATCAGGGTCATTAGGCCCAGCATCAGCCCTTTCTCAAGTCCGGTGATCCTTGTCAAAAAGAAGGATGGGTCATGGTGGATGTGCGTTGATTATCGAGCTTTAAATAAACTCATGGTGCCCGAAAATTTTCCTACTCCAGTAGTAGATGAGCTGATGGAGGAATTACATGGGGCCAAATATTTTTCCAAGGTTGATTTAAGTTCGGGCTTTCGTCAGATCAGGGTTAGAGAAGAGGATGTCTATAAAACGTGGTTCTGAACTCATGAAGGGCATTACGAGTACCTAGTGATGCCCTTTGGACTCATGAACACACCCGCTACATTCCATTCCACCGTGAGCTCTATTTTTAAACCTCTGTTACGTAAGTTCGTTTTAGTTTTCTTTGACGACATTTTGGTTTACAGTTCAACTTGGAATCAACATATGCAGCATTTGGCTTGGGTGTTGCAACTCTTACTGGACAATCAATTGTTTGCTAATAGAAGGAAAATGTATTTTCGGACAGCAATCTGTGGAGTATCTAAGCCATGTTGTCTCATGTTAAGGGGTAGCTCTGGATCCATCAAAGATCAAAAGCATTTTGGAGTGGCCTATTCCCAAGAATGTAAAGGGAGTAAGAGGGTTCCTTGGTCTCACCGGGTACTATAGAAAATTTGTTCAAGATTATGGTAAACTTGCCAAACCACTTATTGAACTTACCAAGAAAGACGATTTCAGTTGGGGGAAGGAGTCCTAAGAAGCTTTTGAGGAGTTGAAGAGGAGAATGACTACATCACCAATCCTAGCTTTACCCGATTTCTCCAAGGAATTTTCCATCGAATGTGATGCTTCAGGAAGAGGTTTGGTTGTTGTCCTAATACAAGAAGGCTGCCCATTGGCCTATTTTAGCAATTCACTGGCTGAATCAACTTATTCCGAATCTGTTTATGAGAAAGAATTGATGGCAGTAGTAATGGCAATTTAGCACCGGAAAGTGTGAATAAAGCAAACGCTGCATCCCTTGTGCAGTTACTGAAATCCAGTCTTAATAAAAGATTATAGTATCGTTGTTTTTATACTTTGGAGCTCTTTGTTACAAAAGGTTGAATGACATGTGGAAAGACCATTTAACCTTTAGGTTATTGGATAACACTTAAGAATGGATTAGGTAGAAAATCTTAACACTCCTACTTAAAGCAGATCATCAGATATTCAATTCTGATGCTATGCTTGCAAATGCACACAGAATGATTATCCAAATATCTTACCATGTTAGTTGAATCTGTTATTGACGTATTGTGTGCTTAATGTGTAGGAAGGGCCTTTCTCTACAAAATGTGTTTGCAAGTGTAGTTCAGGAGATCAAAAAGCTTCTTCTGCTGCATCCTTTTCTTGTTGTCACTACAAAAGCAACCATTATGGGGGATATATATGCAGCAAATGACAGTAAAAAGTAAGTATCTGAGCTCCAAACGTCAGAATACTAGTGGTCAGTTGCTATACTATCAAATGATCACAAAAATGAAAATTGTCATTCTTTAATTTGATGTGGGTGCTGTACAATGATTAATATGATTACTTTTTTGTTGGTCAATGGATGTACTGTATCTTTGAGTACATGACCAATTACACTGTGTATCAGTACATATTTTATCATGCTTTAAAGAGCTTCTCGTACTTGGAGTCTATACTTCCATGGACTGGTTTTTTGCCAAATGTTATACAAGGTTGAATAGTGTTCTTATGAATCCTAATCTTCCATTCCTAGGTGATTGACTGCATTTATATATGTAGCAGTTAGGTCATGGAACTATAGATTTTACTTCATCCATGATGTTCATCTGATCGAAGGTAGGTAATTTGAGTGTAATTGTGCACAGATCTTGCATTTAATTTGGCTATGTTGGAATACTATATTATCTATTCTTGAGGCCTCACCCAACAGCTTAAGGTTTTGGCTTAAGTTGCTTTTTGACGTATATCAAAACCTTGAATGCTATATGATCATCTTCACCCAACAACTTGTTTCTGGATCTGTTTTGTCTGTGCCTTCATGAGGGGGCTTTTTAAAATAATGTATGATCAACCTAGTTAGTTGCTGTGCATAAACATTTGCTGTTCCATTCAGCATCCTGTTCCAATTTTGTTTCCCTAACCAAACACTTAAAGATTTTGAGATGCTGATTCTTTTTCAACAGGTATCACAAAAGGTCACTTTCAGTAGATGCCTCAGTTTCATCCAACATAACAAATGATAAGCAGCAACTGCCATACCGTGAATATATGCCTTCTATTTGGCAGGTACTTGTTTATTAGGTTTGTATAAGTATATAATATTTGTATGTCCATCAAGTGTTGTCATTCTGTTTGTGAGAGAGTAATATTATCTTTTCATCCTATAAAGGAATATCTATTTTTCTTTGGTTAACTACAAAGGAATATGTCTTAGATATCCTATAGGATGTCCCATATTTGCATATTATTGGTAATTTGTATTAGCCTCCTGAAACCTAGTTAATAAGAAATCATTCAATTGTATCTGTTTTCTGCAATTTGCCAGCCTTCGTATTAATTTTTCAAAAGGTCAGTATTTATTATAAGAGTATGCTGTTATCAAAAAGTCACTGTCTGATATTAGTATTATCAATCTGTGGAATCAATAATGAGTGAACAGAGAATATTTGAGATGAATGATTGGATTCTAATTATCAAAATTGTGCTAGATATAGCTCTATTTATAACACTGGTAGGGCCTATTAGCTGTACACTGAAAAGGAAGATATATAAACAATGATGGGGAGTAATGTATCCACACCAAGGAGGAAACATAAATCAGAGTTTTATTCCAATAGCATATCCTGGCTTATGCTTAGAATTCTCAGGTCTATTTATGGAATCTAACAATCCGCACGGGTAGAAACAAAATTGAAAGAGCGAAGAATCAGTGCATTAACTTCTTTAACTGAAATTTGTGCTAGAACAACAATACTTTCAATATGGTAAATAAAGGAGTTTGCAATTAATACAGCTAGATTCTAGTCTTTTGGTAGTTTCAGTGTATGCTTAAACCTTAAATTACCTATCAAATTTTGTAAGAAAATGTTGCACAGAATAGAGAAGCTATTAATTGTTCATCTCTGGTAATCGAAATTTACATTTTGAATTATTTTATATTTGGAATTTGAAATTTGTTGAGCAGGTGACATTGTTCTTGTGAAAAATCTTCATATTCCTAGAGTTAGTACCATGCTTGGGACCATCCCACATGATGATATCTATTTTAGCAAGCAATTCTATTGAACTTTTTTCTTTTATCTAGTATAGACGTTTTTTACCTTCCTTGCTTATATTCCATTATTCTTTGTATTGCAGTCGTTTGTCACACATAGAATATTTGTACAAGCTACAGGTAGAAAAGCTTTTTATGCTTTCCCGTTCTGTTTAAACTAAATCTAGCTGTAATTTATCATAGTTTCTTTATTTGTGTATTTTTCAAGAATATTTGCACTCTGCAGATGATTGTATCTCTGCTAATTGGGGGCATGGTCGGCCTCTCTTTGCATTGAGATGGTTGTTGCCATTGCTGAGTTTTGAGGACCATTTCGTTGTGAAAGATGTGAGTATTGCGTGCTAAACCAGCTTCTTCTTTTTTTTTTTGTTGAACAGATATTATGTGCCCTTTTATTTTGCTTTTGCTTTCGAAAGAACATCTTTGTAAACCTCTTGTGCAGATCACAATAAAGGAACTAAACTAATCGCTTCATTGAGAAGAAGCTGACAAGCATATGTTTGAGTATCTGTTTTATAATTCCTTAATCCAAATACAGAAAAGTTCCCTTTCTTTCTGCAAAGCCCGAGTTCCAGGGGCAGCTAGGATCCTGCAACCATCAAAACAGCCTATTTCCATTAATTCGAGTGGTAAAACAATGCAAAAGATAATTCTTTCTGATGATTGCATATGTTGACTGGAGAGAATGCATTATCTTAGGAGATTTGCTTGCTGCTTTTCTTAAAAGTGTAGACCGAATAGAAGTGTCAACCCAAGGAAACTGAGGCTTTGTAAATGGTTTTAAACAGGGAGGAAATAATATGTTAAAACTAAGGTTGTTATAGGACTTGGCGGTTAAAATCTTTAACCATCCAGTACTGGAGCAATATTCATAAGCTATTGGATTAGTGAAACCGGACAATCATCCACATTTCTTTTTTTGTGGTGTGCAGGATGGTATATTTTCTGCTTCATGAACAAGCCCACTTCTTAATGCATGGCATTTCTTCAGAGAACCATTTCTTTACTATGTATAAATTTCCTGGTTAAATTGTATGCTGGTTACAATGTTCCTGCATGGCATTTCTTCAGACATGGGGTGAGAACCACTTCTTTACTATGTATAAATTTCGTGGTTAAATTGTATTACCCTTCCTTCGTTTCTTGACTTTCCTCTTGTGGTTCAATATTTGCATGCTGACAATTAAAAACTGCACCCCCGTGTTTTCTGTGTTAAGATTATCCATGTCTTATGTAATAAATGTTTATAACGCTTAATACCGACATGATGGGTGTGGTAGTTAAAAGATGGTTTTTTTTCAAAAATCACTTATAAACGTCGCCTCTTTTGATCTTATTCTTGCCTATTAAGTTATTTCTGTCGATAACCATCAAATAAGGAGAAAGTACAAAAGTGATAAAAAGAGGTAAAAGAATAGAAACATAAAAAAGAATCAACATCAATCGATTTTATGAAACAAGGTATGACTACTTTATATATTAGAATTATATATATTTAAGATCCGGTATGATCGTATAATGAAGTGAAGTTTTACGTTCTGTCATCTTGTCCCTTTATTCTCTCTTAGACGATCAATACTGGAAAAGTTAAATTGGAAAGTCGTTGGATTGGATTTTTTTATTGATTTATTCTGCTATAAATAATATACTTGCTTTGGAGGGAAAATAAGTCCAAAAATTCTAATTTTCAAAAGAGGAATATATAGAGTTGTAATTTTTAAATTGGAATTATATCTATAATATTGCTTCAATCCCCAGAAACTTGGAATGAGTTAAGCTAGCTGGACTTATTATTTTGATTTAAAGGAATTTTCAATCGACGGACTTAGCTCTAAAACTAAAACATGGGTTTATGGAACACGTACAGACGTACGTTTATATTCATTTTCAGTTATCCACGGTCAACGCTGACTGACTTCCTTCCTTTCTAGTGGATAATAGATAGATATAGATAAAATATTATTACATGTTGGCTAGCGGCCGATTGTAGAGAACACCATAACTACCGGGGCTGAGACAGAGTGGTAAGATTAAAAATAAATTACGACAAGCGAAGAAGGGAGGAGTAGATCATATACATATAGAGAGAGAGAGAGATGGGTCCGAGCAGCGATCCAACACAGGACGCCTCCGACGAGCAACAGAAGCGCTCCGAGATCTACACCTACGAGGCTCCATGGCACATTTACGCCATGAACTGGAGCGTCCGCCGCGATAAGAAGTACCGCCTCGCCATCGCCAGCCTTCTCGAGCAGTACCCTAACCGGGTCGAAATCGTCCAACTCGACGACTCCAACGGTGAGATCCGCTCCGACCCCAATCTCTCTTTCGAGCACCCCTACCCTCCTACCAAGACCATCTTCATCCCCGACAAGGATTGCCAGAAGCCCGACCTCCTCGCCACCTCCAGCGACTTCCTCCGTGTCTGGCGTATCTCCGACGACCACGACCAACCCCGGGTAGAGCTCAAGAGCCTTCTCAACGGCAACAAGAGCAGCGAGTTCTGTGGGCCCCTCACCTCCTTCGATTGGAACGAGGCTGAGCCCAAGCGCATTGGGACCTCCAGCATCGACACGACCTGCACCATCTGGGACATCGATCGCGAGGCTGTCGACACTCAGCTCATCGCTCATGACAAGGAGGTCTACGACATCGCTTGGGGAGGCGTTGGGGTCTTTGCTTCAGTCTCGGCTGACGGGTCGGTTAGGGTTTTCGATCTAAGGGACAAAGAGCACTCCACGATCATCTACGAAAGTTCGGAGCCAGACACGCCGTTGGTTAGGCTGGGATGGAACAAGCAGGACCCCAGGTACATGGCCACCATTATTATGGACAGCGCCAAGGTGGTTGTACTCGACATTCGCTTCCCGACGCTACCAGTTGTGGAATTGCAGAGGCACCAAGCCAGTGTCAATGCTATAGCTTGGGCTCCTCATAGCTCTTGCCATATATGTACGGCTGGGGATGATTCTCAGGCGCTGATTTGGGATCTGTCCTCCATGGGCCAGCCCGTTGAAGGGGGTTTGGATCCCATTTTGGCTTACACTGCAGGAGCTGAAATCGAGCAACTTCAGTGGTCTTCGTCTCAGCCTGATTGGGTTGCCATTGCATTCTCTACTAAACTTCAGATTCTTAGGGTTTGAGCTTAAAAGCTTACTGTTCTTTAAGAAGTGTTTAGAGTAAGCAAGAATGACTTTCTCTTTGCAATTCCTAAAATTGTTACTAAGAAGAATTCAGAAACCTTACTTGTCTACATTTTAGTTCTATCATATCATGGTATGTATATTCCCATCTCTCCGTCATTTCTCTTTATTAGCACATTCATTTGCATGCTCTGTTGCCGTGTGTCACTCTTTCCTACTTAATCAGACTTAGCCTGATGTATGAGAATGGAACCGGTTTTCCTTTTACATATTTAAGCGTTTCTATCTCATGCTTTGTGGTAGAGAACATAGAAAAGGGTTTTGTTTTCAAACTGGATGGCTTTTCTCTCTTTTTTGTGGCTTAGGTGCTTCTTGTGTATCCCTGATGCGTGCCGTATGGCATAGTTTGTAATATCGTTACGGTGTGATTTCAACACCTGGAGTTAACATCTTTGGTGGATTGTGGTTAGAATCATTAATGCAAAATTTTCAGGTGCAGCCTAGCTGAATTGTGGATCCATCTGGAAAGAGTAAGCGACCAAAAACTAAAGACTTTGTTGTGTCTAAAGGTGGGTAGAGAGAGTGATTGTTGTAAAGAGAAAAGCAGGTTAATCACGTAGATTGTTTATGATTCTAAAAGAAGGATATGATAAATTTTTTACTTAGTTCTTGATATGCAGTGCATTGCCTTGTACATGTTGTACAAATGCCATTGAAGTTGGGTAAGGTGACAGCGTGGTGGTGTTGGGGAGATGTAGGGGCATCCTCAATGGCTTTGCGGTAGAATCACAGAGAAAGACTACTCCTTCACATATGTAAATATGACTTGTTGGTCCATGTATGCGATATGTTGTTCGTCTTGAATCTGCAGAATGAATGCTAAATAAGTGATTGAACATTGTGATGAGGAATGTATGAAATCTGATGAATCAAGATACGGTGATATAAAAATTCAACATGTCAAGATTCTTAGGGAATTTGAATACCTTCTATCACTTGCTTCAAACATTTCTAGACTGAAGTGCCTCATTGATTTAGGCATATCTTTTAGGTGTAATGGAAATTATTCCTCGCATCTCTGTTATCTTAGGTTCTAAATTTTACATGTCCAGACCAAAAAGCTATTGAGAGTAATGAGGGTAAAGAGAATTTATAGTTGTGTTAATCACACTTGTGGCTTTGAAGTATACGTGGTGTTTGGGGTGAAGAGAGCTAATGGATTTGAGCAAGAGTGAGGCTATTGGGATGGGTTTCATGGAAGAATTTGAATGGTAAAAGTGTTCAGGTAATAAGAAAAATTATAGCAATTTGATCATACACATTCTACTTAGAT
Source organism: Erythroxylum longipes (assembly GCA_027563885.1). Taxonomy (NCBI): domain Eukaryota; kingdom Viridiplantae; phylum Streptophyta; class Magnoliopsida; order Malpighiales; family Erythroxylaceae; genus Erythroxylum; species Erythroxylum longipes. The sequence continues at coordinate 18,581,937 of JAOQMS010000007.1, forward strand.
TGAAATTTATATGTATAGGAAGAAGAAATATTCTTCCGAGTTTGAGTTCAGGGTTGTAATAATAAGGTGCATAATTAAAGTTATTACGATGTTAAAATGACTTAGATCTGCTTTGGATTTTTATCAGAAATAATCTCTCTATGAGTTAGGGGAATGAAGTGTTTCATGAGAAGAAGAGCGAGCTTCTTTGACGCATTTTATTTAATAATGAGGTGTGGTGGATCGCTTGCTGAAAGCACATGCAGTGAAGATTGGTTTGGAATCCATTCTGCCAAGTTACCCAGACTTTTTATCATTTAATATGTTTTTATACCTCGAGTCATGTTTGTCTAGATTCCAAAGTAAACAGGCTGCATGTGTACGTTTGTGAGTATATTTGCTGGAAATCATCCGTTTTTTTTTAGCTACCATTGAATGGTCATAAAGAGAACTCTTAGCAATAAGTCTCAAGAGTAGGACGTTACTTAATCCTGATTTGTATACTTTCTCAGATGGAAAAGGTACTGATAAGCCTGGTCTTTGCTATTCGCTATTGAGGTGGAGAGTGCCAAAAAGATCGAGTACAAGATCTGTGTTTGCTAGGGAGTTGGGTTAGTATGATTATTTTTGTATGATTTAGCTGTTTCTGCAATGTTATTTTAACATTAATAGATTTGGTTATATGTAAATGTCTGTAGACTTTTAAAGAACAGACAAATAGACATGAATAATCCAGGTTGAGGTTGATGGACCGTGACACTACTGATCACCTCGATTATGTATATTTGATTTAGCCATTTAAATCCCATATGTCAGTTGTCGAAGGAATCGAAGCTTATATTCTGGTGTGATCAGACATCTGATATGTGCATTATATAACATTGTTAGCAAGCGAAACTTGTTGCACCTCCGTTCCATTTTTCAGTTTCTAGCGTAAAGGTCTGAATGACAGGAATTTGTTCCTTAAAACATGTATTGTTATTTGGAAGTGGTAGGGAACAAAAGGAGGGTTATTGAGCGATCTAAATTATTATTATTTGGCACTAGATTTTGTTGTCAAAACACATCGGCTGGGATGGGATTCTTTAATCATGCTGATCTGCTCTATGGGCAGTAACCCAAAGGCCAAAGGGACTTTTTTTTCAGTTAATAATTTAAAGGGTTGATGCGAAATCTGTAGCCGCAAGTTAAGAAATGTCACAGGACAAGCATGTATGTGCCTTGCCTCGCTTTTGATTAATAGCCTAAAGGAAGAAATCCTTTTAGTTTTACAACGACATTACTTGACTCAAAATATATATTACCCACGTCAACGTAGATAAATGTATACATAAATAATTGGAAGTCCGTTCCACAAGTATAAAGCCTCATCTTTTTCCAACTTAAAAGCAGAAGCAAAAAGCTAAATATGGGTATATAAGAAGAAAGTTACTACTGAAATTTCAACACAAGTAAAGTAACTCAAGGACTCTTTTCTTCAACCTGGACTACAAAAGCTAGCTAAACTCCTTCCTTTTTGAATTTAAACCTGCAGAGAAGACCACTAAATTATTACACCCTTTGGCTTTGAGGATGAATTGAATTGGGTAGCTCAAATCACATGACGTGACATCCAACAGTGTTGTCATCACTGAAGTAATCCGTAGCTCTAGCTACTGGTGCTTGGAATAGTAATACTGGCTTTTCACTATATGTTGCAATATTTGCTGATGAAGATATTGCACAACAAGGTACAGCTATCACATACGGCTCAAGCTCAACCTTGTTGCAGTACTGATATGGATTGCTTCTCCCGCAAGCCATACCTCCCGAATGAGAACTTTCATCCTTCACAACTTCATGGTTTGGAAGGCTCTGCAACTCCTTCCTCTGCTGCTCTTTCTTTTGAGCTTTATCTTCCCCCACACCTACATTTTTTATCTCTTTAGCTTTTGGTTGCTCACACTCGGATTTTTCTTTTGTCATCCACTTATCTGCACCTTCTTTTCCAACATTTTGGGTAGTCGTGTGCATCAGCAGTTCTGCTTGTTTTCCAGCCTTAAGAAGTCTCTTAATCAAAATTTTCGGTTCCACATTTCCAAAAATTGTCACTTTGGGCTGCAACGGATCCAGTTCAGTCCTTAGAACTCCTGAAAGAAAAAATGTATTAGAATATGAAAAAAGAGCAGCAGAAGTTGGAGCATCCATCTTATCCCATTATTACCTTCAATACCTTGCAGTGCCTTCTTAACTTTTCTCTTGCAGCCATCACAGCAGTTAATGGACACCTTGAGCTCAATCTTCTGAAACATAATTGAGTAATGAATTAAACTTAGTTTTAGAGAATAAATGCATGCACAAATTGAAAGAAAAACAAAGACATACAGGAGGTATCATAAATTATTGGTTAGAACTAACCTTCATGTCTACTTCCTTGGCCATTAATGTGTATTATGACCAAGTCGTCTTAACAAAGTGAAAGCTTTGAAGCGTATCAAAAGAGAGAGAGAGAAACGAAAATCTTTTGCGGCTAATTGTAGGATGGTTATTTAGCCCTATTTATATTCATTGAGCAGATACGGAATGGAGACCACAGAGGAATAATGAGAGTTGGTTTGTTCATATAATAGCCTTTGCTTTTGCAAGCATCATATATATATATATATATTTATTGGAAGTTCCAACCTATCAAGAGTTTGCAGACAGCGACAGCTATACATGCAAGTAGATACGTTGGACTACACTCTTCTTCAATATTCATAAGCTACTCTGATCTTGAACCAATACCGTAACTTAAAAAGCAGTTGTACTTTTGGTGCCATGGAATGGAAATTTACCTTGTGACCTGCTTGCTCCTTTAAAAGAAAGTTCACACTTGCATGCCTCCGGTATTTTCCAATTGGATAAACTACACTGGACAATTCGAAAGTTTAATCTACAAAATAAAGCATGGAACATTGGTTTGTTTTAGTTTGATTCGATTAGTTATGACAACTAGGACCTTAATATTCGTTTTTAATATTTATATGAACTAATTCTTTTTAACTTCTCTAATAATTTCCCTTTAAATTCACAGCCAAGAAACAAAATTGTGGAGTTAGCGTAAGAGGATGAGGGCCGTACACGTGGATACATTGACCTATAAAAGCGAAGTGGGAAGATAAGATGCAGGAGGAGGAGGAGTGGAATTGAATATTGTTAAAGAAATTGAAGCATTCAGGGGAGGGTTGATTCCATCCATACTCTTAACAATAGGCGTAGAACATGACTCTGCTGTGAAATTGGGTTAAGGATTGATAGGCCACTAAATCACATCAACTATGCATCTATGTGCCCCTGTCTTCGCCTCATAAAATTAAGAATGGTCGAAATGAGAATATTGATACCCACATTAGGAAATTCAGGAGGATTAATATTCTGTACATTAATAAATGTAATGATAGTCTGATAAGATATCCCTTTCGGCTATGCAATGCGATGGTTTGATTAAGCTCAACTATACAAAATATAGTCCTATGTTAATGGAATTACAATTTTTGATGGACTACGTTGCGAAAGCCCTACCAAGGCTACTCTACACATTTGGATTATCATATTCTACAGTGCTATCTTGATCTTATAAACCCATTTACTACTTGTTAAAGTCTTGTTAGGGGGGAGTGGGCTAGATTCTAAGTTTAAGTTCTCTCTAAGCCCTGTAATTCTTCTTTCATAAGTTATTGCCACAAAGGGTTAACACTAACTTATTTATAACTCGTGAGTTCATGGAGGGAAGTGATGCTTGAGTTTCTTGAGTTATGTTTAAGATGAGGGAGAATTACAACAAAAAGTTCTAAATGAGAAGCTAGTTCTAAACAGTTCATGGTTGGATTAAGGGTAAATAAAGTGACGTAAGTTCAAACAACTACTCTTCCTTATGTCTTGTCCCAAAGATCTATCCTTATTTTAGATCTTTCATATGGCAGCCATGACTTGGAAAATGAACATCAAGACCAAGATCATAAACCAAACCAAACCAAACCAAACATACCCAAATTCTCGCCTAAGCAGGATATAGAGAGGGTAAGATGTACACAGTTATGTTCGTGTCTCCGATAGAGATACAGAGACTGTTTCTTTATAGACTCCCGGCTAAGGTAAGAGCAAAAACAAATAACAACAAACAAACAGACACAAACAAACAAACACAGACAACAAAAATAGGCACAAAAACAAACACAAACACACAAAACAAACAAACCAAACCAATGTAAGGATATCCCTATACAAGTATAACAAAATATGTATATGCATGGAGAGTATTACCTATAGAATGCACATAAGACCAAGATCATACAATTGATCAATATAGATAATATTAAGTGGCAACTTCGAAATTAAAAAGTATTTGCTAATGTAAGATTAGATGTATATACATAATTAACTAACAATGATTAGGTGTAGATGTAGGACAGTGCATGTATAGGATAGGATAAGACATGTGCAAGACATAACATGTTTAGGAAAGTGCAGGTACAAAATGAGAAAAGTGTAAGGTAGATGCAAGACAAATAGACAATGCTGGATGGGTGTAGGTTAGACAAATACGAGACGATGATAACATTAAAAAATTTAACCACAGAGTAACTTTAACATCATAAATGCATAATAATTTAAGAAAATCTCTTTAAAACTTGGATAAGTTAATTAGTACTTGGTTTTCATCTATGTTGAATAATTTTCTTGAAAGCTCTTTAAAACTTGATATGTATATTATTCAAAGTCTCTTTAAACTTTTTACTTTTATTTCTTATAATTGGTTAATTAAACATATTTGAATTTGCTAATCGCACTATATATATATATATATTAAAGTTAGTTCAATTTTGTAATTAATTAATTTATTGCTTACATGCTTTTTAGTTTTAAAAACTAGAATTAAGTTGAGTACTCTACACTGCTTTCTAAATTTATTTAATATTTTAAATATTATTAAAATTTTCATAATTTTATTGTGAATTAAAAAGAAATTATTTTTATTTTAAAACTATATTTTGTATGAAAGAAATTGTTAAATATAAATTATATAATTATTTTGATAATAAAATTATAATTAAAATATTAAATAAATTAGTTATTTGAATAACTATTATTAAATGTAAATTTTGAGTTCATATAAACCTAAAAATTTTAAACTAAAAACTTCTTATCCTTTTATATATATTATCAACTTGCATAAATTTTCTTATAACACTCCTAATGAAATATTATGCAAAAGTGAATTAATATTAATTATTTTTGACAATGTCTAGTTAATAAAATATAAAATTATAAGTAATTACCTAATAATAAGTATGATAGAAAATAAATATCATAACAATGATTTAAACTGATAGGTGTCTCAAAATCCAACAAGAAACGCTCCACTGTCGGGACTCAGGGGATAGCTTGGGCATTCGGTGGCATGATCTTTGCTCTTACTGTACTGCTAGCATTTTATGCACGGCATCGGATCAGCTGTTCCATAATCGCTGTTCCCATACCAAAACGTCGACGTTTTAATAACACCAAACCTCTCGATTTTACGCTGATCTAAGCCAAGCCGATGCCCGTCTCTCTTTTGATTTTCTTCCCGCCTCAACTCTTTCCTTCCTCTTTTCGGTTGATTCATAGAACATCTCCATCAAATTTGTGTTTTTGCTGAAGCTGAGGTATGCTCTTTTCGGACAAAGCTTCGTAACTTTGCTCTCCATCAACAATTAACTGATACAGTGGTTGTGAACCCACCCTCTTTCTTTGGATTTTCTGCTTCCGGTTCCACGTTCTTGTCTACAATAATCATTAACCCTCCTGATGTCGTAAAGGTAGATTAGAATCTTTAATTTATATTTGATTTGAACGTTTGAGAATATCAAATGGGTTTCGTTTCTTTATAAGAAATGGTTTAAAAGATGCTACCTTTGATTAATTTAGAGATTGAAGATTGGGGATTGTAACTTTCCATGAATTTTCCATTTCTCGACGGAACTTTGCTTATTTCTTTTTTTGAGGATCGACGAATCAAATGATATTTTTGTTCCAATTTTTGCCTCTTCCTCTTCCGCTGAATCAAAGCTGAAATAAGAGTAGGCCCTTCCATGGCATCCGATAATCATACATGAAGAGAGAATTGGGCTGATTTAGCAATTACGCCCGAAAATAATAGAACGGCATACAAAATAACAAATAAATAATTCACCTTATTATTAGCAATCAAGTTATTGAAAATTTCCAAACAATTCAATTCGGGGTGAGTACACAAAGGTTTAAAGTCATTTCTTCAAGTTGTTCTCCATTTCTAAATTCGTAGCCTTTTCAGTAGCTTCATCAATGTTACCTACCAAACTTTTCCGAACATTGGGAGGTTGCTCGATTCAAAATTTTTAGTTTGTTCTTGTTTTCGTAATGTTCGGAATCATTCGAAGTTATAGGTCTCCTTGTACTGAATTTGAATCTTCTGTTTTACCGCATAAACGAGGTTGCAAGCACAGGCTGCTGGAGTTGCTTACCCACACCCACTTAGTAATATTGCAAGTCGTATGACATGTTTTGGTCCCAGCATGGTATCGTCGCGTTTAACACTAAAATGCTGTTGTTATTCTGCAGTTACTTTAGACTAACAAGAACAGAGTTGAGAGGAAACCTTGGAATGTTCTACATTTTATGTTTATGTTACTTATGTCAAATGTATTCACTTTGATAACAGTGGTTGCAATGGTGTGATGTAACTCTCTTGCTTAGTATTGACAGGTGCGTGACATGCTTGGAGATGGACGGCTGATTAAACGTCGTCTTCGTGATGGAAAAGGTGTGAAACAC
>JAOQMS010000007.1:18588831-18606354 GCA_027563885.1 Erythroxylum longipes
TCTTCTACGATACTAGATTTGATAATGATGGTCAACCTTTGGAGTTTAGTTCTGGAGAAGGGACTGTAAGTTCTACTTCCGCTTAAATTGACAAGCTCACTTTTTGTACCCTCATTTATAAGTTTTGCCATATTTGTGATGCTGAAGACTCTTATGTTGATGAATTGGAAAGTTTTCTTTGCACTGAAGGTCCCTGAAGGATTTGAAATGGCTGTTCGTTTAATGCTTCCTGGAGAGATAGCTCTTATTACAAGTTCTCCTGATTATGCATATGACAAATTCCCAAGGTTTCAATTGTTCCTTACTGAACTTTGTCTGTTCATTTCTCAGTGAAAAACTCAATAATTTTAAGCTTTGGATTGAATGTATTTTCAGTTTCTCCTATTTTCTTCAGTAACCATTTTTTTGCACTTCAAAAAAATCCAGGCCACCTAATGTTCCTGATGGTGCTAAAGTGCAATGGGAGATTGGGCTTCTTGGTTTTGAGATGCCAAGGGGTAAGTATCGACACTTTCTATAACGGTCACACTACTACTACTGCAACTATCTTCATTGCTTTTTTTCTCAAATCTTATGTTCTTCTGCTTTTACCTTTTGGATTCTCCCACCCTTTTTTCGTTTCTACCATTGTCTCAACTGCCAGCTATCCAAAATTTCGAGTCCAAGGATGCCCCTACACAAGGATGATACGCACAACTCAGTAAATAGTGAGCAAAACTTTGCACCATATTATGTATAAGCAGAACTTTGCAATATATCAGGAATATTTGTCCTGTAAATTTCTTAAAACTTTGTCTTCTAGACTTGCATCTCCTATCGAAGATATGTCGCTTTTTTTAAGTTATTATTTTTTAGTTTTGAATTTTTTATTCAAAAAATAATTTTTAATTTATTTTTCATCTTTTTTATTTTTTATATATTTTAAAAAGTCTTCATAACACATGTTCCTGTGGGTCTATCGCAAACATTCTCTATATTTTAGGAGTAAAGTTGCGTATTATCAAACCTCTCTAGACTCTGCGTTAATGCGGGATTCAACTGGGTATTTAAGATGATGATGATGATATAAAATTTTCACTCTTTTATATATACACATTTAGTTGTAAAATTGCAAATAATATTTATAAGTTCAGGAAAGACATGTAAGACTTACAAAAAAAAAGTATAATAATACATATAATTTTGAGAAATATATAAAATTTTTAAAATATTATATTATAAACTTAAAAGATCTAAAATTCCATAAAATATTGATATTTGTTAGTCCTTCAAACGGGTTTTCTAATTAAATGATTAAGGCTAAACGATTTGACCATTCTAATAATAATTTTTCAGGTGATATTACACAGTTTAGATTTAAAATTCCATCTGATCCTAAGGTAATATATTTTGGTGTATATTCAGAAGGAAACCATCTAATTTTATTATCTTTTCGATAATATCCAAACTTATTTAATTCGTCAATTTCTATAGGTTTTTGAGTCCAAAGGTATTTATCTTTTATTTCTCTTTTTCGTTTTTTTCCACTTTGACTAGATTCAGGTTCATCCTGATTCTTTTGATGTTGATCTACATAGAGTTCTTGATCAAATTCATAACCATAAATAATTTCATCTTGATTAGTAATAGGATTTGTAATTTCTTTAGAATTGAGAGTTAATGTATTAACTAATTGCGTAATTTCATCTAATTGTGTTCTAATATCGTTTTCTATATCCTCCATGGTTTAATTAATGTAACATTAGAGTTGTCTTTAGGGTTTATTATATATATTATCTGATAAAGATAATCTAGGTGCAGATATGTTAGTATATTGTATAGGATACTTACTTTCAGGTAATTCTCTAAGAGACATATTTAAATTAATTCTGATTTTAGCTACATCATTAAATAATTGATCCATATAAATTCTATCGGTATCTTTAAATTCAATGCTATGATGAGAGTTAGTTAAAACATAACTTATTTGATAAGTAATATAATATGGATATTGTCCAATAGTTATTAAATTGTTTCTATAAAATTTATAAGATATGGTAATTGTTTTATCTAATTTATGTGATTGTAAAGGTATTCCTAATTTAAGCCTAGTATTAAATTTAATTTTTCCATAAGCTAAATTACCATTTATTATTCCGAGGATTTGTTCTTTTAATTCTGTTAATCTTTCATCGATGATAGCTAATCGTATGGGTGAATCTATTCCTTCGTGAAATGTTGATTTTAATAAAATTTAAATCATAGAAAGATGTATATAACCAATTTTACCAATTGTTAAGTAACGTTTTTGAAGCTATACAAATTGTAGCTCCTGTATCTATGTATGCATTTAATTTTTTATTATGAATTATTACTTGAATAAAGGTTGTATTCGTATTCAGTTGTTGATTATAAACTTTGTGATTCGTATTGATAGAGTGAAGTAATAGTTGAATCTATCTCATAATCTGATTCAATAGGTTATAATTTTGATTGTGTTGCAAGATTAAGAAAATTAATTTTCTCTTTAAATTTATTCTGATTTCGTTTTGGGCAATTGTTTGCATAATGGCCTTCTTCCTTACAGAGCCAACATCTACATTGTTTTTTTATTTTGGGGGCAAAACTTTTTCTTGGTTTTATATTGTCGATAATTTTTGCGTCTAAAAAATCGTTAAGAGGGGAATTTTTAGGATATTTTTTCCATTTTGTATAATTTTTCCATTTCGGGTATTTTTTCCAATGTGAGATTTTTAATTTTGCTTTTCCATGTGTAAATGAATCACATCCATATTGTTGTGGTATTTCAGAATATTTTGAAAAGCATAATTGAGTTTCTGTGTGTCTTAATATTTTTATGTAATCTTGCTTCTAAACATTTTTGAGCTAAAACTTCCTTTGTAATGGTGATAGCGCCGCCTAGATTATATGCAACTAAATTAGTAGCTTGTTTTTTCAAAAATGTTTCCTCGACTGTTCTATTTATGGGATAAGATAATTTTTGAATAAACATTTGAATATTCATTTCACTTTTAATGCAAGATTAGTTTTTTGTTGTATTTGATTTAATTGTTGTTGTATTTGTTCGATTATTATTTTATTTTGATTTTCTAACCTTTGTATAAAATTTATGAAAACTGTATATTTTTGTATTAGGCCATTTAATTGTGATTCTATTTGAACTTGTTTTTCTAATATTTTATATACTTTTGTAATACTCATAACATATTCTTAATGTGGGTAGATAATTCATGGAGTTGTGTTTTAATAGTGCTAATATCTTTTCCTATATTTTGTTCTTTAGTTTGTTGTTCATGTTGATTAATTATTTTAGGATCAGTGATAGGTATCGATTTATCTAAATTAATTCCTAGTTCAGTGAATCTAATAGGTCTAGTTAATCTAACAGATTGTGATCTACGTAAAGGAATTGAAGGTTTATTATATATATATTATTTGATAAAGATAATCTAGGTGCAGATATGTTAGTATATTGTATAGGATACTTACTTTAAGGTAATTCTCTAATAGACGTATTTAAATTAATTCCAATTTTAGCTACATCATTAAATAATTGATCCATATAAATTCTATAAGTATCTTTAAATTCAATGCTACGATGAGAGTTAGTTGAAGCATAACTTATTTTATAAGTAATAGAAAATGAATATTGTCCAATAGTCATTAAATTGTCTCTATAAAATTTATAAGTTATGGTAATTGTTTCATCTAATTTACGTGATTGTAAAGGTATTCTTAATTTAAGCCTATTATTAAATTTAATTTTTCCATAAGATTTTTACAGAGAGAGTTAATAACTTTTATTTCATGTTTCGACAATTGCCAAGGGTTATGTTATATAGAAGAAAGGAGAAGAAACGACAAAAGACTAATAATATAGCTGACACGGAATAAAGTAAAAGTAAAAAGAAAAAGAAATTAAGTGAAGAAAGATAAAAGCTAAAGGTGGTTGGCCAATTGTCAGCCACTTATTATAATAATTATATAATGCCAAACTAAAAAAGTAAACAAAACTATATACTTTAGTTTTCAATAATTAATTCGTCAGTGCTGCTGTTGTCTTTGAGAGGCGCTGATGTTGATGGGCATAGGGCACACTTGTGTGTTGGATAATTATGCAATTGCTTGCATATTGAATTTTTTCCAATCGAGAGATAAATAGTCAAAAATGCCTACTGTATGGGAGAACTATGCTTCCATTTGCTTCATTAGTTGAAGAGATTCTGTTGCTATTGATTGGAGATAGTTAGAAGTCATGAGTAAATTAGGTCCTCGATAATCGAGTTTGAGGAGTGAGTTAGTGCTGATTTTTAAACACTGATTATAGACTCCTTCAATGCAATTGAGATTAAAATGATTGATTAAATCCCATGAAATTTCATGTTTTGGTGGTTCGTCAATTGGTGGGTCCAGTCCATTGCTAATTCCGATCTGGATATAAGCAAAATTTGGAATTTGTAATGTAGACTCCTGGATATTGTCGGCTTTGGTGAAAATGGGGTAGGTACTGAATATCTTGAGAAAAATTTCTCGGTCCTTGGCAAATCTGTCATTGTAATTTTTGACTGCTTAGATAAAGCCAACAAGGAAATTGGCCAAACTGTGTAAATTGGTGAGATAGACAGTATCAATCAATCCATTTTGGAAAAAGAGATATGTGGTTAAAGGTTCGGCTTCCGGTAGAATAATTGCTTTAGGTCCATATCTCCCGCAGTTCTGTGAATAATATTGGAATTGTTTCTAGGCTTCAATCCATTCGTTTAATGCTTAGAAACATTCATAAAACATATCTGGTGTACTCTTTTTCATTTCTTCCTTGATAGCCCGAGTTGGAATAGAATTAATCCGTTCAATATTGATGGGCTTACCTAATTTAATGAATCCTTTAGGCTTGCTATAGCTGTTTCCATTCTCTGGTTAATATATCTGCAAGACTGTTAGCAGAAGATGATATATAATTGATATGAAAAGAATATTGATTTAATTCTAATTGCCACCGAATTAATCTCCCTTGATTATAATTTTTTTATTTGATATTTCGTAAAATTACATAAATATTTCGAATCAGTCTGAATATGAAATTCGACTGGTAATAAATCTACTTTCCATTTTCTTAAAGTTTTAATACATGCAAGTGTCTCCTTCTTATAAATTGGATATTTACTTTCAGTGGGAGAAAATGTCCCATTGATATATTTACATAACATATATTTCCTTAAATTGGGAGGTTTAGCTAGAAGGCATCATGCCCATGTGTCAATACTTGCATCAATTTGGAAAAGTAGTGTATCCTTTATATCATAATTATATAAAGATGGTAAATAGCTACAAAGTGATTTTAAACGTTTAACATTTTTGGTATCTTCAAGCGTCCATGACCATTGTAATTGTTTTCGTTCTTTTGCCAAATTTTTAAGAAATCCTTGATCATATATATAATTTAATAATCCTAAAAGTTTTTGAACTTCGGTTATATTTTTACATGTATTAGGAAAAGTTTGTAGTTTTTAAGGATATTAGGTTGTAATTGGAGAAATCCCTTAGAAATTTGAATTCCTAGATATTCAATATTTTGTTGTGCTAACTTAATTTTCTTTTTACTTAAAATTAATCCTTTCTGTTGACATCGCAGTAGGATATGCTTAATTTTTTGTAAATGATCTTTTTTATCTTTATTAGAGAAAATAATAATATCATCTATATATACTAAAGAAAATGCTTCTAATCCTTCAAAATTATTATCCATAAATCTTTGATATATACCAGGGGCTTGTTTTAATCTAAAAGGTAAGACATTTCATTGATAATGTTTTTGTGGGAGACAAGTAAAAGCTGTTAAAGGTTTTGTATTATCATGTAATCGTAATTGCCAATAACCAGATTTTGCATCTACAGTAGTAAACCAATGTTGTACTTTTAATTTATTTAGAATATAGTCCTTTCTTGGTAATTTATAAGCATCTCCTTCGGTTGCTTCATTTAATTTTTTATAGTTAATGACCATTCGTCTTTTACCTCTTTTTTGCTCTGAATTAATATTTACATAGAATGCTAGGGGTGAATGTTTACTTATACTGGGTGAAATTGTTTTTGTAATAATTCCGTGCATTTTGTTATGAATTCTTGTACATCAATTGGAGTATAAGGGATATTATTATGAATATTTATTTCTTGTGTAGGATCCTGTAATTTTATTTCAATTAATTGATTATTTGTATTTTTTAAAGGATCTAATAGGTTTTCACTACAAACATGTTCGATTAATGTTTCAATTTTAGTTTGTAAAGAAATATTGTTGAGAATATAGAAGTGTTGGTAATTTAGTTTTTCTATTATGTGTTTTAATGTTTGGTAATACGTATTATGGTAAATTGGTATTTTAATATTATTTAATTCCGATTAAAAATTTAATACTAGGAGTTCTTAATGTTATATAATGTAAATACTGACAAAAGGGATTATATAATTTAAGAAATTATTACCTAAAATTAATGGTAATCTAGATTCTTGTTGATAAATGGATGGGACGATAAATGTATAATTTTCAATAATAATATTATTATAATAACTAACATACAAAATAGATTCTATACTTCTATCAGCAATTTTTATTTGAAAGGGTTTATTTAATTTTTTCCAATTGTTATAAGATAGGTATAAATCCATAACTGATAACTTGTCAGATGATTAAAGAAATCAATAATATCAATTGTATTTAAACATACAAAACTAATATATAACACAAATAAACATGGCTGAAGATATTGGTTTTTACAGGTTGTTTTTTCCAAAACTTGTTGATACTAAGGCTTGAGGATTGGATTTTGAAAATTTTTAAAGGCTTTTTCTGCTTCAATTTTGGTGGTGTAGGCTTTATGAATAATATATGGTTTTCTAGTGATATGTACAGAGGCTTTATGCCATTCATCATATAGACCGGCCATAGGTCCATTGAAAATAACATAGGTTTTGCTTTCCTTGAGATCTTCTTTCTTTTAAGCTAAAATGGGTTCAGATTGGGTAATAGTGGAAATGGATGTTTGAACAAATTGTTGTGGAGTAATAAGCTGAATATTTGAACGAAGTTGTTTTTTTAATAATTGGATAGTAGAGCGAAGTTGGTTTATTTTCTTTGTAACAATGCTTACTTGTTGTTGTAAGTCCAATAAGAATATGTTATGAGTATTACAAAACAAGTATATGAAATATTAGAAAAACAAGTTCAAATAGAATCACAATTAAATGACCTAATACAAAAATATACAGTTTTCATAAATTTTATACAAAGGTTAAGCTAAATTACCATTTATTATTCTGAGGATTTGTTCTTTTAATTCTGTTAATCTTTCATCGATGATAGCTAATCGTATGGGTGAATCTATTCTTTCTTGAAATCTTGATTTTAATAAAATTTGAATCGTAGAAACATGTATATAACCAATTTTATTTTGTTTATTTTCAAGGATTTTTGTAGTTGTCTATAAATTTGTTCTTGATTGATTAGAGGAAGTCGAATATGTCCATGACACTGATCTATACAAATTGGAGTTTCACGAATTAATTTTCCATAATAGATAATATTTTGTCTATTTATCAAATTATGAAAAGGTTGATATTTAATATCTTGTCCTGATTTAAGATTTAATTATGCTTTTGCTATTTATTTTTGTTTTTCTTTAGACAATAGAGTAGTTAGATGAAAAATTCTAGTTGATTCTATTATTTCTAAATTGTCGATATCTAATATATTTTGATTTTGATTTTCAGTATTTTCTATAATGATTTCTGACATGATGATTGATGATCTTGGAATTGAGCGATTGAAAAAAGTTAATTCTTGTTGATAAAAATGATATTAACTTTGAGCTAGATCTAAGGAATCTTTTATTGGTTTAAGTCCATCGGGATTACTAATCATAAATTGTACATAGTTGTCAAAATACGTAATACAAAGAGTATACTGATAATTTATGTATTTGAGCAGGAGCTGATTGAGGCTGAGTCTTCAGGTTGTGGGTTAAGATGTGTCTGTTGATAATGTTCTCCAAAGCATTTATGCAATTGATATAGTTCTTTTTTTTCTTCTTAACTATAGATGATTGTATTATTTGTAATTCGATCCTGGCAAAGTTGTATTTCGGCATCTAGTTGAGGTGAAGGTTGATAGATGAAAGCTAAATGTTGAGATCAGGTAGTGAAATATGAAATGATTTGTTTACTGAGGTGTGCTTTTTTCGTTGTCAACTAGATGAATGTATGCAGAGATTTACAAGTCCAACAATCTGTATATTTGTTTCCTGAAAAGATGATTAAAGCAAAATTTGATAATCTATATGAGGATGGAAAAATTTATCAAATAGATATTGTTGTAAGATAGGTATAAATCCATAACTTGTCAGATGATTAAAGAAGTCAATAATATCAATTGTATTTAAACATACAAAACTAATAGATAACATAAATAAACATGGCTAAAGATAATAAATACTAAGTATTATTTGCATAATAAATGATGAAATAAAAGTTTTTAACTCTCTCTGTAAGCCTCTCTCTGTGTAAACCTCTCTATCCTATCTTAGCCTACAGATTGGTGTTTAAAAGGAAACGAGGAATACAGGTATGCATTTTAAGACTCTTCTTTCATCATTTATTATGCAAATAATACTTAGTATTTATTATCTTCAACCATGTTTATTTATGTTATCTATTAGTTTTGTATGTTTAAATACAATTGATATTATTGATTTCTTTAATCATCTGACAAGTTGTGGATTTATACCTATCTTACAACAATATCTATTTGATAAAATTTTCCATCCTCATATAGATTATCAAAATTTGATTTAATCATCTTTTCAGGAAACAAATATGAGTCTTAATACAAATTGTTGGACTTGTAAATCTTTGCATACATTCATCTAATTGACAACTGAAAAAGAACACCTCAATAAACAAATCATTTCATATTTCACTATTAGCTTTTATCTATCAACCTTCACCTTAACTAGATGCCGAAATACAACTTTGCCAGGATCGAATTATAAATAATACAATTATCTATAATCAAGAAAAAAGAACTATACCAATTGCATAAACGCTTTGGAGAACATTATCAACAGGCACATCTTGACCCACAACCTGAAGATTCAGCCTTAATTAGCTCCTACTCAAATACATAAATTATCAGTATACTCTTTGTATTATGTATTTTGACAACTATGTACAATTTATGATTAGTAGTCCCGATGGACTTAAACCAATAAAAGATTCCTTAGATCTAGCTCAAAGTCAATATCATTTTTATCAACAAGAATTAACTTTTTAAATCACTCAATTCCATGATCATCAATCATCATGTCAGAAATCATTATAGAAAATACTGAAAATGAAAATCAAAATATATTAGATATCGACAATTTAGAAATAATAGAATCAGCTGGAATTTTTCATCCAACTACTCTATTGTCTAAAGAAAAACAAAAACAAATAGCAAAAGCACAATTAAATCTTAAATCAGGATAAGATATTAAATATCAACCTTTTCATAATTTGATAAATAGACAAAATATTATCTATTATGGAAAATTAATTCATGAAACTCCAATTTGTATAGATCAGTGTCATGGACATATTCAACTTCCTCTAATCAATCAAGAACAAATTTATAGAAAACTACAAAAAATCCCTGAAAATAAACGAAATAAAATTGGTTATATACATCTTTCTATGATTCATTTTATTAAAATCAACATTTCAGGAAAGAATAGATTTACCCATACGATTACCTATCATCGATGAAAGACTAATAGAATTAAAAGAACAAATCCTCGGAATAATAAATGGTAATTTAGCTTATGGAAAAATTAAATTTAATACTAGGCTTAAATTAGGAATACCTTTACAATCACATAAATTAGATGAAACAATTACCATAGCTTATAAATTTTGTTTCTGGGCTTCAGTCCATTCGTTTAATGCTTGGAAACATTCATAAAACATATCTAGTGTACTCTTTTTCATTTCTTCCTTAATAGCCTGAGTTGGAATAGAATTAATCTTTTTCATATTGATGGGCTTACCTAATATCTTCATTTTGGTTTCTACAGATTGTTTTTCCAAAACCTGTTTATACTGAGGCTTGAGGACTGGATTTTGAAATTCTTTAAAGGCTTTTTCTGCTTCAATTTTGGTGGTGTAGGCTTTATGAATAATAGATGGTTTTACAGAGGCTTTATGCCATTCATCATACAGACTGACCATAGGTCCATTGAAAATAACATAGGTTTTGCTTTCCTTGAGATCTTCTTTCTTTTGGGCTAAAATGGGTTCAGACTGGGTAATAGTGGAAATGGATGTTTGAACAAATTGTTGTGGAGTAATAAGCTAAATATTTGAAGGAAGTTGTTTTTTCTAATAATTGGATAGTAGAGCGAAGCTGGTTTATTTCCTTTGTAACAATGCTTACTTGTTGTTATAAATCCAATAATTCTGCTTCCTTTTCGTTTAATGAATTCTTCAGGCTTGCTATAGCTATTTCCATTCTCTGGTTAATATATCTGCAAGACTATTAGCAGAAGATGATATATAATTGTTATGAAAAGAATATTGATTTAATTCTAATTGCCACCGAATTAATCTCCCTTGATTATGATTGGTTTTTATTTGATATTTCGTTAAATTACATAAATATTTCAAATCAGTGTGAATATGAAATTCGACTGGTAATAAATCTACTTTCCATTTTCTTAAAGTTTTAATACATGCAAGTGTCTCCTCATGAATTGGATATTTACTTTCAGTTAGAGAAAATGTCCCATTGCTATATTTACATAACATATATTTCCTTGAATTGGGAGGTTTAGCTAGAAGGCATCCTGTCCATGTATCAATACTTGCATCGATTTGAACAAGTAGTTTGTCCTTTATATCATAATTATATAAAGTTGGTAAATTGCTACAAAGTGATTTTAAATGTTTAACATTTTCGGTATCTTCAAACGTCCATGACCATTGTGTTTTAGTACTAAATTTTAATTGTAATTGTTTTCTTTCTTTTTCTAAATTTTTAAGAAATCCTTGATCAGATATATAATTTAATAATCCTAAAGGTTTTTGAACTTCAGTTATATTTTTACATGTATCAGGAAAAGTTTGTAGTTTTTTAAGGATATTAGGTTGTAATTGGAGAAATCCCTTAGAAATTTGAATTCCTAGATATTCAATATTTTGTTGTGCTAACTTAATTTTCTTTTTACTTAAAATTAATCCTTTCTGTTGACATCGCAGTAGGATATGCTTAATTTTTTGTAAATGATCTTTTTTATCTTTATTAGAGAAAATAATAATATCATCTATATATACTAAAGAAAATGCTTCTAATCCTTCAAAATTATTATCCATAAATCTTTGATATATACCAGGGGCTTGTTTTAATCCAAAAGGTAAGACATTTCATTGATAATGTTTTTGTGGGGGACAAGTAAAAGGTATTAAAGGTTTTGTATTATCATGTAATCGTAATTGCCAATAACCAGATTTTGCATCTAAAGTAGTAAACCAATGATGTCCTTTTAATTTATTTAGAATATAGTCTTGTATTGGTAATTTATAAGCATCTCCTTCGGTTGCTTCATTTACGCCCACACTTGTGTGTTGGATAATTAAGCAATTGCTTGCAGATTGAATTTTTACAATCGAGAGATAAATCATAAAAAATGACTGCTGTATGGGAGAACTGTGCTTCCATTTGCTTGATTAGTTGAAGAGATTCTGTTGCTATTGGTTGGCGATAGTTAGAAGTCATGAGTAAATTAGGTCCTCGATAATTGAGTTTGAGGAGTGATTCAGTGCTGATTTTTAAACACCGATTATAGACTCCTTCAATGCAATTGAGATTAAAATGATTGATTAAATCCCATGAAATTTCATGTTTTGGTGGTTCGTCAATTGGTAGATATAGTCCACTGCTAATTTCGATCTGGATATAAGCAATTTTTGAAATTTGTAATGTAGACTCCTGGATATTGTCATCTTTGGTGAAAATGAGGTAGGTACTGAATATCTTGAGAAAAATTTCTCGGTCCTTGGCAAATCTGTCCTTGTAATTTTTGACTGCTTGGATAAAGCCAACAGGGAAATCGGCCAAACTGTGTAAATTGGTGAGATAGACAGTATCAATTAATCCATTTTGGAAAAAGAGATATGTAGTTAAAGGTTCGGCTTCAGGTAGAATAATTGCTTTTCCTATACAATATACTAACATATCTACGCCTAGATTATCTTTATCATATAATATATATAATAAACCTTCAATTCCTTTACTTAGATCACAATTTGTTAGATTAACCAGACGTATTAGATTCACTGAACCAGGAATTAATTTAGATAAATCAATACCTATCACTGATCCTAAAATAATTAATCAACATGAACAACAAACTGAAGAAAAAAATATAGGAAAAGATATTAGCACTATTAAAACACAACTCCCTGAATTATCTACCCACATTAAGAATATGTTATGAGTATTACAAAACAAGTATATGAAATATTAGAAAAACAAGTTCAAATAGAATCACAACTAAATGACCTAATAAAAAAATACAGTTTCATAAATTTTATACAAAGGTTAGAAAATCAAAATAAAATAATAATCGAACAAATACAACAATAATTAAATCAAATACAACAAAAAAATGATCTTGCATTAAAAGTGGTATAAGAGCTAGAACCTCATAAAGACAACTCTAATGTTACATTAATTAAACCATGGAGGATATAGAAAACGATATTAGAACACAATTAGACGAAATTAAGCAATTAGTTAATACATTAACTCTCAATTCTAAAGAAATTACAAATCCTATTACTAATCAAGATGAAATTATTTATGGTTATAAATCTGATCAAGAACTCTATATAGATCAACATTAAAAGAATCAGGATGAACCTAAATCTAGTCAAAGTGGAGAAAAACGAAAAAGATTAATACCTTTGGACTAAAAAACCTATGGAAATTGACGAATTAAATAAGTTTGGATATTATCAAAAAGATAATAAAATTAGACGGTTTCCTTCTGAATATAAACCAAAACATATTTCCTTAGGACCAGATGGAATTTTAAATCTAGACTGTGTAATATCACCTGAAAAATTATTATTAGAATGGTCAAACCGTTTAGCCTTAATCATTCAATTAAAAAAACCGTTTGAAGAACTAACAAATATCAGTACTTTATGGAATTTTATTACTTATAAAACTACTAGTATTGTACTTAATTTTCTTTTAGGTAATGAAATACGAATCAAAAATACTTCAGAATTTTTAAACGCTATAGAACCTATAAAAGCTTTTCAAGTAATCACCAATGAAATTTTAAACGCTATAGAACCTATAAAAGCTTTTCAAGTAATCACCAATGAAATTTATAAAGAATTTATTGGTAAAGATATAACATCTTATAAACAAGAAATCGCAAATGAAGAAAGACAAAATGCTCTTTGGCATTTAAACAATATGAGTATATGTAAAAATATGATAGTAGTTAAAGTCACTTTCATTTCTTACAAATAGATATTAACTTTTAAAATTTTATGTGAAGTTTTAAGTTTAATATTTAGCAAGATTAAAATCAAAAACACTTTTTATAGTATATACAAGTAATGAATAATTATAGCAATTTCACTATAAGTAAATAAAATTTTAAATAAATTTCTTATAAAAGCATATTAAAATATTTTTATGCTATAATTTAATTTTATAACATGCTATTTTAATAAAATAATCAATACATTTAGCATAATATACCAAACATGTTTTTATAATAATGATTACATTTATATTATTTTGAAATATATGTTAAGATTAATAAAGAGATTAAGGCATATATATATGCTAATTTAATATTGTTTATATACATATTGTGTGTATATATATAGTATATAAGATTAAGAAGTTGGAAAAATGGTCATTTTTTACCCTAAGCTTTACATCTACTAACAAATTTAACCCTAAGTTTAATAAAACTCTAACATTTGGAAAATGTTTAAATATAATCCTAAAATAATGAAAAAGCTGACAACTAGATGACGCCATCAATTTTTTGCCAAATCATCGATGACTTGGTAATTTTTAATATTATTTTGTTACTTAATAAAAATTTAAATATTTTATTAATTATTTACCTATGAGACTCATCGTATTTAATTAACCTTAATTTTGATTAGTAAGTTAACCCTAACTTGTATTAACCTAACAATTAAATTAACTAAATAGCTTACTAACTAATTATAATTATTATCTACGACATAGTTAACTTCCAAGTTCACTAATAAAGTTAAAATCCTTAAAGTCAAAATTCCTAATTTTTCACCGATCTTTCCCCTCGTTCATCAATGTCTACAATCGCCCTATGGTAGTAGTTGTGGATCACCTAAAAAGTTGTCACCAATCACCCTACAAAGTCGTCATCAATTGCCTACGTCGTCGTCACCAATCACTCAACAAAATCATCACCATTTTCAACTTGACAGCGTGTTGAGTTTACTGAGGTAAAAAATTTACGTCTTGAGTTTATTGTTGCCTATCTACTCTGTTTGTTAGATTTTGTTGTGTGTTTTGATTTCTTTCTTCTTGTGGGTTGTATATGGGAGGTAATCCTATGTTGGAAGATATCTGTGTTGGGTTGCCTCTGATGCGGTCCCATCTTGAGTTTGTTGTTTCTACTTTGTTAGATAATGTCGTGTGTTTTGGATAATTTCTTCTTATGGTCTACACATGGGAGGCAATCCTAAGTGAGGACATATTTGTTTTGGTTGATTTCCTAATTTATCTTTAGTTTTTATTATCTAGCAATTGATCAAATGTATAAGATGATATTTACTCATTGATTTCTATTATAATTACATTTTTGGTTAACTCTAAAATTAATACCATCTATATTTAGTAAGGAATTATTTTACATGGACATTAGATTTTTAACTTATCAAATGTGTGCAGATTGTACATTGTTCATTTCAAATAATTTTACTTACACAAAAATTGGATATCACTGATATATATATGTTTTGTTTTCAAATTTTAGCTAACAATCTGATTGAACAATTACTAATAAAGTTAAGAATTTACAGTACTTGAAAGTTACAACTCTTGTTGGAATTTGAATCACTTCATTTCCTGATAAATGTAGTATTCTTCTCTTAACAGGTAAGATGACTATCTTTATTACTAAAATTATTTACTTCGCATTCATGATTTGAAGAAGTGCTTTTATGGCTTTATTTGCAAACTTAATTTTGAAATATACAATTCTTGCTTTCTAGTCGGCCAATTAATGCGGCATGAGTAATTGTCCATCTCAAGAAATATGGTAAAATACTTGCATGAGACCATTAGGAACTTATACAATAAATAGCTTAATTAATCATTTTTTCATATACATATAGCATGCGATTGTTTTATAACCTTGTATTTGTATCGCTAGAAATCTTGGTATTATTTTGATGGACTACTAAAAGAAGTGATACTGAATGTAAACTCTAGCAATTGGTTTATGTACGTGACTTAGTGGCTACAAACATGGTTGATATGAGATTTATGTTGTCGATAATGCTTTTGTAAAATCGTTACAGTGATAACGTAGTGCCTTTAGCATAATAAGCTAAAATTATATCACCTATTATGTTCAATACTGCACTTATCTTTAAAACATCTCAAATAATGAGTTGAAGTCATTTCCAAAATAAAATTTATGTTATTTTTGTCCAATATTAAGGTTTTTGCCTTCTTATTTGTCTATCTTTTTTTTAAAAAAAAATTGTATGGTCCATCCAATTTGCTCTAGTCACTTTTATCTTAAAATGCATTAATGTTGGCTTTAACTTTTACGTAGATGTATCACTTAAGAATGGTTGACTAAAAAATGTTGTTTAAAATTTAAGTGGTGACCCAATGCATATAGTTAGGAGTTTGTAATATAGGTTATCTATATTGCTTAGTTTTTAGAATGTATAAATCATTTCATTGCATTTTTATTTTAACTTATTTGTATGCTTATATTTATCTCCTACAATCAATGAGTTCTAACCTTTTATTTTCTATCAATTTAATGATTTGGCCTAAATTATGTGTTTACACTATTTTAATTAAACTCATAGTGTAGTTCTTGCTTGTGAATTCATTGTTACGTTTGAGTCTCTAATATTGATGAAGTTATTTTTTTAATGGTTACTTTATAGGTTTTAATGGCTCAATATGGAAGCATAAGGCTTTTTCAAGGTGGCTATTTCATGTTACATATTGAATTCAAATATGGTGGTGAGGATATTGCTACATATTAGAATGTTGACATTGACTATATTAGTAATAGACAAATATATGAGATGGGAGTAGAGTTAAGGTATGATCAAATTGATAAGGCATATTATAAAGTATCTAGTTTTAACTTTAAAGAGTCACTAACTTTCAAAAAAAACTTTAAAGAGTTACTAAGAGTTATAGAGTCAAATGAAAGTTATACTAGGCTAGCAAACCTTATGTAAATACATAGGATTGTTGATATATATGTAACTCATAATGCAAAAACACCTATATATGCTTCTGACATATTACATATTAATGGAGGAGAGGCCCATAATGATGATGAACAGGGAGTTAATATAGACGAGAATATGGACGGACAGGGTGAACAAATGGATGAGAATATGGAGGAATTGAGTTCATATATGAATAAAAATTTAGAGGAACAAGGTGCATAAATGGATGAGAATATGGACGAATAGGGTTCAGATGTGAATAAAAATTTAAAGGAACATGTTTAAGATGTGAGTAAAAATTTGGAGGAACAAGGTGCACAAATGGATGAGAATTTAGAGGAACAGGGTGCACATATGGATGAGAATTCGAAAGAATAGGCACAATTTCAATCAAACTTCTATATAGACATTCCAAATGACCATCATATAGTTGAAATTGAATCATCATATTGTGGTAGTGTTGTTAGCACTAATGACTATCCTAGTAGAAAGAAAGTAGGTAAAGCTTTACGTAAACTCAGCTCAAATGTTAGGAATAATCCTATAAATATTTTACATAACTAGAGGTTGGGAATGGAGTTCAGAAATGCAAAATAATTTAAAGATGTTGTTGACAATTATGCAATAATACTAGATACAATGTTAGGTTTAAAAAGTGTGTGAGTAATCAGATTAGGTATGTGTGTATTGATAGATGCTCATGCGTTTTGTATGCTAGATATGATAAGAATGAGAGACGTTTCAGGGTTAAAACTTATAATCCTTATCACTTGTTCCATAATAAACAAACCAAAATTGATTTATTCCAAATTCTTGATTAGACAATTCAAAGATAGAATTTTGGAGAAGCCTAGTATCATAAGTGAAAAATGGTCAAAGAATGTAGAGAGAAACTCCATATTTTTGTTAATTCAAGGATGTGTAAAAGAGCAAAGAAGAGATTGAGGAAAGAGAGAGGAACATATTATATTATTGAATATGTGAAATTGT
>JAOQMS010000007.1:18606454-18619114 GCA_027563885.1 Erythroxylum longipes
AAGGTTATGTACATGAGTTGAAGATAAGTAATCAAGTGTTATGTTATATAGAATATTAATACTTCTTTATATTTTATGAGGAAAGAGAGAGGAACATATTATATTACTGAATATGTGAAATTGTAAGGTTATGTACATGAGTTGAAGATAAGTAATCAAGTGTTATGTTATATAGAATATTAATACTTCTTTATATTTTATTGTAATTCAAAAGATTGTACATTTGTTTTAATGCCATGAAAAGAGGGTGGAAGCATTTAAAACTAAATTTTGGATTGATAGATGCTTCCTAAAGATAGAATTTTGAAGCCAATTATTAAGCACAATTGGTAAGGATGGTGATGGAGGAATGTATCCATTGGATTGGGTAGTTGTAGAGGTAAAAAACACATATTCATAGACTTGATTTATGAATTTATTAGCATTTGATTTGGAATTGGAAGATAGTGAAGGAATTATGGTCATATCTAAAATGCAGAAGGTATGTTAATATACTTAAAATTGAAATCATTATATGAATATATGAAATATTAACCAATATCTTTTTAATTTGATTTAGTGATTATTTAAGGTTGTAAAGGAGACTTTGTCAAATGTAGATCACCGAATGTGTGTCAGACATATATATCACAATTGGCATGTCTGGAAAGAAAATGACCTCAGAAAGTAGTTTTGGAATTGTGCTTGGTCAACCTATGTTGAAGATTTCAACGAGCAACTGAAGAGGATTGACAAAATAAGCTATGAATGTGCTTCAGTGTTACTTGAATATCCTAAAAAGAGGTGAGCCATATGTTATCAATCCTTTGAAACTAAATGTTTGATAGTTGACAATAATATGAATGAAACGTTTAATGGGTAGATCCTATAAGCAAAGGATAGACCAATGATTAGCATGCTTGAGACAATTAGGATAATGGTAATGAAGAGGCATGCTGAAAGGAGACATATTGTAGTTAGGTAGACGTCAGATATTGCACCAAATATAATGAAGAAGTTAGAGAAAAAAAAAGAAGCAATGCAATAGAGAATTGTATGGAACGAAGATGGTGCTTATGAAGTTTCAAAGGGTGATGGAAAGCATACTGTCAAGATTTGTAGACAACAAAAATGTAGTTGTCGAGCATAGGACCTATAAGGATACCCATGCAAACTTGCGATTAATGCAATCCATCACTCTTTGAGACATTCTTAGGTTGGTGCTATAGGAAGGGTCATTTCATGAGTTTTTATGAACATATGTTACAACCAATTAGAGGTGATTCTTGCCTTTAAATGATGCAGAGGTGATACATCCTCCACCTAAGAGGTTATGCCCTATAGACCCAAAATTGCAAAAAGGAAACATCAAAATGAGCCAAAGAAAACGAAAATTCCAAGCAAATTATGTCATGACATGTAAGTGCAAAAATACCAAAAATGTGATCATTCCATCTATAACTACAGAAAATGGAACAAGGACACCTCAACTAAGCATGTTAAGGCTTCTTTACAGGTGTGTACACCTTACTTCAATAATATGAATACAGTTTTATAAACATATACTAACTAATGTTTATCATTGTGTTAATCAGGTTAGAACAAAGGCAACTTCACATCTATACTAGTTTTCATTTTTATATTAGTTATTATTGGCTTTAATGACTGACAAAGTTGTTTTCATTACAACTATAGTTAAGCAACGTGAATTTGGTCGATGATAAT
The DNA here is from genome assembly GCA_027563885.1 of Erythroxylum longipes. Lineage (NCBI taxonomy): Eukaryota > Viridiplantae > Streptophyta > Magnoliopsida > Malpighiales > Erythroxylaceae > Erythroxylum > Erythroxylum longipes. The sequence continues at coordinate 18,608,159 of JAOQMS010000007.1, forward strand.
GTTATACCGAGTCAACAAAACAATATTGTAAAGAATATGTTTTTTTATCAATTTTTCTTAATTGAAATAATTACCAAATGTGTTTCTAATATTTTATCTTCCATTTCCTAGGTTGGTACATTTTGACATGACAATAAAAAAAAGTTTGGAGATGTTAACCCATACTTATTCCAGTTATCATTTGAACCAAGGGGTTTATAGTTTAGAGGAAGTTCTAGTATTACTTTACAACAATTACAAGCTGAAGTAATGAGAAGGAGACCTCATTCACGCAATCATCACAACCTGAACTCTTACAATCAAGTACAAATGAAGCAAACATCAATTAGTGATGCCTTAAACTTTTTGATATTTGTCCCATTGACTTTTTCATAGGTGTGCTACTGGTAATGATGACAAATGTTTACAGTATATTAATAAAAGGTAATCTAACTTTTTGATATTTTGATACTTGTTCCATTTTTTTAAGATTTATATGCTATTGATAATGGTGACAAATGTTTGTGTTGTATAAGCACAAAGTAAATATTGAAGTTTTTTGGCAAGATGTCTCTCTCTCTCTCTCTCTCTCTCTCTCTTTTAGCTTGCTTTTATGCATCTATATCTTGTTCTGTGTCTGTTTGTCTGTGCATCTAGATCTTGTTCTATGTGTATTTGTTTATGCAGTTAAATCTTGTTCTGTATCTATTATATAGTAGTATTCTTTTTGCTACATGAAATAATTCATATAAAAATTTCAAAACCAATTTTTTCATAATATAGTTAAAATTAATATTAACAATTACATTTTTGAAATTCAATACAATATCCCTGTAACATAAGCATAAATAAAAGTTCTAAAACTATAACAAATCATATTATAGTGTTCATTAATATAAACTTCATTTCTTTTTTTCTCTTTTCTTAATAAATTTATGTCCTCCTTCAAAAGCTTCATTTGTTCTTCAAACTCCTTAGTTGTTCTTGTTTCAGCCTCTTTTTTAACATCAATAATTCATTCAATTTTTAAGTCACTTGAATAACTTTTTTGGTAAATTCTTCATCATACCATTTGAAAAAAATGCATTTCCTAACCTAAAACATCCAATTTCATTAAATAAACCTTAAACACAAGTTTAACATTCAATTTCATTAACTAAATAACAATAAATTCTTACTAAATAATTGAGGCATCCATAAATTCTCTAGCCAAGATTATGATCACCCCATAAAGTTCTTAATGGGGCCTTTAACCCACAATAGCAAACCAGATTACCTAAATTTGAACTCACTATTGTATTAGTTGATGATGAGGATTTCATCTACATACTAAAGAAAATCATAACGTAAATTTACCTAAAATGACAACGTCAATGCCAATTATAAAGTAATCTTTGCTAGGTGATAAATATAAATCCTAATTGCCCTAATGTTTCCAATATAGCATCACGCAAGGCACTTAAATATTGGTTACTTGTATTTAGTAGATAATAATGCTTTTATATGATAAAGACCTATATAAACTGGATTTAATCCATGATTCTAAAATTTTTCTATATATGTTAATGCTATTTATGACCTTTAACTAACTAAACTTGAACTAGAAACACCCTAACATAAGCAAACAACTTCAATTCATCTGTATCCAAACAATTTCAACTCATTTATATGCAAAAAAGCTTTAATTCAACTAGAAGTAGCCAAAAATTTAGACATTTATTATGACATTTCAATACCATCTTCTATGACACTAAAAAAGAACTACAAAAAGTTGAAATCATATCTCAACATTTGGAACAAGATCAATCCAGATGAGAGCACTAAAGTTCCCATTGATGCTGAGGAAAGGTCAAAGAAATAGTCTAAAAATCAATTAATAGTAACACTTAAGGGGTTAACAACTCCATTGTGTCTGAAACTGAAATACATGAAAGCAACCCTAGAATACATCTTGTCCTCAATCATAACTTGGCAAAAATAACCAAATAATAAGGATCACGAGCTAAACTATGTTAATTCAAATGCAACCGTTTAAGAATCCCTTAATCATTTATTATTTCAATGTGACTACTCAAAAAATATCAATCCAAAATCAAAAAACCATACAACAAGCGTTAAATGAGAACTTGATTATTTAGGCAAGCAGAGTTTGTTTTTGATGTAAAGGAGACCTAATAACATTATGATTGGCATTAAGCTCCACTATTCATACCATTTGGAGATAAAGGAATATGAGAAATTTCATTGGAGAATCTAAAAACTTTCAAACCTTCTTTTGGGAACCTATCATAAGGATTAGAAAAATCATAATAGTTAAGGGAAACTCAAACTCTATTATGATAAAATGTTTGCTAAATGAAAAAATAGAAAGCCTAATATAATCAAGAAATATATTCCAATCAGAACATTAAAGTCAATGTCAATAAATATGTCAAAGGCAAAGGATTTTTAAATGTAGTAATTTTTTGTAGAATCCATCAAGCTATGAGTATAACATCACCTCTGTAGAAAAGCTCACCTATGAGCCAATAGTTAGACAAAGATGGTTGCTAGGACTACTCTTGGAATCCAGTGTCTCAAACCCTAAAATAAGAGCGACTGAGGGATTCCACACATAAAGAAAAATCCACAAATGAGAGAGATTGAGGGGTTCCACACATAAAGACAAACAGACAAATGAGGGATTCCATACGGTGATTGAGAACTTTAGGGTTACAAACAATGGAGAGGTGAGGGATGGATGGGGGATTGTTTTTGTTAGGTTAATCAATTACTTAACTGAGATAAGTTCATATGTTTCATTTAATTTAAGAAATTTGTTAGGGTTAATTAAATATGGTGGGTCACCAGTAGTCTGCTCAGGGTTCTAAACTTAACAGTGGAAGCTAAACACAAAGGTTGCATTTGTTGTGGGACTTAACCTAACCCCTTACGCATGAGCTGACGATAGCCATGCACTACCTGTGTCCACGTTCCTAAAGGCACCCCTCTCTTTCAAATGATTTATTTGATATTATGGATGACTGGTTACAGAGGGACCGTTTCATTTTTGTAGGTTGGTCTAGCATTTTACTCTTTCCTTGTGCCAATTTCGCCTTAGGGGGTTGGTTCACATGTATAACCTTTGTAACTCCATGGTATACCCATGGATTGGCCAGTTCCTATTTGGAAGGCTACAACTTCTTAATCGCCGCTATTTCTACTCCTGCTAATAGTCCCATAGGTAAACATTAATAAAATTAATAAATTTTATTTTAAGAAAGCTAGCCCCTCATTGCCAGTGTAGGGCTTGTAAAAGCAATAAATAATATGATCTGGTAGAAAACTGATGGTGTCATATAGCCATAAGTTTTTTTTATTTTGGGATTATATTTAAACGTTTACTAAATGTTAGGGAGGGTTAAATTTGTTGATGGATGTAAATCTTAGGATTAAAAATGACCCTTTTGTCTTAAGAAGTTCAAATGCATTATAATCAATCATAATATTGATTTCTATGATATATTATTAAATATATTTAATTAAGGATTGCCTACATTTACAATAGTAGTGCATATAGTGTGCCTACAATTAATAAATCATTAAAAATCATGAAGGTACTTTTTATATAACTTAAGAATAAATGTAAATTAATATCTAAGGTACATTTAATAGTAAGTTTACTTCTTAAAATCATTTTTTCTTTTTCTTTTTATATTATGCATTAATTATTATAAAAAAAGATTTGATACTTTACAAATTTAAAGTTTGATTTATTTTGAAATAGCGATAACAACCTTCTTTTCAATTCAGTCCTTCTAGAAACAGTGGAAGCTTATTTACATGATTGGAAGGGCAAGTCTCTCTCCCATGTTGGTCGTATTGAGTTAGTCAATTCGGTTATTCAAGGTGTCCTCTCCTTTTGGTTGCAGGCCTTTTCCTTACCTGCTACCATCCTTGAGAGGATTACTTCAATGTGTAGACTTTTTGTCTGGGGGGGAAGACATTATCGAGTGGCGTGGGATACGATTTGTACCCCAAAATTCGAAGGTGGCTTGGGGTTGAAACATTGTCGAAAATGGAATTTGGCACTCTTGTCCAAAGTGCTGTGGAACATTCATATCAAAGCAGATTCCCTTTGGGTCCGTTGGATTCATGAAATCTATTTAAAGGAGTCATCGGTGTAGGATTGGCAGCCTCATCGGAGGGACTCCCCTCTCTTGAAAACACTGGCTCACATTCGAAACTTGTTGGTTGACCACCTAGGGGGCCGCAATGAAGTGGAGGGAAAATTGCAGCTTGTGTGTGTCAACGGTTCATTTTCTTCTTCGAAAGTGTATGAGTTGTTTAGGATCAAACATATTGCTAAACCTTAAATGTCCTTTATCTGGAAGCAATACATACCCCTGAAATTCTCCTTTATAGCTTGGCTAAGCTACCATAACAGACTGCCTACCAAAGATAATCTTATGTTTTTGGAGCTAGACCGGCTTTGTTGTTTCTGCCAAGATAGTGATGAATCTGCTAACCACTTGTTTTTCAAATGCTCTGTTACAGGTGACATCTGGAAAGGCATTCGGTGTTGGTTGGGTATGACCTGAAATATGTCCTCTTTATCTAGCGCTGTTAAATGGATTCGAAAAGGCTATAATGGAGCTCAATTACGAAGCAAAACGGCAAGGTTAGCACTGCTGTCTACTATTTATTTGATATGGAAAATGAGAAATGCGGTCTTACTTGATACTGCTTCTTTCTCGAGCTTTGATGTTATATACAAGATTAAACTTACAATTTATAAGATTTTGTATAGGTTGTACCCTAGTGAAATGATACAATTTTGAGGTGCGGTTTTTGTGTATTGGGCTGTTCTTTTTTTTCCAAAGGGTGTTATGGGGTTTTTGTTAGAAGACTTGTCTTTGCACAAGAGATGTGTAGAAGGGGTTTCCGTATACATTCTTTCCTAGAGGGGTAATGTTGTTGAACTATGCTGTTTCCAAGAACTTTTTTTTCTTCTATTTTTGGTATATGCTTGGCCTTTTGGTGTGTGCTCCTCCTTGGTAACAAAATCCTGGATGTATCAATTAGTAAGGGGTTTCCTGGAAGTAATGGGTAAAGTTTGAGGATGACTGGTGTATCGCTGGAAGAGGTGGCTGGTTGTGGTACAGGTTGTTTACTACGGTGGGAGTAGCCTGATGATGGTGCTTGGTAACTCTCCTGATCTGTTTTGAATTTGAGCTGTTGGTTGTGCTCACTTAGTTTCAAAGATGTAGCTGAAGCTGTCCACCATATATTTGGTCTGGAAAATAAGGAATGCGGTCTTACTTGACACTGCTTTTGTCTCAATCTTTGATGCCATCTATCAGATTAAACTTGAAATTTATAAGATCTTGTATAAGTTGTACCCTAGTGAACTAGTTACCTTCTGAGGGACAGGCCTCTTATAGTAGGCAGTAGATCATGGTGGGGTCTTTTGTGAATGTATTTGTCCTTTCCCTTTGTAAAAGGGTGTACTGGGCTCCTGGGTAGCATTTCTTTACCAGGGTACCCCACCTTCTCTTGGGGTTTTGGTGCTCACCTGTGCCTAAGGGTTATGTTGCTTTTTATATTTCGGATTGGATTCTCAATCTGTGTACTGGGGGCTTGGGTAGTAGATTTTTTTCACTGTACATGAGCTCTTGTAGACTGGTGCATTTGTTACTTGTGTGATATTCCTCTGAAGGGCTGTTGTTGGAATATAAGTGGGAGTTTATCCCACATTGAAAGAATACAAGGCCTTGAGCATGCATATAAGCCTAGTGAGTTGCTCCTCTTATCACCAATTAGTTTTAGGATGGAATCTCATTTGGGCTTATATGTGCTCAGTTTATTTAGGTTCAATCATATAAAATTTAACATAGTATCAGAGCAGGTTGCTCTTGGGTTACTCGTCACCACCTAGACACGATAAACTGTGTCACTTGTTGGGCCCTAAATTAGGCCAGATGTGAGGGGGGCGTGTTGGAATATAAGTGGGAGTTTATCCCACATTGAAAGAATACAAGGCCTTGAGCATGCATATAAGCCTAGTGAGTTACTCCTCTTATCACCAATTAGTTTTAGGATGGAACCTCATTTGGGCTTATATGTGCTCAGTTTATTTAGGTTCAATCATATAAAATTTAACAGCTGTGCTTGCTGTTGATTGCTGGTTCCCATCCCAGCAGCTGGCAGAGGGGTAGTTGGCGCTCCAGTTCTATAGGGCACTTAGTTATTTTTGTAAATGATGGGGTTGGATTGGAGGGTGCCTTGTTGGAGGCTAGAAGGGACAAATACAATCAATTGATGGAGAAATTGTGGCTAGTTAGCTGCACATTTGGGGGACGAGAGTTTCTGTCTTACCTAGGCGGGGACAAGGGCCATTTTGTTTTCTTAACATGTTTGTTCATTTTGTAGGTAAACCACAATCGGAGTTTCACAAAACACTGTTCATTTGAATGGTACTGTTCACGTGGCACCATGCATGGACGAATATGGTGCTTGTATATGGGCGGACGTTGCATGGCACTGTTCCCACGAGCTCTCCCAGGCTATTGCTACTGTACAAGGTACTACTGTTAGATGGAAGCTACTGTACTGAGCTTGCCGAAGTTCCTCTACACCCGGATTTACTGTTCAACACATCAGAGCACTGTTCACTGCCGGAAGTACTGTTCATTGCCAGCAAGTACAGTTGACTTATGCCAGTTCCATGGGACACTACATGCCTATTGTTCAACTGGCACACTGCCCACTGTAGTACTCATCTGGCCGGAATACTGTTCACTGCCGGAAGTACTATTCACTTCTGGAAGAGTTGGCAGACTGATGGAATTGATGTACATTGTTGTCTCACTGGACTATTTGGAGGGCATTCCAGGAATTTCACCAGGAGCACTGTTCATCGTGGTACTGTAGCAGCCAGTATGTACTATTCACCGTGGCACTGTAGCTGCCGGAATATACTGTTCATGATGGAAAATACTGTTTCCTTTTGGAAACACTGTTCATCGGCGGGTACACTATTCATCCGATGAAAATTTTCAGCATGTGGGAGCAACTTCCTGCCTAGCCTCACCTTGGTTGTTTCTCCCAGTAGAAGTTGCCATTTGATGATTCTGGATTCTGTAACTAACCTCTTTTGAGTTGCATTGGGATACTTTGTTTATTTATTGTGGATGTATTTGGGCTGTGGGTATAATTACTCTCACCTATGGGATCTTTTAGATATATGGGGATTGTCTATCAATCTCCTTTTGACTTTTGTACTATCATTTGTACTTTGTAGGATGTACTGTTTGTATATTGAGGGTCGAGATATGCCCGTAGGACCGTGTAAATCCCAATTTTAATATAATATATTTACATTTTACCAAAAAAAAGAATCTAAAAAATTTATCATTATTGCATCGTTGAGATAATTACCAAAAAATTTGAATTTCATCTACTAAGTACAAATATCTAATGGTGAATAAATTTTTTACGTAGCAATTTTTAAATAAAAATTATACATTTTCAATTAAATATATTATTAAAACGAAACACATTTATGAATTATATTTTAAAGTCAAATGAATGATTTTACTAATTTATATGAATTATTAATTACAATATCTAGAGCTATTTCTTCTCAAAGTTACCACTTATTAAATTATAGGAAAAGTAACTCTCTCTGTTAAACACACGCATATATTAAAGACATTTATTTAAAATAAACATCAATAAGAGTGTACATTATTATAATATATATTAAAGATTAAAAATGATTTATATTGTATCTTGACTTGTTAAAGATATTTAATAAGTAAAATTAAATTTATATAGTACCTCAATTTTATAAATTCATTCATTCAAAATTATTTATATGTATGTAAATATATATACACAATCACTATTCATATCATTATTACAGAAAGTTATTTACATATTTTAACATCTAATACATAGGCATGGAACAATTTTGCATAATGTTTTATTTTTATTTATTTAGAATTATTAAATCCATATTTTAAATATTATATTGCAAATAAATATTTAATGTACACAAATTTAAAATGGTTCGAGTACATAAAAAATTAAAATATTTTATTTAGTTAATTTAATTTCTTATCTCAATACAAAAACACTATTTTTAAATGGCCAAAACTACCACTTGCGCTTTGACATAAAATGACATTATTTGTCCTTGTTTCCTAACAATATGTAAATTGTATATTTAACTTTGGTAAAGTACCATTGCTATTGGGAAGCTTGCAAATTATGGGTGGCTATACTGTTGTGGACGATCTGCTCACTGCACCATTATTTGATCTCCTCAACTAAGCTTTCTTTGTTTTTTTTTGTGATTAAAAACATCTATAGTTTCTCTCAATCCAAATTTTGTACAAGCATGAGCTTAAGTGAGCAGTGATAATCGTCTTAGTTTCATTTTGGAGAGTCATATATTTTGTGATGATAATCGTCTTAGTTTCATTTTGGAGAGTTATATATTCTGTGAGCCAACTAATGATTGCATGAAAATCAATATATTCTTCTTTGTATATTGATGCTTTTTAGTATATTCTCCGATATCCATCTTGTATAGCTACACTCAAAGAATAGGTAAATAGTTGTTTCACTTTCTAAATTACATACGACACAGGTATCCTAGATATTTAGAAAATCATAGGTATCCTAGATATTTAGAAAATGCAATATGTCTTTAATGTTTAGTTTATTCTTCATCACTAATCATAATAGGAATGAAGCCTTTGGAATAAGGGCTTTGTTCCATATTATTTTGTTCCTCTTAACTCTAACACCACTAGCTCTAAATAACTCTTTATAAAAGTTATTTGTGAATTTTCTAGGGGTGTTTGAGCCAGTTGTAGCTGTCTTCCACTCCTTCTTAGGGATTATAATCTAGTATTACACAAGATAGCTTCGAGGGATAGTTCCTCCAACAATTACCCTATATACATACCTATATTTTAGCCCTTTTAGAAAATTATGTCCTTATTTGCTCATTGAACCATCTAAATCAACTCCATCTTAGGAACCCATATCAAAATCACCTGTCATCACTAATTTCAACATCACTACCTCCTACCTCAGAATTGTAACCTAATTCCACTTTGGTATCAACCCCATTTTTATGCCAATTATCATTCCATATTAACGTTAGTAAGCATGGTGTTGGTTCATCTACATGCTCTAGATAAATGTCGACCATACCATATACATCTAACATTTTAATAAAATCAATTGCACTTTAATTGGCTCAAACCTTCTTCTAACCGCTTAATACCATTTTTAGTTAACAATATTTGTATATCCTAAAATAGCACCCATTTAACATACCTGTTTTAAACTTAGTCCTAATCCATGTTATTAAAATTTTCAGGAGTCTTACCAATATACTTCAGTGTATCCTCATAAGTAAAATGTCCACCATAAAATATCCTTATATTAGCTCTTCCATTTACTATTGTCCTATGAAGAAAAATTAGAAATAATTCGTAACTATACCACATCAAAGTTAAAACACAAAGCTTAAGTAATATACATATTTGTAATTGTTGAATATTTCAATTGATACATCTAATCTGTAGAGTGGCTACTTCATGAACAAAACTGTGATTTTGCATATCAAGGGATTTGAAGTGTGTGAAAAAAGTAAAAATAAACTTGTATTTTAATTGTCAAAATTTAATGAGAAGTCTTTATGCATAACCCTTATACCCCCTTTAAAACCATCATAAAGCTTCTACATAAAAGAAATTGCACAATATACTTGTTATGTCTTTTCTTACTTTGTTATGCCTCCATTTGTGATGTAGGATGAACATAAGAGTGGCTACCATTGGTTAATCATCTATAAAATAAAAATAGGTGATGCTAGAACATTGAATTTCATGCTAGAAATTTAAATCATATAAGTGAGATAGTGATATAATTTATGAGAGCGAAGTAAATTGTTTAAAGTTGTAGTAACTTCAACCTTTAATTAATGTTCTCTTCCATTAGGGCCTCATCTTGAATTATCTTATAATTATTTCTAGAAATGTGACTACAAAATAGAAAAAATAGGCGTGTTTGAAAAATTAAAATAGTGGTTTAGATTAAATATGATATTATAAGATATGGTTCTCGAATGCAAATCATTGATTCTAGTTGCTGGTGAACTAGTAGCATTATAACTAGTAATAATTATGTCATCAACATAAGCAAAAAGACATTAAATTATCATTGTTATTCAAGATAAAGAGTAATGTATTTTCATGAGAGTTAGTAAACCCAAAGGCTATAAAAATCATTTTATCTCATGATAATAAGTATGTGGTGCTTGTTTGAGACCACAGATAATCTTGCACAACTTGATATATTTGTGAGATTATTATGGTCAAGAAATTTTGGTGAATAGTGATAGATTTGAAAATCAAATTAAATATTTCATGATAATTGACTCCATAGGCGTTGATGGTTAATGGGTAATGGTTAAGTTTATATATATGTTTATGAATATGATTTTGATTTTCAGAATCGTTGGTTATGATGCGAGTATTAGAAGATGGTTTTGGAGGAAAGGGATCCTGAGAGAGGATTGGTTGTGTGTGTGGATTTTTCGTGGTGTTAAACAATTGTTTTAGTTGATTGAATTATAGGTTTCCAATTATAGGATGATGTATGGCTGACCAAGGATGTGGGACAATTAGCTAAAGATGGGCATTAACATAGTTCGAGTGCGAAAGTGAAGTTGTTAAAGATGTAGTGAGTGGCACAATTATAGTAAGAATAAATGACATAGGTAGAACTTAATTGGAGAAAGTTTTTAGATTTGGATGATTAAAATGAGTTTAAATAAGATATAAAATAGTTATTGTTTAAATAAGTTTATAAGTTTACATAAATTTGGCAGAAAGATAACTGTAACACCCCACTCCCGCTGGATCCGAACCCGATATCGATGGTGATACCCGAATCCGTGCCCCGCGAGAATGGCGT
>JAOQMS010000007.1:18619214-18640258 GCA_027563885.1 Erythroxylum longipes
ATCAGAAACACTTTCAATTATTCTAACCCATTCAAAATGACCAAATTGCCCTTTCTCATAAGTGAGGGGATGTTACAATAACATTATTTTACATAAATTTGATAGAATCTCAATTTTCCACATGTAGTGTAACTTACCTTTAATTAACTATTCAAAAGCAAGAGGGATAATAAGGGAGACCGAAATAAATCTACTATCTTCGGGGGACCACTACAAATCCACTATCTCCTACTATACATACAACAAATTCAACAAAATATAGATAAATAATTATTTATTGATTGCTTATAAACACTATATAATATATATTTGTAACTAAAGGAATGAATCCTTGTTCCTAGAATGGAGAACTCTTCTTCCACTAAAGTGACTAGAGAATGGTGAAGAATTAAAAATGAATGGGGCGATTGAACAATGAAGGAACCACACATGAAGCGACTGGAGAACGATGGAACCTTTCATAGATTGATTGGAGAATGAAGGAGAATGCTAGAGAATGACAAAACCTTGACTCATGAAACTGGATAATGACTAGAAAATAACAAACAATGACTATAGAATGTTAGAGAATGATTGGAGAATGATGGAGCATGACTGGAGAATTATGGAGTACCAAATTAGGTTACCGAAGAAATAAGGTTTCAGACGGATTAACTATTTTGGGGGAAATTAAAACTATTTTCATATTTTTAATTATATGTAAATAAATATTTATTAATTAATATTGAGATATAAAAATATTATTTAAATATATGACAGCTGATCTTATATAACATGCTTAGGTAGAAAATTTTAACAGTAATTTGACAAAGTTAGCAATTTTGAGGAAAATTGCTCCATTTTAGAAATGTTAAGGGTTATACTAGTGCCAGAGATAACGGTAATAGTCTATCTTACACTTTCTGTCAAACATTAGGGGGACAAATGGACCTTTCGTCTTCAAATTTCAAAAAATACATTTGCAAAATGGGTGAATGTTGGTTTTAAAGAGAGCGTTAACATTGAGCTAAAGGACATCCTATAAGTCTGTGATGAGCCATTTATTTTTGTAGACTTCAAGTGCAACAAAGTGTCTTCAACTATTGACTTTTCAGTCACAATGATCATAAGAGATGATATGGTTAAAGTAGTTGCTTAGTATGATAATGAGTACGGTTACTCTCAAAGAGTAGTGAATTTAGATGAAATTGTTATCAATAACAGGAAGTAGACTATATCTTGAGTATAAATTATTATAATCAACATATGGCAATTCAACATCCATACAATTTTTTATTTTTGCAAATTTTTAGTTTGTTTTCCATAATTCCTTTCTTTTGTATGGATGTATAATCATAATATGGATCATTTCCACTTAGTTTCATTCATAAAATAAGAATCTTTTTCAACTATAGTCAAGTATCTTTGTTAGTTTGCATCTTAACAATTAAAGTTCAAATCCCATAATTGCTAGAAAAAGTAAAGGTAGTTAATATTCTTTTGTTTTGATTAATTAGATTCCTCGTAAATTCATCAAGTAATTTATTCAAGATAAAATTAGTATCAATCACATAAATTTTGATGTAATATGAAATATTAGTTCATTGTGTAAGAAAAAGCAAATGCAACATCTTAAGTATGTACTGAATAAACTCTTTTAATATGTATTAATTAAACTTTTTCAACTTCAAAATAGTCTATACAAATCTTATATTTTACTATTGCAAAGTTCTTTAAACACTTGGTTTTATAAAACCAAATATTGTTAAACATGATCATTAAAGTTTTAGGATTACACTATGCAATTACAAAAATTAAATCCATTTTTTAGTAATATATATATGAATAAAAAGATAAATCCATCAATCGTATCCAATTTTTATTTTAATATATGATTTTATTCAATATTTGAGCGTACTAATTAAACTATCAATTAAAAATTGATTAGAAATGAACTATTCATAAGGAATTTGATTAATCAAAATTGGAAAACAAATTTATACCATATTTCTCATTGTTGTTAAAATAGAAGTTGCGCAAAATCAACATATTAACAGGAATATATATGCAAGTTAAAGTAAATATTTAATGGTTAAATTTTGGCTGAAAAGTAAAAATGTCTAATCCGTGTAAAATAATATAAAAACTTTATTTGACAAAAGCAAATTAAAAAACAAAGAGAACGTAGTAAAAGACCATAGAATATGGTTCAGGGCTTTTGGGCTTTGATAGAGAGAGTTGGACGTGTTTGAGAAAATTTTAGCTTTTGAGCTGCGACTTCAAGAACCATAAGGGTGGCCCATAACTAAAGATTGAGACGTTCAGAGATTGGGAAATGCGTTGTGTTACCACCACCCATCAGAAAGAGGCAGATTCCTATGGCGGCTGCTGCTGCTAGGACTGTACTCTGCTCTTCTCATCAGAAAAGTTTCCTCCTTTCCTTGTCGAAGTCCCGAAGTCTCCTTAAAAAGTGTAATTCAACTAAAAATCATGTGTTCTTTGTCAGTTGCCTACACTCTGCTCAGCAGCAGCAAGGTTCTACCTCTACCGTTCGTCCTCCGGAAACTATTGGCTGTCTCAATGTGATCGACATACTTGAGAAAAGGGGCTTGCTCGAATCCCTCACAAGTGACAATCTAAGGTCTGTTTCTTCCTTTTACAACTCTGATGACAATACCAATCCTCTTAGAGTTTATTGCGGTTTCGACCCTACGGCAGAGAGCTTACACTTGGGTAACCTCCTTGGTATCATCGTTCTCTCTTGGTTTCAGAGATGTGGCCATGAAGTCGTTGCTTTGATAGGTGGTGCTACTGCTAGAATTGGAGACCCTTCTGGCAAGAGTCTTGAAAGGCCTGAGCTTGATGTCAATACTTTGGAGAAAAACACCCTTGGGATTACCAGCACCATCAGTAGAATCTTCAGTAATAATTGTAACTTATCATCAACCTCAACATCAGCATCATTATTGTCTTCTTCATTTGTGGTTATGAATAATTATGATTGGTGGAAAGAAATTAGATTGCTGGACTTCCTGAAACAAGTTGGGAGATATGCTCGAGTTGGCACCATGATCGCTAAAGAGAGTGTCAAAAAGAGGCTTGAATCAGAACAGGGAATGAGTTACACGGAATTCACATACCAGTTACTGCAGGGCTACGATTTTCTTTACCTTTTTCAGAATGAGAGTGTCAATGTTCAGATTGGAGGAAGTGACCAGTGGGGCAATATCACTGCTGGCACCGAACTCATACGAAAAATTCTCCAGCCTGAAGGAGATGTAGCCTATGGCTTGACATTCCCTCTTCTACTGAAGAGTGATGGCACCAAATTTGGCAAGTCTGAGGATGGCGCCATTTGGCTTTCGCCATCTATGTTATCACCGTACAAGTTCTACCAGTACTTCTTCTGTGTCCCAGATGCGGATGTTATAAGGTTTCTCAAGATGCTTACTTTTTTGGACATGAAGGAGATAGATGAGTTGGAGAACCAAATGAAGAGTCCTGGATATGTTCCAAATACAGTACAACGAAAGCTGGCTGAAGAAGTGACTCGTTTTGTCCATGGTGAAGATGGGCTAAATGAGGCTCTCAAAGCAACTGAGGCGCTGAGACCAGGAGCGCAGACTAAGTTGGATTGGAAAGCCATTGAGGGCATTGCAGGGGATGTTCCCTCTTGCTCCTTCGCATATGATCAGGTTCTCAATCTTAGTCTTGTTGATTTATCAGTTTCTGCTGGTTTGTTTGACAGTAAGTCAGCTGCCCGCCGTCTGTTAAAGCAAGGCGGGCTGTATTTGAACAATAGCAGAGTGGACACCGAAAGTAAGAGAATAGAACCTGAAGACATTGTGGACGGAAAAGTTCTTCTTCTATCTGCAGGGAAGAAGAACAAAGTAATTGTACGAATAGCTTGATTATAACTATAGATTGCTTCCTTATCTTGTGACATTCACCAGATGGAAATGAAACTGATAGATGAATTCGAAATTAATTTCAAACTTCATTAGAGTTGGCTGCAATTTTCTAGGTAGGCATTGATCTTTCCATGCAGACAAATTTGTAGTAGATTCGACATTGTCTGCTGCACAGTTCATTTATTTTTTTTTCTCCACTAATTTATAAGCTTGCAGCTGTAGCGATAAGAAAGATGGAAATGCTTTCCTACATTGTTAGCATTTTGTACCTTGGATGTGATCAGATCAGTATGACCTTGGATGGCAAGAGCAAGGAAATACTGAGCGATTGTCAATGGAAATCTGCTAATTTTCCATTATGGTGTGTGATTTCCATTTGATGAGACAGAAAATGACTTGCTGCTGGAAAAGATTGTGTTCTGGAGTCTATCTTTTAACATTTATTTACTGTAACATTTATCAGAAGC
Source organism: Erythroxylum longipes (assembly GCA_027563885.1). NCBI lineage: Eukaryota > Viridiplantae > Streptophyta > Magnoliopsida > Malpighiales > Erythroxylaceae > Erythroxylum > Erythroxylum longipes. The sequence goes on from JAOQMS010000007.1 coordinate 18,623,572, forward strand.
ATTAATATGGTATAGTCAAATATCCCTGCTTTGGGGAAAGAAAAGATGGCTGACATTAAGTCAGTTTACTGAATATGGAAGACTTATCTTGGAGAATTAAGGTAGATTAGGAAATTGTTGACTTCTCCAAGATTCTCTTGGAACCTGTCTATGCTTATGGACAAACGGCTCTGATATAAGAGGGGAAGTGGATGACTAATCTGAGTAGGTAGACGTCTGTTATTATTTGCTTAGTTGCAACTAATCTTTGCATAAATTTGACCTTGCCATGGATATTTGGGATTGAAACGTATGTATCTATAGTTCATCATTCATTAGCACATCTAAAGCGTAATTTCATGCGGAAAATGAAGTTGGTGCAATTGGATTTGGGAAACATCTGATTCCCCAGTTCACATTGTGGTTTGAAAGGCACATCAGACTACCTCAACTCTTTACATTTCGCAGGAAGTTTGCTTTGTTTGAAAAAATTGAGCAGGCTACAAGCTTTCCAAAACCAACCAAAATCAATGAGTGCTTCGGATGCTGATATATTGTGAATTTTTCTGTGTTCTTATCTTTGAATGTGTCTTTAGCAATCCATTTGCTCAGTCCAAATCCCAACCAAAATCAATGTCTACGGATGTGGATGCATTGTGAATTCTTGTGTTCAGGATTTTGCAATTTTCATATTACCTATATCATCATGTCGGTACTTGCACCGAATATAAGAATTGAGAAAGGAAAAATCAAAGAGATGTTCCAAGCATTTTTGTGTTGAGATGAGCTTGTCTAACCAAAAAGCATAAACTTGATGATTAGGAAGTATGGTTTGATGGGGTCTGAACATTTAGCTCTACTCTTAATAGTCATTTTCTCATTTAATTGTTTACACAAGATCCGCTATTATAGTATGGTAGAAAGAAATAAATATTTTTGTGCGTTCTTTTAATTTATGAGCATTAAATTACCAATAGTTTAAAGGTACTTTCTTATAGTTAAGACCCTCGCGGCTAAAACCCAAAAAAAAAAACCAATATATCGTATATTTTCTTCTTTTAATACTTTTCTTTTAATTTTATGTGCATTAAATTATTAGGGTATTATATATTTTCTGCTTTTAATACTTTATACTCACTTATTTCTTTTAATTGATTCTAAAACATCATAGACATATCTGTTGAACCTTAACTACAGCGCATTAGCCTAGTATGTATCAGGTGTTGGTGTTTCTAAAACAATTAAGTGGCATGGACGGTGAAAATTAGCACACGTACTAAATCAGAGTTATTAAAGCAACGTCACTTTCTTTGCATCATCCATACCCTTTGCTCAAACCTTTTAAAATATGTTGAAGATGCCGTCGCACGTAACAATGATGGTTCCTGTTGAGTCAATAATTGAACGTGGAGGTGATATTCCACTATCCATTCTAAAGTAATTTTCAGATCATGTGCAAACTTGAGCCCTGAACTTTATAGATTCACGAGACTGATCCTGACAACTTCATCATCTCCAAAGATACTAAACATTATATACATACTACAATGAGAAGAGAAGAGGAGAAGCAAATGCTCTAATGCCAACTTTAGCATAGCGACTAAATCCGTTATATATATGATGTTTCCTGAAAAGATTGGACCATACAATCAAATATCATGAACTTGGACAAGACTACTACGTGATAAACAAGCTATGCTCAACCGGTGTAAGTAGCAAAATTAAAAAAGATACGCTCCTGCGTTGGTGGCTGCTGCCATTAATAAGGCTTATATGTAGGCATCTCAATATATTTGTAGCACAATCAATATATATGACTTAATATGTAGGCATCTCAATATATTTGTAGCACAATCAACATATATTTGAATTTGACGATTAAATGTCACGGTCACGCTTGCATTCTGATGGTAGAGAAGGAAAGCGAGTACGGTCAGTACAATAGTTGTAGATTGTGTACTTCTTCCGAACCCAACTTAATCTCCTGTACTGATGAGCATCAAGGTCTTGAAACTCCTTCTGATCCCACCAACGCTTGCCTTGTGTTGCACAGAAATTTGAGTTCACTGATTCTTCACAACCATCTATGTGGAATCCCTTGTATGATGCTATAAACGGAGCCTTTGACCAATTAGTCTTCTCCAAACCTCCTCTTGTTGCCCAGTCATCGGCGTTCCACAGGCTTGAGTATATCTTCATTGGTTGGTTGAATGGGAATCTCACTCCCAAGTCTTTGCTGTTCTTGAATACCCTGATTGGTACATCATCCACAAAGAACCTGAACCCACCAACATTTTTTAACAATTAGAAGATCTGCGTATGTATGAATTAGTAAGGACAATGTTGTGTGCTCATATTACGTGCATAATATGAACAAGATATGTAACTATAATATTGTGCAAGTTAAAGAATCATACACTATCTGGTACATGTTCCATAGGACAGAATAGGAGTGATATTCTTTGGTAGGATCAAACCACAGATAAATTCTCTGCTCTCTATCTCCCTTCCCTCCTGTGTAAACATTTGTCTGCAATATGTATGGTTGCCCGGTTCTGTTTCCCAAGAACTCAAAGTCTATCTCATCGTGCTCATTGTTGTTGGAGGATAACTGCACAACAAATTTAATAATCATCATCGCCATGCATGAAAATAAAGCAGAAAAGAACAAAAATAATGATCGGATAAAGGTTATTGATAAGATTCATGAGTAACATTACAGAATAAGAGAAGTCCATACGTAGAAAGCAGTAACTGTTCCAGCAGAATCCCCTGGAACCATTTTTATGTGCATACTGAAATGACCGAACAGATAAGAGCCTTTTGACTGAAAGCCCGTGCCTTTTTCCAAGTATAAACAAGAGGCAGAGAGTAGTAGTCAGATTTTGTAGGAAAATTACTCCGAAGCTAGCTCATTATCTGATAATGGGAACATTGGTTCTTACATAACATGTCCGTATATACCTGTGTACTTATCAAGCATGAGTTGAATCTCAGAACCTCCATTCAAGTACTTGATGTGGTCGAAAGCCCAAGTAGGAACGTAGTTTCGGCCAAAAGCAACATCAACTGGCTTTCTCGGTGGAGCACTCCATGCTCCAGAAGCTAGAAGCAAGAAACTTAGGCATACTAGCCATAAGAAAGGAGCCATCTGTTCTGGTCTGTTGAAGACTCCTTATGTTGCAGATTGGACCATATGGGACTTGTTTATATAGGCAAACCCAAGTAGAGAACTTAATATTTATGATGCTATAATATACTTTCTTTTTGTTTAAGAAAAGAAGAGAAAAACAAAAGAGGAAGACATATTATCCGAACTTACAAATGCAAGTGTTATTGCTTAAATGATGAGAACTGGGGCGGAAATAAATTGACGGTATATAGTTTTCTCGTTCCTTATTTCACCGGAAAAATGATGAAAGGAAAAAAAAAAGACTCAAGTTGGAGGAAAATGAGTTTAGACCACGTCAAGAGAGTGAATGTAGAAGGCTAGAAATTGCCAATTTCACATGGTTGTGATCTCACAGGCATTGCAAGGCCACCAACTAACAGCATATCTCTTTCTCACATGTGAATTGCAGAGAAAAAAAGGGCCACTCACATTCAAGACAGTTTGCAAACAAAGTCTCAAAAGAGGTCTTGGCTCAAGGTTCTCTGTTTCTTGTTCCTATGGCCTCGTTCTATGCATTTGCATGCCCAATCAATGTTACATGTTCAACTCTTTTGAGTGTGGGAGCTAGCCATAGTCCATTGACTGGGTTCAAAAGCATATGTTTCCTTAATTCTGTTTTATCTGTTGCGAACTTGTAACACAATAAGTGGGCATTTTCCAAAGCTTAATGTTTGATGTTCTTATCCATCTTTTTGTACATCTAACAGCATGGTGGCCATATTACAAAGCTTAATGTTGATGTTGTTATCCATCATTTTGTACATGTAACAGCATGGTGTTTCTGTGTACGCCACTTCTTTGTTCATATCTATGTTTGGTTTTCGTCTGAAACGGTAAAATAATAAACGAGCTATGAGTCTTGGGGAATGTGCACTCAAAGGCAAAAACAGAGGGAAATGAAATAACTAAAAGAAAAGCAGAGGCATGTGAGTTGTTTCGATTTAAGAGATGTCATCCATAAGATTCTAACTGCAATTAGCCTTGAGATTAAAAAACTTATCCACTATTTGTTTATTCCATCGATGGTAAGAGAAACCTTAATGGCGGTGCCTTTGATAACTTGAAACGAGATTCACATACTTAGGATTTTGCTTGCATGCCATAGACTTGTATATGAGAGGGATAATGTTATTCTACTGTTGGTTATGCGAAAGGAAAATAAACAGCCTTCGTAACATTGGAGACTGTAGAAGAGCCTAACAAATACATAAAAGATTGCATACCGTGTGTGAAGTTGGAATTGGGGGTGGCATGTGCGTTTGTTGCAGTGTAACCCACGTGTGCTTGACGCCTCATGTTGTCCACATGCGGTCAGCTGGAGCCAGCAACCGATGCTTGATTGCATTAACCAACTATTTATCCATAGTCAGTATCAAGGCCACCCGATCCATCTATTATTTATTAGCCGGAGTTCACTGTATACAACTTAGGATCCTTTTCAGGAATATTGTAGTGTGGTAAGTCTTAGGGTAGTGTGGTAAGTCTTAGGAAATCAAGGTGACATTCGATCTCGTTTATATGTATAGTAAGATAATTATGAATCTTTTTCGTTTTAATTTTCTAAAAATCAAGATTATTTTAAGTTCTATAAAATAATTAGCACATAAATCATAATAAAGCATAAATTATAATTATTACCTTATTCCAAAATTTGATCTTTTTCTTATCTTATTTTTTCAATCGTTTTTGAAATCAACCTATCTCAACTACCATAATTGTATAAGTGTCTGGTCTATAGAAGAAGTTGAGAGAGCTCTATAATTATTATAAAGAGGGTTAGGTAAGGAATGCTAGCTTTCTTAAAACTTGAGCTTATTTATAATATATATTTTTACATTGTAGTATTTTAATTGAAATTAAATTTTAATTTTAATTAAAATTAATTAGAATTATAAATAATTTTAATTAAATACCAATTATGTCCTAATAAGATCCACTATCTCATATTAATCCTTATTTATTAAATTTATTATATTTAATCATAAAGTTTTTTCAAATTTTATGATCAAATCCAACTTTATTAAATTATCATTTCTCTCTTCAACTTGTTTTTTATGTACGACTCATTAAGTTCCCAAATATATTGGTAATGAATGTAAATTATAATTATAAATCATATTTAGAATTAGATAAATTAAAGAATTTAACTTTAATTCTTTAATTAAATTATTTATATCCATAAATCAAGAATGACGTCTAGTAGCATATTATGTTTACTCAGATACTTAGGAATATCAAAGTAATTTTGATTAATCTTTTCGTGCATAATTTTTTCGTATGATTCAATCTTTTCATCATATAATGTTTTGATTAAACATAAAGTGTGAAATTAATGTTTACTATATTTGAATCTAATCATGTTAATTCTCCACTATTAATAATTGATTCTATTAATGATATTTGTAAACTATTTACAAAGAGTCATTTCACCTTAGTCAAAGATTTTTATCGATAACAATATTACAATCTCTCTAATTACTTTAAGGTTATGAATCATATAATTAATTACTCAACTATCTATATATCGTTCATGCTATATTCAACCGTTGACTAGAATAGTTCATAAATATCATCAAAACATAAGAATTCTTATATAAGATAACGTTGAAGAAAGTTAAAAGATCACTTATCTAATCATTACAATGAGAATTTTCATAGACATACAACTAATGTCTAAGTGGATTTCTTTTATGAGATATCAGTTTAGTGAATTATTCTCTAACAAACACTATATATTTGTTTAAATATCTTTATACTTTAATCTATAAGATATATTACTTCCTTCACAAGGAAAAATATAATGTATGTTAGTCTTTTATTCTATTAATATCCAATCTTAATAGAACAATAACTAGAAATAATTTAAGATAAATATATGAATATAATATAATCTTATAATTATGATCTCATTATAGTTTTATTTGCAATGTATATTTATCCTATAAACTTTATTATATACATCTGAATATGTATAAGATAAAAAAATCTTTAAATTACTTTGTCACTGCACAAAACTGCAACAAAACTGCAATAAATTGATTGGCTGTAAGACACATAAACCAACACTAATTCATTTGTATTTTGATAAATGAAGGTTTCCAACAACTTGAGAGACTACGTACATTAGAAACTATTAATATTATATTATTTTACTTACTACATATTTCAAAGCGTAAAACAGTCCATAGCGACGTAACATCGATTGACTTGGCTGGCATTTTCATTCCTAATCTTCTTCTGAAGGGGTTATAAAGAGTGGAATTATGAATTACATACTAAAACAATAGCATCGGTTGCCAGATGTGATTGGTCGTTTACCAAACTTCACAAGTTTCCGATTTTAGAGTGTTCAGGATTTGGCTATGTGCCCTTGCTTGTGCTCTGAGGGTTTTGGCAATCAAGTAATTCGCATTGGATCTCACGATAACGCAGTCTTGGCAGAACATATGCAGATGCACACATGGCTGTCCCTCTACTTTTATAAAATACATGTCGTCGTCCAGATTAGCAGGCCAGCTTAGATCCCACATTTCGGCTGGGTTTCTCAGTTGTTTTCCTGTTATCTTGGGTGATCACATACTGAACCATAACAGTCGAAGTCACATTAGTTTGTCGATGGAAATCAACCCCCCACCGAAAATATATTATGTAATAAAAAGGTTCATTTTAATTTTTTTTATGTGAGTAACAATTCATTAATTTTTTATTTTATAACTAGATTAAAAAGAAATTTGTAAATCTTTGTGATTTTTATAAGTTTAGCCTTTTCAGCGAGTTATTAAATGTGATACGATTATTATGTGTAAAGGCTATTACGGCACTTTAAAGATATGGTCTAAACTATTGATTTATTAATCTATCTTTTTTACAATCTCATATACCTATGTATAAGAACCCAGCCCATAGCCCGACGGATCAAAATAAGTCAGCTCGTGGCTCGGCCCTACCAAAGTTTGATTGTCCTGATTGGCAATGGGCAGACAGGGCCAACCCGGCCCATCTTATATTTTTTTTTAAAAAACGTCAAAGATGACGTCATTTTTTAAATAATACTCGAACCATAAGTTAGGTTGGGCAGGCCCGTGTTTGCCCCGACCTCAACCTGTGGCCTGATTGAGCCGACTACTTTTAGTCTGTAACGAGTCAACTTGGGCTAAAATTGAGCCGAGCTAGCTAAAATTGACATCCTTACATATATAAATGAATTATAAGGAGTTAAGCTTACATCGTTATAATCTAATTTAAATTAGTGGAAGAAAAAGAGAAGAGCATATGTTATAATTGATTCTACAACTTTCAAGAACAATGTCTGTCTTCTAATCTACATATTTCCAATATTAAAGTTGACAAATTAGGTCCGCTTTAACCCGGTCTAAAGTTAATAGTTCTGAGTTCAAGTTGATTGAACTTTAGAATGGACTCAAGCCTGGAGCGACGCAGAGTCATACTCTAAATGACCGAGATCCCTTCCTAGAAAGACCTCTCTTTTTACCGCGACCAGACTTGGAGACTGGGAGTTGCCATCTCTACCTAATAGCCTTATATTATTCATGATCTAATCCAGTTGAATGTGATTAAATGATTCTATACACTTCCTTCTATTATATGCTTTTTTTTTTACTATAAGACATCAGAGTATGTTTTAGTATGTTCAATACAGCTCTTAATTGTTTAAATAGGTTAAAATTTTGGATTAGAAAACCTAGGATTTTGAAAACTATTTACACGAAACCCTACAATTATTTGTTGCTTCTTATGTATAAATCATGAGATTAGTTAATCATTGCATCAAAAAGGGTTGTTAATTGATCTTGTAACTTTATTGTGCTCAAGTATTATGTTTTGGAAGTTCTGAAGAGCTTTTTTTGAAAAATATTGCTCATTTTGCTCGTCATTTCATATTTCTGAAATTTTAAGACGATGCCTTACCAAACTATTGAACCCTAAATTATCGAGAGGGGTAGTTTTGATAACTTTTAAGGAGTTTAGTCGACTAAACTCATAGTCCAGTCAATTATCAGTGGATCAAGCAATATTTTTTATTGACCAAATAGTTGATCGAATGGTGTGTTCCATTAGGGATCAGATTTTCTGTACCAATTATAATGTTCCTATAATGTTCTATTAAATTTCATCCACATATTTACATAAACCCCACATAAATTTATAGATGAGATTTAATGAAACATAGTTGGAACATAGTAAGTAGAACAGAAGATTTGATGGATTTCGAACGATGGAATGGTTGACTAACCTTAAGCACTTCTATTTATTATTTCTATATGTTTTTTCTATAATTTTGGCTATCTCAATGAATTTAATCACCTTCTAAATTATTTTATTTGTTAAATTGGTATTGTTACCTGTCAAAAAAGGATAATTATGCATTAACGGATGAGAAGATATAATGATCAATTAGTGTTATAATTTTGATGATAAAAGATTACAAAATCTCTTATAATTATATGAAATATACATAAATAGTGTATACTTTAAAATTTTCTGGAGAGCTCTTGCATTTTGTGAAAAGTCCTAAGTCATTTTGTTAACTTTCTCTGTTAGTTTTTATTGATATGATATTTTTAGAACACGTGGACAGCCATATCACATTTTGTGATTATGATGGCAAGCCAAAGGGGGTATATGTCAAACAGATTGATTGATTAATTTTATTGATTTATCATATTTATATATCATTACTTATATTATAATATGATAAAATATAATACTAATTAATTTTATTTCTTAACTATTAATAATATACTTATTAGTCTAATATAATAATAAGTTAAATCTTTTGTTAAATTTTTATAAATCATGTACTAATACTAATACATAAAATGAGAAATTTTTATTTTTATTTATAACACATTTATTAAATAAATAATTAAGTTGATTAAATTTTACTACTATTAAATAAAATTCTAAAAATTATTATATGTTTTATTTATCATATTTATATCTTTTTACTTATATCAAGGCACATATAAATTTTTAATCCATAAGATTAATTTATTTTATAGGTAATTATTTTCATCAAAGAATGAGGGTCTATATGTACTTTGGTTTGAATTATATTACAGTAATTTTTATTAATTTTTATCATAAATCTATATGTAATGAATAAGTCCTACCCTAGTATCAATTGTTGTTCCCTAGATAACACACAAGGAAGGCAAATTATGCGTGCTTACTTTTTGTCCTATTTGTAAACGAAATGTTTATTCTAATGAATAGTTATAACAAATTCATTTTAAAAATTCACAATAAACATAATAATAGTAAAAAAAGTTATTTATAGGTTTGACCAAACAACCCTTGGCTTATATCCACCGTTGAAGTTTCATTCGAGAATTCACAATCTTGTTTTTTTAATAGGTGAAGAAAGACCTACTATATAATATCTTCTTTGTCAAAGATGAAAAGGAATCATTACAAACATCTGACTTTATTACGGGCTAAGAGGAATCCTTTAAAAATCTTGTTTAAGGCCAAGATAAACTCTCAAAAAGTGTAACAAGCAAATTATCCAATTGTATAATTATAAAACTCAAAAACTTCATCTGTTGCCCACACTAATGAACAAATGTTTAATATACATTGTATCTTATACACACGCACTCTGTAGCCTCTCAAAGCACTTTGCAATTTTCTAATATGTCAAAAGGTTGCTCCCACAACTCATATTTGATTTTTTTGTACTCAAAACTAACTTAATTAGTTGTTACAATGACTAGTTTTTGGACATGTTTGACTAGCCGGACACTTATTGGTTAGGGTATAGACTAGTCAGAGTCAGCTAAACACAAAGTTAACTGGGGCATTCAGGGGGCGGTTGGTTTGTATGGAAGAATGGTAATAGGAATGAGAATGAATGTAGTGAAGAATGGGAATGGATATTATCATTATAATTATGATGGTTGGTTAAGAGGAAGGAATGATTACCATCATCATTGACAGTGGTTGGTTTGTAAAAATATTGAGAAATAAAAATTAATTAATTAATTATATTGTAATTAATCAATTAATTAATTAAAATATTTTAATTAATGAATAATTATATTTTAATTAATTAATTACAATATTTTAATTAATGAATGAATTATATTTTAATTAATTATATTGTAGTTAATTAATTATTAATAATATTTTAATTAATTATATTGTAATTAATTAATTAATTACAATATTTTAATTAATGAATAATTATATTTTAATTAATTAATTACAATATTTTAATTAATTAATGAATTATATTTTAATTAATTATATTGTAGTTAATTAATTATTAATAATATTTTAATCAATTATATCGTAATTAATTAATTAATTACAATATTTTAATTAATGAATAATTATATTTTAATTAATTAATAATAGTATTTTAATTTATTAATTAATAATAATATTTTAATTAATTATATTGTAATTAATTAATTACAATATTTTAATTAATGAATGAATTATATTTAAATTAATTATATTGTAGTTAATTAATTATTAATTATATTTTAATTAATTATAATATTGTAATTCATTAATTAATTATAATATTGTAATTCGTTAATAATTATATTTTAATTAGTTATATTTTAATTAATTGAAACAAGCTTACCCTTATATAACAATGATACTCATTCCTCTAGATTAGGAGAGCAATAGGGTATTACCTAAAAATTAGCAATCAAAGTAATGACTCTATAATCATAGTCCCTTATCAAACTAAATCTTTCATTCCATACTCATTCCCCTTTTTTCATACCCACTAAATAAGTACACCCTTAGAGTTCAAAAAACTCACATACCAATAGGTGGAGGCCATGTTGACAATAGGTGGAGGTCATGTTGACAGGTGGTAGGAGGCAGACACCACGAGAAAATACAATACAAGCTGTACTACAATAATTGGAATTTTGTTTTGAAGGGTATCTTCTGTCATTTATTTAATTAACTGAAGTAAAAAGCTAATCCTCTTGAGTTTTTTAAAAATCAGCTTATTGGATTTAATCAACTAACCCAATTAGCTGATTACCAAATACTAAAATAGCTGGTCAATAAGTTAAATTTGTTGAATCAACTATTTTTTTTTAGTTGATAAGCTAACAACCAAACACGCACTACATGTATATTCACAAAATGTCAACAGAGGAATTCAAAACAAGAGCCTTATTAGTTTGTCCTTCCTTTTGCTCAAGTTGAAAGAGAAAGTAAAAGGTTGTATTATGATTAGTTGTACCATACGAGGTAGTTGTTGGACTCCACTCTATGAGTGTTTTCTTGCCCTCTTTAGTTCTACTCAATGAAATATGCATCCCGGATAATAGACAGTCCGCTATTTCAGAGGATCGAAAAAAGCAAATCTCACAAGGAAATTGAGAGTTATTTCCAAGTGAAAGGCACGGGAACAACGGTGCTGAGACGATCGGTGCATGATTAGTCTTTTTCGGAGAACTCATAAAATCAGTTCAAGGTTGATGGAATGAAAAAGACATCATTTACTTGATGATGACAGGTTTACTAATGGTAATACTAACGCTGAAAATCTCAAGCCCATTTGGCAAGTACAAACTAGATATGCAGTTTCATAAATTACCTGCCAACGTCAATCTTTCTAATAGCAACATACGTGCTCCAAGTTCGAAGGAGCAGAATTAGCAATTGTCTTCTCAGCTTTGAGCAGAAACATAATTATTGCTTCATGAATATGAGAAGTAACTCACTAGCTGACTTCAAGATTAATTAACACTTATCACCCCTTATGCAGAATTAAGAGGTCCTAAATTTAGATCTTTATTATATTGTATAGGACCCTTCTAAATTTAGAAAAATAAAAGAGCAAGATCATTGCTTTGTCAGTCAAAGTGGTGAATAAAAATTGCGCCGCATTTTGCTCGAAGCCTCGCCTTTACTTGGTTTCCCTCTCAAACATGCTGAATCAGTGCCTTAAGTCGCGAATCTGAAAAGCACCAAAAACCAATTTCATTTCATCATCATCATCTACCCATGTCGGTTGCCACCAAAAGTTGACATCAAATGTTTCAACCCAAATCACCTACCACAGCACATGACGCTTCTTGATATGGTACACACATGTGTAAGTAATGGCCCAATGTCCTCAATTGCCAGAGTCTACGACTACGAGTCCTGCACTTACTTGCCACTTTCCAAACCATTTTGTGGCCTATCTCCAACATATCGGTTACGTGTTCAGATGAAATATAACTTTTCTGGTTTGTAGTAATTCAACCATTACCATGATTAATCTTAGAAGCACAATGTCAGACATTTAAGGGTTCTTTCAACCGTGACCACTACTACAAGTAGCAGTTTGAAATTGGATAACTCAGAAACTATTCTCAATGTAAGTGGATTGGTTCATTGTACCTATCGTATTTATTTTTAGCACTAGATTCCCTTCAAACCTAGAACAAGGTATGGTCACAAAGCATTTATTATTCATAAAGGCTTCATTACCTGGAATTGAAAGCTGTTTAGCAATATATCAATAATAAATAAGTTGGAATAAGCAGGTACATGGCTGCTGAAGATTTAATCTATAGTTACATTTTGTCAGTGGCTAGCTTTTTTTGGAAAATGTTGGAAGCTTTATTAGTTGGTACAACTACTTCTTCTTGCATCTGATAATAAACGTCCAATGCTAATTTGGATTTATACTAACAAGGGAGCCTTTCGCTTTCTGCACTGTCAGATTCCCTATAATGCAGATTTCAAGCAGAAGTTATTAGATATCAATAATTTGGTAAACTGGTTCCTTGGTTATAATTAAAATTTTTATTAAATTATTAAAAAATAGCATATTCATCTAAGTGGATTTTTTAAAATATTGTAGTCGTTCTTTCCTTTAATTTGCTTTTCAAAATCAGGTGCAATATTTAACTCGGATATAATTATCTCTAAAATTGAAGTAAATTTGTGAATTAGCCTTTGAAATACATACCAGAGTCAGAAAATTTAAGACGAGAGCAGAAGTAAGTCCCCAAACAAAGTAAATTAAATCATTAAGTACAGATGTGGAAATGTCACCAAGAGAAAAACCCAAGTTGGAGCTTTACTCGTAAAATTCAACACAGCTGCTCTCTTGCTTTTCGAGCTTAGAGGTATAGGAGTAATATATTAATATTTATATTAACATTTTACTCCTATAAGAGGATGTCTTCAATAACTTACGCTGACTTCTTGGAGCTTAAAGCAACTTAGACTTGAACACAATCGTTTTACAAGTTTTCAACAAGGCTATCTATTTTTCTTCTTCTTTTTTCCAGATATAGATACATCAATGGAATTGTCAAACATGAACCTAAGAGTGGAAACTATAAGTTATAGAATCAGTCACTCTTCACGATCAATATTTACATTCGGTAAAATATATGGTTGATCAGAAACATTGGTGATGCCAAATAAAGTTTGTAGAAATGTAAAAGAATGGCAGAGAGTGAAGGGGGAAAGAAGAAGAGGAAAATTATGTGATTCGATGGTAAAACTTGCGTCCACAAGTACAAGACTACTCACATCTTTTTCATTAAACAAGTTCGTAAATTGTATTCGACATAAAAACACATTTAGTTTATTTTTATTATGTCTTGATTTACTTAATAATAACATCAGAACGAGGATTTCATAATAAATATTTGATGAACTAAGAAATGATGGAATATACTTTAACATATTCTAATAAAGTCAACTATCTATTTATTTAATGAAAAATCCTGAAAATTCAAATTTATAGAAGTATGAATTTATTGTATTGTACATGCTATTATTTGAAAATACTTTAGCATATAATTTTAGAGACGGTCTCTCTACTAGTTAGGGATAAGACTGCATATTATTAGACCTCTCAAAATTCTGTGTATCAATGAAATTCATATTGGATGTTGTTATTGTTGACTTTAGCATCTAATTATTGGGTTTTCAAGTCCGGTTTACTAGTTAAAAAATTTTGATGAATACATATACAACCAATAAGGTATCCACTTAAATTTTAATAACCTGTTTTGCATTTAATATAGAAGTAACAAGCAATTATTATATTATCTTATTTTTAATTTAATTTTATGTAACATATATACTAAACTTCTTATATTCATATATATTATTTTCTAAAAGATTGTCTAACTTGTTATAACCCTTTAAGTTTTTCATTCCAAAATATAAAGTACAATTTGCATATTTTGTTAGATTCCATGCAAACCACAAAATGATGGAATTTTGAACTTTTTAATGAAATATTGACACATTTTAATAGAGAGATTCTTAAATTCTTAGGAACCTTAATTAATGATGAATTGATGAATATGCAACTTCTCAATGATTATGTCATAAATAGTGAAGTTATGTGATGGTTACTTTAATTAGAACCTATTGCTTCAATAATCACAACATTTTTAGTATATTTTAATTAAGCTTTTTTGTATTATTACAGGTTCATTGTTATGGACAATACTAGTTAATCATTCTAGTTATGTTCTAACTTTTTTTATAGTATGAGTATTTATATTTTATAAACTAATCTCTTTATTTATTATAAGAATTGTTAAAGTTGTAATTAAAATCTTTTATCAAGAATATTTTTTTGTTGGTAAAATTTAATAATATTTTGTTTTTATATACAGTGCTTCATATTTTGAATTATTTTGTACAACTAATTTGTATAATAAATTTAATAAAAAAAACATATCAATATATTATATACAATAATATAGATTAAAGATGCAACAAATAATTTATTTCAAAATTGTATAATATTTGGTTAAAAGGTAGCTAAAAATATTTAGCTATATTTTTTAAAATGTAGCAAAAAAATTTACGTTTGGCTACAATTCTAAAAACGTGCCTAAAAAGTTTTAGCTAATTTTCAAAACAAGCCAAAAACTTTTGGCTACAATTATGAAAACATAAGAATAGTATTTAGCTACAAAAAGAAAACATACTCAAAACTATTAGTGATGATTTCACAAAGTATAACTAATAGTCTTTTGCTATGAAAACGATTTTTGAACGATGTTTTAGATGACGAATAGATGACGAAATAAAAACGTAACTAAAAATTATAGGTGAACTATGATTTTTTTCACATTCAAATATCAACTTTGTTGTAATATACGGAATTTTTTTAACATAAACCCACAAAACAATTTGAAATCAATAAAAAAAAGTTAAATACTTGTAACAAGCCAGAAAACAATTGCGTAATTGAACTATGGAATCAAAGTGATGAACCTATCTTAGTATCTACCATGCCTGCACGTCACGATTCTCCATCATTTGCAAATTCTACGCAATCACAATTATTAGGCTTAATGCCCTTCTCCTATCCAAATTCTTATCAATTGGAATATTTTTGCTCCTCCTTTCTCAAAATTGAGGTTGCCAATAGCTCGAGCCGACTATTTTCTTGACCCGAATTGACATCTTACAAAGCCAATTCTAGTTAATTTCGGGCCACATGGTTAAAATTTAACTCAAGTTTATTCAGACTGTCTTAAAACGACATCATTTTAGTATAATTAACTAAAATAATGTTTTTATTTTAAATTTTTTAAAATTTAAAATTAAAACAAGGTTATTTTAATCCTTAAACGAAAATGTTATTTTAAAAGAGGGGCATTGGCTGTCAAGCCTTAAGCCGAACCGAACTGTTTTGGCCCATTATAATGAAAAGAATGAATAGGACAATTATCCTTTTATTATTTTAGTACATCTCAAATGAATTATTTGTATTAGAAACTCACTTTTATTTTCTTTTAAAAGAAATTGGAGTAGTTTACACCTTATTCAGTCTCAAATTACAATTCCGAATACATAATCTTCCAAGGACATAACATATGAATGTACAATAAAAAAAAAGTGACAACTTAAACGTAAAGGAAAGAAAATCAGCAATTTTAGAAGTAAAGGTGTGAATCTTCATAATTGCGAATCCAAAATCTTGGGGAATGCTGAGCCTACATAATGCTAATTGCCTAATTAATATAATATGAGACCATCAATTACTTCTTCATTGTTCAAAATATAAAGAGAGACTTGACAAATCGACATCGACTTTCAAAGATTTTAGCTGCCCATTCAGTTAGCTAAAGAATTCTAAAGTCTTTGAATATATGCTTCTTTTAATCTCATCTCAAAGAAAAGCTTTTAGAGTGGTAAAAGACATTCATTGGATACAAAATATGTATAGATATGGACCCAAAAAAAAATGCAAAACCAATAGATAATTTCATCAAGAAAATTCTATATATATGTGCCAAAAAATCAATCAAATGTCACGGGAAGAACTAAAACAATGGTGAAGCTAACAAATATGGATGGCAGTATAAAGAAAACCAATAGACAAACATAGGGTTACAAAAGTTATGGATTGTTCTTAACATTTTTAAAAAAGCTCAAGTATCTTTATCTATTATATTACGTAAACATCTTAACATTTTTAAAATGGTATTCTTAGGCCATCTCCAACCCATTCCTCCAAAATAGAGTAAAGTTTCCTCTATTTTAGAGATGCTACAGTGTTTTTCA
>JAOQMS010000007.1:18640358-18664807 GCA_027563885.1 Erythroxylum longipes
CCAAAAGTGGGTAATCAAAATAATAACCCTATAATCATATCCCCTTACCAAACTCAATCTTTCATTCCATACCTATTCTTCTTTTTCCATACCCATTAAACAAGCACACCCTCAAAATGAACCGTAACATTTGTAAAACGTTTAAAAGAAAATATTGAATGAAAAAAATTAGACAAAGTTAAGCCTTTGTTCATTATGCTCCACATCTGTGCTAACATAGTATGAATTTAATATTTTTTAATCAATATATGGGTCATATTATGTCACGTGGCATAAAGGCCCCATATGTTAGATTTAGGATAAAATAGTTTGATTTTTATTTTATATTCTTAATAAAATATAATAAACCTAATTAACTTAATTAAACTTAATTACAATATACTCTAATTAGTCTAATTGACTTAATTATATCCTGATTTAAGTTAACTTATGTTTTCATACTGGATCGACGACTTATGTTCCTCTTTGCTGATGTTTATGTAATTATTTAAATTCCTGTTCCATTTATTAAGCTTGTTGAGTATAAGCTTTAACAATTCTGGTTCCGGAGGAAGTACATACTATAATGTATATGATTTTCTTTCTATAACTCGATCATAACCAACATCCAAAAATAAACAAAAAGTTGTAACAATTCTTACCTAAATTCACTTGAATTTTTAGGAATCAAAATATATGATATCTACTTCTTCCAAGCCTCCAACTAATTACCTAATTCTCAAGTGCCTTCCTTTTCCTTTTTGTTGGCACTCAACAGGTTAGATTGCTCTTTTAATTCCTTCAAACTAATGTTTCACATTTGAGAGAGATTTAGAAGGTGCTCGATTGATGGGTTTGAAAATGGGTTAATGGGTAAGGAATGAAATGATAATATCCATTTCTATTCTTCAGTATATTCATTCCCATTCCTATTACCATTCTCTCATACAAACCAACCACTCCCTTAAAGATTGCCCTTCACATAAAGTGGTAAAAGAAATACAGGTCGTGGAGGGACATGGCCTTGAAGTTCTTCTAGGTTTGCTTGTTTTTAATATTGTCCCACTTTTATATTCATTTGTTACCTATTTTTTTAATGCATTCAAGCTTCTAAAATCTATTCGATATTTTGATGGTGTTTTTTTAGTCTCTCTTTTTGCTCTCTTTAGAGGGTTTTTGGGTGTTATTCTCTGCAATTTCATTCGTGGTTTTTGAACTTTACCCATGTCTCAACTTTTTGGATTCGCTAGTATCTACTACTTCAATTAGTGCTTGTTTATATAAGGGAGCTATTTCAGCAATTCTTATCTGAAGATCTGATTGGATCTCCTTAGTCTGTGGAATTTTAGTGGCTTTGGATCTTGTAAACTAGATTTAAATCCATGTGTTTGGTTTATTCTTGAATTGGATCTCTCTCAGAGAAGAGCTAGAAGCTAAAAAGACATTTACTAGATTGTTTACTATAAAGTTGTAGGATATTGTTTGTTCTCCACTAACCACAAGGATGTAGACTCTATAATTCATCTTTGGTGCCATTTGTAAAGTAGGTTCCTTTAATTAGAAACCAATATATTATACAGATTAGCGAGTGTGAGCGTATGAGATGTGTAAAGGCCTACTAGTGGTTATTAGATTTCTTTGTTTTCTCTTCCGCTACTCTTTTTGTCTTTTATTCCTAGATTAGAAGCTTGAATTTGTCAAACCTTAAAGTTGGTTAATCATTTGTTCTCTAAAACCCAAAGACATATATAATTTACATACACACTTTAGAGTGCCATCAGCACGCAATTCATCCATATTCAGAAAACGACTTTGGGTAATGCACTGGTGGCTCTTATTTCAAGCTTGAAATTGTTTGGAGGTTCTTATTTCTTGTGCCTAGCTTCTAGTTTCTTCCTATAGCTTTCTTCCGGTAATGTCTTTCTCTACTCCTATTGTTTTAGATGAAAGGTGCCTATTATTGGTTTAGATTTGGAGCATCTAAGTATGGATTTGTTTGTGATCGTTTGTGCTTGTGATTTTTCACATCTGTGTATTGTGTGATCTGTGTTTAATTGATTATACATTATTCCATAACAGTTAGTAATTATTGCTATAAAATTGCTTAAAAAATTCACTTTAATTCATATTTAGTTTTAGGTACAATTCAGAAGCATAAGAAATAAATTGAGTTGAAAGCACATT
Source organism: Erythroxylum longipes (assembly GCA_027563885.1). Taxonomy (NCBI): domain Eukaryota; kingdom Viridiplantae; phylum Streptophyta; class Magnoliopsida; order Malpighiales; family Erythroxylaceae; genus Erythroxylum; species Erythroxylum longipes. Next base: position 18,642,522 of record JAOQMS010000007.1, read on the forward strand.
CTTTAAGTCATCTTCTTGAGATGCACACTCACTTGTCTTCATAGAGCAAAAAGGAAAAGAGCAAGGGAAGACAAGAAAATGCATAAAATGAAGTGCGTATGTTGAAAACATCAAGCATGAAGAGTGTAGAAAATTGCTCACTGCCACAACATAAAAATCATGGTCGTGACACTCACTCACACCCATGACAACATAACTCACGCCCATGAATTTAACACCTAACACTCGAAAACCTATAGTTTTCACTATAAATACAATATTGCGAAGGCGAAAAACATATGAAATGTTGAAGAAGCATTTTATAGAGTGAAGTCTCAGTTTTTTAAAGGAAGAAGGGGCAAACCTCTCATCCTTTGGAGACTTATGGAGGGATAAGTTTCCTGACATCGATTCAGAGATGATATCGACGCCGAATAACCTAGTTAAGCATTTTGCCTTTGTATTTGTTGTTCTTTCTCTCTCTAGGAATTGTTTATGTTATCCTGTGCTTATGGATTTGGGTTTTCATGCATGAATGATCGTATTTTCGTTATTGTTAGATTGTTTATATATGAACCCATTGCTAGAATCTTAAATACAATTCGTAATTTTTGTGTTTGGATATTGCTAGAATCTTTAATATGATTCGTAATTGTTATGTTGAGATTCATTTGTAGCAAATAATGGCTTCGAATCATTAGGGATAAAATATGTAATTGTTATGTTTCTTATTGGTGTCGAATCATTAAGGATAACGTAACCTAGATTAAATAAATTAAGTGTATGTGGTTGTTGAATTGATTAATATGTTTTCCTAACTTGTAATGCGTCTGTCCAATTAAATCTAGAGAGCTTGTTCTAGGTTGTTCGATAGTTAGGTTCACTTAAAGAGCTTGTTTTAATAGAACACGACCTAAGGAAAAATCGGGGTTAATAGAGCTTATCGTTAAGATATGATTAATAATTGCTAGGAAAGACATGAGAACAGCAATTCAATAAAGTATGATTAATTGTGTGTAGCCGAGATTGAACTAATGATCAAGTCCCTAACGTATTCATCACTTTTCATCATTTTTGAATGTTTTCTTTACTTTGCTTTCACTAGTTTAGTTTCGTTTTATTTTCTTGTAACAAAACCCCCTGTAACACCCCTTATACCAAACCTACAGTAGTAAACAATTTCCTGTACAAATAGTTAAGGCATAAATTTATGTTCATTTATAGTGACTCTCATCCATGCTTTTGATTTTCATACCGTACCGGCCGGATTCCAATACAAAATCTGAGATTTATATACCAGATGCAAATACAGGCTAGTACTGGCCGATACCGGTCTGTACCGGTAATATTGGCCAGTACCGGCTAGTACCGAAAATTTTAAAAATTTTAGGGACCAAATTGCAAAATTTTCAAATTTTTTTGAAAATTTGAATTCCCTCCCGCCAGATTACAACCCCCCTTTTTTTTTCAAAACTTTTTAAATTTATTATTTAATTAAACTTTTATTCTTATTTTTTAATTTTTATTTTTAAAATAAAATATATATTTTATAATTTTTATTACTACTAATAATTATACATTAAATAAAAAATTAAAAATAAATTATTTTATTTAAATTTATTTTAATCTTTTATATAATATTTATTAATAAAGAATTAAAAAAATATTTTATTTTTAAAAATAAATAATTTAAAATTTTTATTTATAAACTAATATTTATTTTATATATTTTTAATTGTTAAATCAAATTTTATTGGAAATATAAATTTTTAAAAATATTTTTAAATTTAATTATATTTATTAATAATTATTAAATTAATCTTATAAATTAAATTAAATTAAGATATTTATAATTTTAGTAATAATTAATTTTAATTAATTAAATATATAATATATTTAATTGATAGTAAATTAAATAATATATGTTTTTGTTTAATGTTTCAATTTTACTTGGTTGTTTCCTTATCACGAGCTCTTGTTAATATGATAATGGACTATTTTGCAATTTTAAAAAAAATTCAGGGACTATTTCATAAATTTAAAAATAACCTGAAATGGTATCCGGTATTGATCAGTACTGGTACAGTACCGTACCAGAAGCCAATCTAGTATTAAGTCAGTACGATATTCGTAACATTGCTCTCATTACACATCTTTCTGTTCATACATATAGATATTACAAAATTTTACATCACTTAACATTATCATCTAAAAGTAGTAATAAATCTTTACATTAACATGATAATCCAAAAGAAAACATGCAATTTCCTTCCTTTAATTACATGTACAATCATATTTAACTAATAGACACATTCCAAAGGAACTTTTTCTCCTAGCTGTTGGCCTTAGTCTCTGCAGATGTTTCCTGTGTCTTACTCCTATTACTTGGACATATACGAATTAATACCCGTGCTAAGCTTGAAACCCTAGTGGGGAAAACACTTAGTTTGGATAACTACTCACAGCAGTCACCCGCTAAGTACACACATTCATAAACATCACAACTCATATAAATAGAGATGGCATACTGAATTAAAGTACATAATGCAAACATACTTTAATATGTTATTCATATACCGTAAATTTAAATTCATAAGCCAAACATTAATATTCAATGCTTGTTGATTCAAATTATCAATATAAATGCAAATGCTCATCAATGCCAATTATTTATGTTGTCATGCTGTATTTCTTATTTGTAACTATTTATTTTACTTTATGTCTTAGGCATATACATTCCCATGGGTGTAGATAATGGGAGCTATGGATATTCGAAGATATCAAAACTGTGGATACTCGAAAGTATCGAACTGTGAATACCCAAAGGCATCAAAATGTGGAGACATTATAGTCTTGAAATGAAGACACCATTAATGTCAAATTGTAGCAGTTGCACTATAACCCTATAGGCATGCCTATCTATCCACCACGAAGACAATAAAGCAGGCACTGTAACATTCCCTTTAACCATTTTCCAACTTCATAATTCATATATTGACAAATCACATGATATATCATAAAATTTGTATTTGCATTCATACATGCAAGTCATAACTTACCACCATTAAAAGGGTATCAAAATCATACTTGTATAATCATACTACCACATAGGAGCAATACTATTCATAAAAATCATTTATGTATATGTAAATTTTCTTTAGTATGCATTATGTTCAATCTTAAATTCCAATATTCAATCACCTAATTCACAATAGGTAAGTCCTATTTTATTTATTTCTAGGTGTTTGAAAAGTTTCATACACATTAAAAAAGGTTTAGATATGATTCGTTAAAAATTGGAATGAAAACAAACTCAAAATAGTGCAATTTCCTTCCCATCATGTCCCCTGCCCATAATTCACAGCTCCACTTTTTCCTAAAATTTCACATATAAAACATTCTAATTAGGTTTTGAGGTCTTCCAAAATTTTGTTTCCTATGTATATAGTTTCCAAAGAACCAAAAATAAAGCTATTTGGACTTCTATATCATGAGATATATACCAAACATCACAAGCTGCTCCAAAATAGGGGCAGCATCATGTCACCATTTTTGATCTCAATTTCCAATGTCATAAAGCCAGAATTAACTCAAAGTCTCTTCTATATATTTCTATTTATATGGATTAGGTTTCATATGTAATTGAAATAACTCAATTGAGAGGTTTGTAGGTTGAGTTATGACTTAAAAAATATGACTAGCTCAACAAATTCTAGACAGAATTCCACTACACGATACTCTCTTGTCATATTCAACTAATTCTATACAAGGTAACACCAAAATAACACCAAAGTATCATCCCAGCAGCCATTCCACATCCAAATGAATCTTTATATCCATTCAAACATACACACAAAGAGAAATTAGACTAACTAGTCCCAAACCTTAAAGTTTGCCAATTAGTTCTTCTTTTAGTACTCTTCCTTCTATTCCCTTTTGGCTTTGCTTGATTCACCAATTAAAACACCACAAATGCAAATCTTAGATACCAATTGCAACCTTATAATTTCAACTCTTCATGGGCAAAGCAAGAAAGATGAAGATGAGTAAACAAACTATAAACTTTTACCTTGATTTTCACTTAGGATTAGCTTGATTCCTTGTGCAAAATGGTGTGATTAAGGAGATGGAATGGCGAGGAGATGAGAAGAGAAAATTCTGCCCTACATACACGTCCCTCTCCCCTCTCTTCTACTCCCCTCATGAATTTTCTAATCTTAGACACGTTTTAATCCCATTGGACCATACGTTACACTCTTATTAGACAGTGTGTTACAATTATATTGGACCATGTGTTACAATACTATTGGAACATATGTTACAATTCTATTGGACAGACGTGCTTTAATCTTATTGGTCACACATGCTTTACTTTTATTGGTCACACAAGCTTTCATCCAATTGGTCCATGAGTTGACTTTAGGAAAATTGCACATTGGTCATTCTTCTTCCTTTAATTCCCACAATGGCATATAATCTCATCAATTAATTTCATTCTCATCTATATTTCATGTCTATATATGTATGTCCATGCCGAAATGAACAAATTACCTATTTACCCATGTCTTTTACATTAAGTACCATTATGTCTCTTACTATACTTAGATGCACTTAATTCGTTATGTGCACTTCTTAATACACCCTAGACATGCTATAATGTTTCTAGAGTATATATTGGGGCCTTACAGCCCCCATAACCTAAAAACGGATTATTTTTATTTCAAAAGCTAACCGAACACTTTCTGTGGTATCGACTTAGACTTACCACTAGCTATAGTTTTAGATCTAGTTATTTTGTGTAATGTTATGATGCACTACTATTGTGGTGCTCATTTTAATATTTAATATTATTTTTTTACTTTGATATTATTGGTTAAAGGTTTGTTTAGATTGATTAGTTTTGACAAAAAGTAAAAAGATTTCAAAAATTGGTTAGTGTAACTTATTTATTTATCTCCTTTAATTATTTTCTTTCTTCCTTTTTACTGTTGCTATTTATTTCCTATTGTTGTTATTAGTATAGATTATTTGATTCCTATTTTTATTTATTTTAGTAGTTTCTCTTTGTGGCTTATAGCTAGTATATCCCTTTTATCTGAATTTTTAAGTTCCAGTATGTTTTTACTTTTCTTAACTTGTGTTGGATATTTAGGATAGGAATGGTGGCTTTGAATTCTGATGATAAACCAAAAGCTAGCCATTCAATGAGTTTTGGGTCTAAAAGAAGAGAAAATGTTACTAGGTTAAGAATAGGTTCTTGGAACATCAAGACTCTTATTGGGAAGTCATTAAAATTATTGGAGATTTTAGATAAAGTGGACGGGAGCTAGAGTGAAAGAGATTAATGGGTTCAAACTTTGATATTCAGGGTGTTAGAGGCAACAAAATGGTAGAGGGATATTGGTTGTAAAGGAACTCATACATCATGTTGTGGGGATAAATAAGATTAATGATATGATTTTATCCTTAAAGATTGTAGTGATTTATGTGGTTTTCAATGTGATGTGTTTATGCACCCCAAATAGGGTTGCAAGAACATCTTAACCAATTATGAGAAGAGCTAGATGAGGCGATTTAATAGATTCTCCGTAATGAGAAAGTTATTATAGGAGGAGACATTAATAGTCATATAGGGGCAACCTTAGATGGGTATTCATAAGCTCATACGAGTTTCAAGTATGGAGATAGGAATGACAATGTGATGTTTTGTTGGACTTTATAGTATAGTTTAATCTAGTAAGATCCAACTCATTTTTTTAAAAAGGAACACCGAGTGACTTTTAGGAGTAGAACCGTGAAGAGTCAAATTAACTACTTTCTCGTAAGGCACAACGATCGACCTAGTTGTAAGGATTTTAAAGCTTATCAACTCAGCTTAGATTGTTGATTGTGGATCTTATAATTAGTGGTTGGAGAAAGAAAAGAAGACCTTAGAGTTGTACTAGAGTTAGATGGTGGAATCCAAAAGGAGATACTGTGGAATAAGTTAGGGATGGAGTAATGTTTGGAGAAGAATGAAAATTGGAAGGAGACGTTAACTAGACATAGAGGGAGTAACAACTCTTTTAAGGAATGCATCTAAAGAGATCTTAGGAGTTTATAAAGGGTATAAGGGCAGTAACATTGAGTCTTAGTGGTGGAATGAACATGTATGAGAAAAGGTGAAGATTAAGAAGGTTGCCCATAAAGTTCTATTGGATAGAAACATAAATATAAAAGGATAATTAATAGTAAAATTAAAAAAATGGCAAAGAAAAAGGCAAAGAAGATAGTCTCAGAGGACAAAAGTAAAGCTTACCAGAAATTATATCAACGATTAGAAACTAAAGTTGGAGAAAAAGATATATTTAAGTTAGTTAGAGCTAGGAACAGAAAGTGAGATACTTGGATCAAGTTCTTTGTATAAACAATGAAATAAGATGGTGCTCGTGGATGAAAATGAAATCAACAAGAGATGGTAGAGGTACTTTTATAGGCTTTTTAATGAAGACAGAGATGACAACATATCCTTGGGTGATATTAGCACGTTTGAGAAATATCAGAACTTCACTTATTGTCAACAAATCATAAGAGAAGAAATTAAAGGAGCTTTAAGGAAGATGAAGAGTGGCAGTGGCAGTATAGTAGGACATGGTGAGCTACCCATAGAGGTGTGGAAGAGGCTAGGAGAAGAGGGTATCACATGATTACCTAAACTTTTTAATACAATCCTCAATTTTGTCAAAATGATGGTTGACTGGAGACTTAGTACACTAATTCTTTGATATAAAAACAAAGCAGACATCTAATGTTGTAATAATTATAGAGGCATTAAACTACTCAATTACACCATGAAGTTATGGGAGGGAATGATTGAGAAAAGGTTCACTGATTTTGGAGAACTAATTTGATTTCACACTAGAAAGGTCCACAATAGAAGCTATAAATCTCCTTAGAAGATTAATGGAATATTGTAGGGAAAGACAGCAAGACACAACTTATTTTCATTAACTTAGAGAAGGCTTATGATAAGGTACCTAGGAAAGTCATAATGAGGTGTTTAAAAGTTAAAAGAGTTTCTATGACATATATACAGGCTATTAGGGATACGTACAAAGGTTTTAATACTAAAGTAAAGACAACACGAGGAGATATAGAGCATGTTTTTATCGATATCAAGTTAGACTAGGGGTCCTCGTTGAGGCCCTTCCTATTTGCAATAGTAATGGATTAGTCCACCAAGAATATTGATTGACTTATTTTTAAACTTATAAGAATTTTATCAATGTTAAACCACAAGTACATCACGTAACTGTAGCTAACATAGGTAGGTACGGGTGGATCCACGAGGATTGTAAATACTATTATTTACCCTTTTCTTATGATCTACCTGTCAAATCAGATTGTAGATTTAATTACATATTAAACTAAACAAACTAAACTAAGATTGAAATAATAATGAACTCAGACGAAGGAAAATACTTGGAAAAGTAATAAATGGTAACTAGGTAATGAATCCTGTTAAGAATTTTTAAATGTTAATCCTTTATCATGCAATTATATTATTGATTATTGGATCTGGAAATTCTTATCTAATGCTAATATCTTTCCCATAACTATTAATAACTAATCCCTCAGTTGATTAACTAAAATCTTTTTCTAGTTAAAAACCCTAGATTGCATTATCGATTCATTAATTTCACTATTAGGTTTGACCGTAATCTAGAGGATTTATATTAATCTATCTATATGTTTACATGCATCTCCTTCAATTACGGTAGATCTATTTGCACGAAAGAATTTCTCAATCTCAATCATCTGAAATCAAGTCATGAACTAAAACTTAGGATATATTAGAACAATCATATAATGCATAATTGAATCTCAATAAACCAATCAATAAAACTATATTAAATAAAAGATCAAATCATATTCTTATCATAACTTAAGGTTCATCACTCCTTAGCACTAAACAAATCAATTCCTACTCATAGAAAACAAAATCAAAGACAAATTTGCAGAAGAAAAACTAGAAACAAAAGAAATCATAATTTTAATTCTCACCTTTTCTTTTAATGAATCTTTTTACAAGTTAGATTAAATGTTGTTATCTATCGAATCTTGTGACGTATTCCTCGTGTTTTACTCATCCTCTCAGAATTATTGTTCCTTATGACTTAAAAACTCTTTAAAACGCACCTCCTCTCTTTTTACCTCTTATCACGTACTTTTATCGTAAAAACTAGAGTTTCTGGGATACATACAATCAACCTATCTTTAGCTTTTACTTTTCCTCAAGCAAATTATAGTCAAAATCATTGATCTTACAAACATCCATCCCTTATTAATGTCAACATGTCCATCTGCACTTTAAATCATCATTTCATGTCAATCAAATTAACATACAATGGGATTCGATTTATCCTAGAACTAACCTTCATAAGTCAATACCAATAATAATCACATCATTAATCTTTTTGAAATCAAAAGCACAAATCTTTACACCCTCACCAAGGTATAACTCTCAAATCAATTCATAACAGAACTTTTAACCATAAGTTTGCAATATTATCATATCTCCACCACTTATAAGTAAATTAGAAACAAAAATCAAAAGGTCTTGTCACAAGGTTTTAATGAGGCTTAAGTAAGGTATGATTAGGATAATGAAAAGGGTGATAAAGTTAAAGGAAATTTATAAGAAACAACATTATAAGAAACTTATTCTTTCATAATATAGGCCCTTTGTATTTTAAATCCATTGGTACCATAACTTTAACACATTCTTTTCACAATAATACGAGCATTCATCATGTACCAACTATTAAAGAAATGTTAGAACTTCACAAAATTTAAGTTTCCAACAATCAAGTAATGTAAATGTCCTTTAAGGTTCAAATTAATAAAAAGGCTTCAAGAAAGATAAGGTAAAGGCTATTAATGTGGTTATAATCAATGAAAAATGCTAAAGCTCAAAATGGTTACTCCTAAGGGATAAAATATGGTAGGGTAATATTCAAGAGAATAGGCTAAATAAATGTTGAATCTAAATGCCTTTATAACTTCATTCCATCCAATTTAACAAATGTGGTCTCAATATGAATAAGAAAAGTAATTTCTAGAATTATCCAACTATGCACGGTAATACACATGAAAGAATAAAAAAGTTTAAAAATTGGTGTATTTGCTTTTAGGCACAGAAGCTCACAAAATGGATCTTATGATTATAAATAATATAAAATTTTCATTCAAATTAACAATTTCAATGACTACCAAAAATATGTCTTAAAAAACAAGTTTATTCTAACTTTCATCTTTTTGCATACTAATTTAATTAAATAATCAATAATGATCTCAAGTATTTTGGACATATTTTAACTAATTAAGAATATTAGTTAATAAAATTTAATAACAAAGATTATAATACGCTTAAGAAATCCTTCCCCATACGTAAAATTATACATTATCTCTAATGTACATAATATAAGCACAGATAAATAAAAAGTAAGAAATGGTTGGAATTTGGTACTTTCCTAAGTAAAAAGAATTTAAGAGTTCTGCTTTCGATGAGGGATCCATCTGATATGAGATAAATCATCCTTGGAAAATATAAATAAAAATGGATAAAAAGTAAAACAAAATAAAAATAACAAAAATATCTAAGAAACATGAAAATAAAAATGACATAAATGGAAATACCATTGCATTAATGTTTAGTTAAGATGAAAATAACAAAGGGAAGAAAATAAGAAAAATACACAAATAATAAGAAAAAGAAAAGAAAAGATCAAACTGAAACATCCCTCAATCGTGTTGTGATTCTGGAATGTCTGTCAGTGAAGGGTTCTTGGGTTGTACATCCTCAAAATGGGGAGGAGCTGATGACGATGTAGTCTCTCCAGATGGTGGTGATTGAAAAGTCATTCCCTGATGGCTCGCCATCTACATTAGTAGATCCCCCATCTATCTAGTCTAGGTCTCAAGCTATCCCATTTGCTCTATAATCTTTGCCTATTGTACTCGAATAGTACGTTGAGCACCTATAAGCAGTGGAATGTGTCTCTCTAGTTGAGGTATCTTCATAAATAAATAAATTAAAAATATTGTAATTAATAAATAAAAAATAATCTAATTATCAAATTAAAAAATCCTAAAATTGAAATTAACAAACCTAATCTAACATCTACCTAAAATTAACAAAATTAAGCATTAAATTTGCATAAAAATTAAAATTGACATAAAATTAAACAAGAAAACAATTTCAGTTGACTATAAAAACAACTAATTAGCCCTAATTTCATGAGAGTTATAACAATTTAACAATTAGTGAGCAAAATTGCAATTCCAAGTGAAATTTCATCCAATGCGCATGCGATTCAGCGAATTGAATCAATAAATCATACAAGGATAAAATTCAACTATTAAACTAAAATTGACCACGAAATTATGCAAAATTTCACAAAATCTCAAAACACTAAGCTTAGCATTTTTAGGCAAAAAATCCTAAAAATTGCAAAATACCTAATTATTCTTGCATAAAAAGTGAAATCAATAAGAATACTTGCATGGATGTTACAAATTTGCAAGAAAAATACTAGAAATGGGTTAGAGGGGGTAAGTGGTGATGACAAGAGAGTAGAGAGAGAAGAGAATATGAGAAAAATGAAAGAGGTGGGGCAAATTTAAAATTGTTACGAACTTACACAGTTTACTACACAGCCTTGTACCTGATCGTATAAGTCATAAACTTGTAACTCATCGTAGACTTACACGGTCTATTACATGGGCATGTATCTAACCATATAAGTTCACATGAGCGTGTCTAGAGAGCATGTAGCTCTTTATAAATGTGTGCAACATGAAAGTATTTAGACAAATTTAAATATTTAAGTTATGAAACTTTAACATGCATGCACCTTTAGCTTTTACTTGACTCTTCATATCCTCCTTTTTCTTTTCTCCTTCTTCTTCTTAGAGCTCTTTTCCATAACTAAGGGTGATTTTCGTTACATGTTTTTAAAAATTTGTTTCAGTTGCACTAGGTAAACTCCTATGCGGTCTTTCAGATACCAATTTGGCAATTTGATTGATCTAAACCTCCAATTTACATATAGAAGCCTTCTCTCACTGATGTCTCGCACCAGAATCTTGAGCAATTATAAAGTAAGCTTCTTAGCTTGAGGTGTGCTTATTGCTAAAATCCTAGTGGAGGGTTGTTCCTTGCTTGCCCTTGATTTCTCCAAGAGAAAGTGGGGTGTTTTCTCCATATACGGTTGTAAGTATTACTATATGGATTATTTTGGGGTCTAGGAGCATTCCATATATAATCCATATGCTAGAGTTGTACTACTTCAACGTTTTGACCTGAATGTTCTAGCCCACACACCTCATATTGCATAACTTAGCATTATGGATTGATCGTCAATCTATTAAGTTTTTTGTTTAGCACTTCCACCCGGTTCGCTGACTACACCACTACATCTAATTCATATACCCCCGTTGGCTTATTAATTACTGCTCATGAGGAGCGCTATTGATAAATTTTCATTGCTATATCTTCAAAAAGGTCGTGGGCCGCTTTTGGTGTCTTGTTATTTAAAGTACCCAAGCTGCTACATCGATTGACTGCCTTGTATTCCGATGTAGCCTATTATAAAATATTTGGATCTGCATTCGAAGTGGTAAACCATCATGTGGGCATTTTCTTAACATCTCCCTAAATCGCTCCTATGTATTATATAATGCTTCAGAATTAGTCTAGGAGTAACAGAAGATATCATTCCTCAATTTTCGATCTTCGCTAGTAGGAAATGCTTAAATAAAAATCTCCCTCTCACTTGATCTCATGAAGTAAGTGATGATCTTAGCATTGAGTTCAACCATTGCTTCGCCCTTTTCCCTTAAAGAAAATGGGAATAACCGCAGTCTTATCACATCACCATTGGCTTTGTGGATTTTGAAAGTGTCATAAATCACCAAAAAAAATTGAGATATGTGCATTCGGATCCCCATCTTGTAGTCCATAAAATTGGATAGAATGTTGTACCATCTATATAATACTCAGCTTAATCTCAAAGTTGTTGGCATTCATAGTTGGTTTAACTATGTTGGACTTCACGCTAATCAAGTCTAATCTAATATAATCGAACATCATCTTTGGTTAGCCTTCCATGGTTCGTGATTCCTTAATATTAATTTGACTTCCCATGTCCTTTATTTAACGATTCTTTCAATTTCTATATCTTCATTCACTAAGCTTGTTGGATCACTTTGGTTCATAAACTGACCAATTAGTCAATATCTATGAGAATAAGAAAATTAAAAGAGTTAATAAAATAAAATAAACTAGAAACCAAAATAAGATAAACTAAAGTAGAAATGACTAGATTAATAAAAGCTAGGTTTTCTTAATATTACCAATGCCTGGAAACAGTGCCAAAAACTTGATTGACTTATTCTTAAGCTTATAGAATTTTATCTATGTTAAACTACAAATGCACGAAATAGTTGTAGATAACACAAGTAAGTACGGGTCGATCCCAAAAAGATTTTAAGTACTAGTATTTACCTTTTTCCTACTATCATATTTAATTAAAAATTAAACTAAACAAACTACACTGGGATTGAAACAATACTGAATTCATACAAAGTAAAATACTTGGAAAAGTTGAAATTAAATAAATAGTACCTAGGTTATGAATCCGTGTAAGAATTCTTAAATATTAACCCTTTATCATGCAATTATATTATTGATTATTGGATTGCGAAAATTCCTATCTTACGTTAATATCTTTCTCAAGACTATTAATAACTAATCCCTCAATTGATTAACTAAAATCTCTTTTAGTTAAAACCCCTAGGATTGCATTATCAATTCGTGAATTTCACTATTAGGTTTAACCCTAATCCAAAAGACTTATATCAAACTATCTCTAGTTTTGCATGCGACTCCTTCCACTTATGGTAGATCTATTCACATAAAAGGATTTCTCAATATCAATTATATGAAATCAAATCATGAATTAGGATTCCAGATATATTAAAACAAGAATATAATGCATAATTGAATCTTAATAAACCAATCAATAAAGTTGCATTAAGTAAAACATCAAATCATATTGCTGTCACAACTTAGGACTCATCAAACCTAGAAACTAAACAAATTAGTTCCTACTCATAGAAAACAAAATCAAAGACAAATATGCAGAAGAACAATTAGAAACAAAAGAAATCATAATTTTAAATATCCCCTTTTTCTTCTGATGAATCTTCTTCCAAGTTGGATTGAATGTTGTTATCTACTAAACCTTGTGATGTATTCCTCATCCTCTGATCATAATTGTCATTCATTAAGACTTAAAAACTTCTAAAACTCATTTGCCTTTGATAACATCCTTTTATAGTAAAAACTAGGCTTTCTAGGATATACACGGTCAACATAAATGATCAAGTAGGTGACTTTGTATCTCCAAAAACACTTGAATTTATAATTTTACACGGGCACAGAGACTTACACGGGTAATATACACAATCGTGTATATCAACATACACGGGTGTATAACTTAACATGACCAAAAACAATATTCTTCAATTCTCTATATGTTTATAGAGATTACACAATCAATGTACACAATTATGTAGGTCTTAGTTACTTCAGATCTTCGTTCCATCCCACAATTTCATCCAAATTCTTCTCTCATTGGTTCATGAAGGCAATTATCACCTATAAACACACTTGAAGTGAATTAAGTACCAAAAATACTATAAAACTATCAAATAATAAACAAAACACCAATATAGTTATATAACTATAGTCAAATAAGCATTTATCAAATATCCAATGGGATATGCCTATGTACATTGTTTGCTAATGACATTATTTTAATGGATGAAACAAGAGAGGTTATCAATATCAAGTTAGAACTTTGGAAGGATGTACAAGAGTCAAAGGGTTTTAAATTGAGCATGACTAAAATGGAGTATTTAGAGTGTAACTTTTTAGGTTATAAGATGGCATTAGATATGGATCCATCATGTAAGTACTTTGGATCCATCATCTAAAGCAATAACGAGATAGATGAATACATAGTTACCCATATCAAATCAGGTGGATTAAATGGAGGGGTGTATAAGGAGTTTTATGTGACAAAAAGATACCACTCAAACTAAAAGGTAAAATCTATTGTTTAGCTATCAGACAAACCATGCTCTATGGGATAAAGTGTTGGCCCCTTAAACAAGTTCGTAGTCATAAGTTTATGGTAATGGAGATGAGGATGTTCTGTTAGTTGTATAACTTTACAAGAAGACATACGGTTAGGAATGAAGTGGTAAGAGATAAATTGAGGGTGTCTAACATTTATAATAAATTAAGAGAGACAAGATTTAGGTGATTTGGGCATGTTAATAGAAGACATTCCGATGATTTAGCAAGAAAATGCGAGAGGAATATTACTAAAAAAAAAGATGAAGACCTAAGAAAAACTAGGATAAAGTGATCAGGAAGGATATGACTCTGCTAGAGCTTATCAAGGTCTTGACTTTCAATAAGAAACTTTGGTGAATTAAGAAACGAGTAAAAGATCCAACACGAGTAAAAGATCCAACATAAAAAGGTGTTTCTCTTTTTCCGTAGGCTTTTTGAACCTTTTCTTATATTCTTGTATCTTGTAAACACTTTTATTTGAAGTACTTTCCTGTTAGTGCTTTTTATCTTTATTTTATTATTTTATTATTTATTATTGTTTGTATAACTTATTTTATTTTATTTATTTATATTTTTTATCATTTATTCATTTATTTATTTATTTATCATTTATTTATTTTGATTTTGAATATTCTTATTTTTTATATCAATTTTTAATGTAATTATTAGTTTATGGTTCTCTACTTTAGATGCCAAATCTGGCTATTGGCAACTAAGATTACATGAAAATACTAAACCATTAAGTGCTTTTACTTGTCCTCCCGAAAAACATTTCCAATGGAATGTATTACCTTTTGGTTTAAAGTAGGCACCTAGTATTTACAAAGGTTTATGGATAATAATTTAGAAGGACTCGAAGACTTTGCATTAGCTTATATAGGTGATATTATTATTTCTTCAAATATGGATAAAGAAGATCATTTGAAAAAGGTTAAAATAATTCTTCAAAGATGTAAAGACAAAGGATTAATATTAAGTCAAAAGAAGGTCAAATTAGCACAACAAAATATTGAATATTTAGGTATTGAATTTCATAATGGGTTTTTAAAACTTCGACCTAATATTTTGTTAAAAATACAACAATTTCCAGATTGATTACAAACTGAACACAAGTTCAACAATTTTTAGGTATTTTGAATTATATTTCTGATCAAGGATTCTTTAACAATCTTACTAAAGAAAGAAAAAGGTTACAATTTTAATGCAACACAAAAACTCAATGGATTTGGACTCCTAAAGACATAGATACGGTACGTACTTTAAAAATTTTATGTACGGATTTACCAATCTTGTATAATTATCTTCCGAAGGATAATCTTCTAGTCCAAATCGATGCTAGTATGGATACGTGGGCTGGCTGCCAGTTGGCGCAACCAACCAATCAAAAGAAGTATTTATTATGCAAGTATATAAATGGTACTTTCAGTTCTGCTGAAAGCAAATATCCAATTCATGAAAAGGAAACATTAGCCTGTCACGAAACATTGAGAAACTGGCGAATTAATTTATTACCAGTAGAATTTTTGACACAAACTGATTTGAAGTACTTACGTAGCTTTACTAGATATAATATCAAAACTAATTATAATCAAGGAAGGCTTATCCGGTGGCAACTTGAATTAAATCAATTTAATTTTACTATTCAATATATCAAATCATCTGCTAACAGCCTTGCAGATATCCTCACCAGAGAATAGAAGCAGCTATCATAAGTTTGAAGGATTCATTAGCAAAAAAAGAAGTAGCATTAACAGAGCTTCAGCAACAAGTTGGTATTATTACTAAAGAAATCAATCAACACCGCAGTACTATTAGTCTACTTGAAAAGCAAACAACTTCTGAGACCAATCCTACTCCTATATCTACCTCTTCCTCTACTACACCAATCCCCATTACCCCTCAACAAATCCTCCAACAACCACCTCTTTCTTAGCGAAAGGAAGATTTCAAGGAGGCAAAGGTGTATGTAATTTTCAGTAGACCTATCGCTGGAATTTATGATGAATGGCATAAAGTTGCTGTTCATAATAAAGGAAAACCATCTATTCTACACAAGAGTTTCCCCGATATGCAACAAGCTGAAAAAGTCTGCATTCAAAAACCCTACCTTGAAGCAAAAATATAAACAAGTTCTAGAAAAACCAGCTTCAAAACCTACTAGCATGAAACCTTTAGGAAAACCCATCAATATGGACAAAATTAACTCCTTATCGACCCGCACTTTCAAGGAAGAAATGAGGAAAATAACATCTGAAATATTCTATGAATGTTTTCAATTATTAAATGAATGGAAGGAAGACCAGAAGATATTCCAATATTATTCACAAAACCGTGGAAAATATGGACCTAAAGCAATCATCTTTCTAGAAGCAGATCCATTAACTACTTATCTCTTTTTTTAGAGTGGATTAATCGACACTATTTATTTAACCAATTTAACTATTCTCTCAGATTTTCCTCTAGGATTTATTCAAGCTATCAAAAATTATCGAGACCGCTTTGCAAAAGAAAGGGAAGTCTTCATTAAAGTATTCAGCAGTTATCCCATTTTTAAGGAAACAGATAATATAAAGGATGCAGAAATTAAAGTATCAAGAATTGCTTTTGTTCAAATCGGAGTAAGCAATGGGATGTATCCACCAATAATCTTCATTTCTTGGAAGGAGTATATCTATAATGCCTTCGAATTACGAATGAATCATTGGTCAAAGTGAATTACAAAGGTATCAATATTATCATGACATCGGCATATAAAACTCCCATTACACCAGAAGCATTACAATTAGTTCGTCAGTTTGAACAACCATTTTCTACAATAGAAGCTATCTTTTCAGAATTATCAGCACAATGGAAATATGTTCTCTGTAAACAATTTAAAACACATGCACAACATAAATGCCATTATTGTCTTTCTACCTCTGCCGACATTGAAGAATCAGTCTCTGAAGACGCAATTATCGAAGAATAGCTGGAAAGTAAAAGAAAAGCATTATTTACTTTAATCACGTAAGGCCGTTGTCGGCCATTAAAGGAGACAGGTCTTATGACCACTTTTTCTTTTCTTCTATTTATTTTTCATTTAACTTTAAGTCTTTTCTCTTAGCTTTTTCTCTTTAACCGATTCCTTCAGTTTCCCATAGTCTTTTCTTCTTTGCCTATATAAGGCGAACAATGTAATCGTTCTAGGTGTGAAAATAAAAACTTCTTTTATAACTTACCTCCTGCTCTCTCGTGTCTTAGCCTAAGGAAATTGGCATTCAAACGAAAACGAGCAAAACAGGTATTTTATCTAAGTTGTTTTTCTTTCATCATTAAGTATTGTGAACACTCTGCTTTATTTCATTATAACAATTATCATTAGTATCTATTATATTCAACCATATTTATTCATATTCTCTATTAGTTCTCTTAGTTTAATTAAGCATGAATTTATTGATTTCCTTCAATTGATCCGCATTTATGGTTTTACTCCTTTATTAATGCAATATATGTTTGACATATTTTTTTACCCTTCTCTTAGTTACAATAATTTAGACTAAACTATTTTTAGAAAACATAAGTATTAGAACAGATTGTTTGTACTGTAAAGCTCTCTATATATGCTTAACACTCACAATGGAAAAATCACGAGCCAGTAAACAAATTATTCAATATTTTACTACAAGAAGTCAATATCTTGTCTACAAATATCCTCCTTCTCCTTAACTAGATGTCGAAGAAAAAATATGTCAAGATCGAATTAGAAAGTCAAGATCGAATTAGAAATAATACAATCATTTATCATAAAGAGTTGGACGAACTTTGTCAGCTACATAGACGATTTTGCAACCATTATCAACATGCCTATCTTGACCCCCAACTTCAAGATCCAGCCTTTACTAGTTCTTAAAACTGTACTCCATGAATAATCAGTGTACTATTTGTAATCGGTAACAAAATGATATTATGTATTTTGAAAGTTTAGTTATTCAATATAAAGCTGAAAAAGAACATTTTAAAGATCGTTATAACTATTTACAATTTTTTATTAAAAACAATGGTTTAAAACCTATTAAAGAAAAATTAGATTTATCGACTTATCTATATCACACTTATTCTCAAGAATTAGTAACACTTCAATTTCAATTAAGTGTACATATAAGACAATATCATCAGTAGAATGACCGAAATTATTACTGAATCAGATAATATTATAGAAACTAATGATATTTTAGAAGTCGATAATTTAGAATTAATAGAAGCTAAAGGAAATTTTCATATTAACACATTATTATCTTCAGAAAAACAAAAGAAAATAGCAAAAACCTAATTAGATCTTAAAACCGGACAGGATATAAAATACTACCCATTTCATAATTTGCTAAACAGACAAAATAATTTATTATGGAAAAATACTTCATGAAACTCCAATTAGCATATATCAATGTAATGGACATATTAGACTTAATCTAATAAATCAAGAACAAAATTTTAAACATCTACAAAAAATCCCTGAACATACTTGTCATAAAATTGGTTATATTCATCTTTCTACGATTCAAATTTTATTAAAATCTACTTTTCAAGATGGTATTGATTCACCAATCAGATTAGCAATTATAGATGAAAGATTAACTGAATTAAAAGAACAAG
Organism: Erythroxylum longipes; assembly: GCA_027563885.1. Classification (NCBI taxonomy): domain Eukaryota; kingdom Viridiplantae; phylum Streptophyta; class Magnoliopsida; order Malpighiales; family Erythroxylaceae; genus Erythroxylum; species Erythroxylum longipes. Next base: position 18,661,318 of record JAOQMS010000007.1, read on the forward strand.
TAATTGGAATCATAAATGGTAATCTTGCTTATGGAAAAATAAAATTTAATACTAGATTAAAATTAGGAATCCCTTTACAATCACACAATTTAGATGAAACAATAACTATAGCTTATAAATTTTATCGAGAAAATTAATGACTATTGGATAATATCCTTTTTCAATCACTTATCAAATAAGTTATGCTTTAGCAAATTCTCATCATAGCATTGAATTTAAAAATACTGATAGAATTTACATGGATCAATTATTTAATGATGTAGCTAAAATGGGAATCAATTTAAAAAGATCGTTAAGAGAATTACCCGAAGTAACTTATCCTATTCCCTCAGCTCCTAGATTATCCCTATCACACAGTATATATAATCAATCAATTCCCTTACAAAAATCACAATCTTGTCGATTAACTAAACCTATTAGATTTACAGAACTAGGAAATAATTCAGAAAAATCAATTTCTATAACAGATCCACAAATAATAAAAGATCAACAAAATGAAGAACAAAATATAGGAAAAGATATTAGTAATATTAAAACACAACTTCAAGAATTAACTAAACATATTAAAACTACTCTATGAGTGTTACTAAACATTTGACAGAGTTGTTAGAAAAACAAATACAAATTGAAGAACAGTTAAAAGAACTTATACAAAATCAGTTAACTATAGTCCAAACAATACACAAAGTTATAAATTAAAACACATCTATCAGAGAAATAATAAATCAAATAGATAAAAAACTAAATAATATAATACAAACAATGGTTTCAAAAAAAATGGTATCATAGCCTTCCCCCAAAAATAAAATTATTTTAGTTAAACCATGGAAAATATAGAAGAAAATCAATTAAAAGGAAATTTAGAGAATATCGAAAAAGATGTTAAAATTTAGCTTAAAGAAATAACTAATTTAGTTAATAAACTAACATTAAATTCTTTTTGTAATAACGAAAAACTTAAACCAGTTACTGATCAAGATGAAGTAATGTATGGTTATGAGTCTGATCAAGAATTTTTTTTAGATCAAACAGAACAACCTAAATCTAGTCAGCAAGGGGAAAGAAAACATAAAAAAGAACAACAAACAAATTATCAATGGGATAGTAAACCAATTGTGATAGATGATTTAACTAGATTTGGATATTACAAAAAAGATCATAAAATACGTAAACTCCCAATAGAATATACACCTAAACATATACAATTAGGACTGGATCGAATCCTAAATCTAGGTTGTGTCTTAGTACCAAAAAACTATTATTAGAATGGTCAAATAGATTAGCCTTAGTAATTCAATAGAAAAACCTTTTTAAGGATTAACTAATATTAGTTTATTATAGAATTTTATAACTTATAAAACTACTGGAATAGTTCTCAACTTTTTATTCGATAATGAAGTAAGAATTATAAGCACTATCAAATTTCTTAATGCAGTAGAACCAATTAACGCAATTCGTGTAATTATAAATGAAATTTATAAAGAATTTATTGGAAAAGATATAGTTTCGTACAAATAAGAAATTGAAAACGAAGAAAGAAAACAAGCTCTCTGGCATTTAAATAATATAAACATATGTAATATCTGTTATTTAGAAGAATATATTTGTTAGTTTAAAAAATATTATTATAAGTTAACACACCCTGGACAAGAAATGTGTATTCAAATATTTATTCAAAAGTTACCTTATTCACTGAATAAAACAATTGAAGAAATCTTTCAAAGATCACAAGCTGCTAATTTAGTTTCATACAATTTAGGAGGAGCTATAACTATAACAAAAGAAGTATTAGCATAAAATGTTTATAAGCAAAAATACAAAAAAAAATTAAAACATACAAAAACACAATTATGTTGTTCAAAATATTCAGAAGTACCACAACAATATGGGTGTAATCTTCCTAGATATAAATATCCAAGATCTAGATATTCTTAGCCAAAATATAAGAAATATAGATGGAAAAATATCCGAGAAAACAATTGTATAAAAAACCATGTAAATCTTATAAGAAGTTTTTCAGAAAGAAAGATTATAGGACATTTAAACCTAAACAAAAATATTGTCCTCAAAATAAAAAGCAATGTAGATGTTGGTTGTGTAAAGAAGAAGGACATTATGCGAATGAATGTCCTAAAAAGAAATCAACAAACAATAAATACAAGGAAAAACTTAATCTTTTAAATTTAGCACTCCAATCTCAATTAGAACCCACCAAATCTGACTATGAAACTGATTCTACAATTCATACATTATATTATTATGAGTCTCAATCTCAAAATTCAGAAGCAACAGACGAATCCAAATACAACTTTTATTTAGATACAGATTCAGAATAAAAAAGTTAATGCATATATTAACACAGGAGCTATAATATGTATAGCTACCAAAACATTATTAACTAATAGAAAAAAATTACATAAACCATTACAAATTAGAATAACTAATGGAAGTATTAAATATATTCGGTATATTAGTTATTACAATAATATTATTATTGAAAATTATACGTTCACAATACCATCTATTTATCAACAAGAATCAGGATTACCAATTATCTTAGGTAATAATTTTTTAAAATTATATCATCCGTTTGTCAATATTTATATTATATAACTTTAAAAACACCAGAAATAAAGACATTGAATCAAAAATCAATATTTTGAAAATTCCTATTTATTATACGACATATTATAAAACTCTAAAACTAATCAGTGAAAAAAATGAACCAACTACAATTTTTCTACAAAATAATATAACATTGCAAACAGAAATAGAAACATTATTAGAACAAGTTTGTAGTGAACATCCCCAATAAAAAATAGAAATACTCAACTCATTGAGATTAAGTAAAAGGATCCTACACAAGAAATCAACATTAAGAATAATATTCCTTACACTCAACAAGATGTACAAGAATTTATCTCATAATGTTCTGATTTACTAGCTAAACAACTAATTTCTCCTAGTAATAACATTCAGCCCCTGCCTTTTCTGTTAATAATCGTTTCAAACAAAAAAGAGAAAAATGATGTATGGTTATTAATTATAAAAAATTAAATGAAGCAACAATGGGTGACGCCTATAAATTACAAAGAAAATATTATATTATTAATAAACTAAAGGACAAAAATGGTTCTCTATTTTAGATGCCAAATCTGGCTATCGACAACTAAGATTACATGAAAATACTAAAACATTAAGTGCTTTTACTTGTCCTCCCCAAAAATATTTCCAATGGAATGTATTACCTTTTGGTTTAAAACAGGGACCTAGTATTTATCAAAGGTTTATGGATAATAATTTAGGACTCGAAGACTTTGCATTAACTTATATAGATGATATTATTGTTTTTTCAAATACAGATAAAGAAGATCATTTAAAAAAGCTTAAAATAATTCTTCAAAGATATAAAGACAAAGGATTAATATTAAGTCAAAAGAAGGTCAAATTAGCACAACAAAATATTGAATATTTAGGTATTGAATTTCAT